>OY987321.1:16362009-16742437 GCA_963920655.1 Geranium rotundifolium
AACTCGGTAAACATGAGTTTGACCGAGATTTGTACTGATTTTCACTTATTTTTCTCGGTGGCTCAGTTTTATTGGATTCTCACTCAGTCAAATCTGGTCAAAGTGATAACATGCTAGTATGTGAAGAAGCATGTTAATAGTATAAGATAATAAGTTGCCCTACAAGCTTTTAATCAGTGTTCTAAAACTCCCAGAGTTCTCCCCCCGAGAACTTGGTAAAAATGAGTTTGACCGAGATTTGTACTGATTTTCACTTATCGTTCTCGGTGGCTCAGTTTTATTGAATTCTCACTCGGTCAAATCAGGTAAAAATTGGTCAACTTTCCTTTTTCTTCTCATGTATATGTATGGCTTAAAATTGTTCTATTGTTGACTATTAGTCCTCGTCTCCTCCATGTGGAGTTGTCAAATGCAGACTTGTTTTTTTAACTTGTTATCTATGTTTATCATTGTTTGAACCTGTTTCTTATGTTATGTGTTAGAACTATGGTTCGTGCTATTTATTACGTTGTTCGAAATTATCTTATTTTATTAAAATAGCGTTATTTTTGTCATACATATATCGATTTCTCAAAAATCCTTATTTGTCACCTCGCCGAGTTTCGTGTAATCCCGAGTTTCTGAACCTTGCTTTTAATTGAGTTGGTCCTCAAAATCAAGTGTCTTGCCTTACTGATGGGGAGCCTCTAGCACGTGCCTCACATACTATAGATTTTGTAACACACTGAAGAAATGATGGAAATCAAACTGAACTGAACTCATATCACATGATGTGGTCTGTAAAATATTTGTTGGGTAGTATGAACTAAGTGCAATTTAAATTTTTGTGGACTGTAAACCAATTATCTTTAAAATGTTGCAGCATTACCGTATTTTGTAACAATAATCTTGCTATTTGACATGTTAATTTGCCTTTATTCTGTTTGGCATAAAATTTTGAGTTGGTTTGCATTTTGTTAGGTCTCTAACTTTCTTTTTTGTGTAATTTTCTTATTGAAGGTTCCTATCTCATTGGCAGTAAGAGTATCATCCCTTCGAGGAACTCTGCGCATACACATAAAGCCACCACCTTCAGATCAGTTATGGTTTAGTTTCACATCCATGCCTGATATAAATTTCAACCTAGAATCTTCAGTTGGGGATCACAAAATTAGCAACGAGCATATTGCTTTGTTTCTGATCAATAAATTCAAGGTGAGTAAATGTGCTTCTGTCATTTAAATGGGATGCATCTTCGATAGTTTTCCCTTTCATTTGACATATAAAGTTATTGGCCATAAATGGCTTAAAAGACGGGAATAGTGTCATGTCTCTTTAGTTTTGAATCTCAAAACTTGTGCTAGTTAGATTATAGTAATTAGCAAGTTTTGGAGGTCTTTTTGCTTAAGAGATATGACAAATCAATAAAGGTTTTCTTTGCTGAGTGAAATTGTAGAGAATGAATACTACAGTGATTGATTATATGCAGGCTGCCATCAAGGATACCATGGTGCTCCCAAACTGTATAAGTGCATGTGTTCCTTTCATGCAGGCAGAGAAGGATGACTGGATTCCAAGAAAAGCTGCTCCATTTATATGGCGCAATGGAGAAGCCTTTAGTGATCCCACCGTGCCTATGAGTGAACCAGTTAGCTCCCATTCTGGTTTACCAAAAGGTAAGACTGATGCTACTATTGGTGTAATCAAATGTCAAGCGCTAGAGAAAGAAACACTTGATAGACCTTCAGCTGTCAATCCGCTGTTGTCAAGTTCCACCAAACCATTGCCCCAGAACAAGTCATTTCAAGAACTTAAAGCCCCCTTGTTGGTGAAAGAAAGTTGCCGGCAGAATGGAGAGGAGATCCCAGAATCCGAATATGAATCTTCATCGTCATCTGGGCATGTGGGGTTCACAGACCGATCCATAAGCTTCGGGGAGGATGACTCAAAGCCAAAGAGATGGGGGAGGAAAGCAAGGATGCTTGATATCGGAAAGAAAATGGGGGAGAAGATAGAAGAAAAGAGGAGGCACATTGAAGAAAGGAGCAGAAACATTGTAGAGAAGATGCGAGGACCATGAAACAGGTGGTATATAATACTTACAAAGATAGTTGTGTATGGTACAGGACAGGGATTGAGGCTTCTGGATCAATGGTTTAATCCAGAGTATAGAAATTCATTTGCAGTGCTTCCATTACAATATTTGTTTGACATGTTTGGTCCCTGGCTTGTAATAATAATATAGTCAACTGATTCTGCAAATTCTGTTTATGAGCAGAATAGGTTTATAAAATCCATACATACTAATTTTACGCTTGAACACCCAAGGTATGTGCGGTCATGTCCTGTAAGACGCGCACCTGTTTTGCAGATCATCCGAATGCCAAGGAGCCAAGAGGCTTGAATCTGAAATGATGAAATGTAGTTTCAGGCACCACTGCCAAAAAAATGAAATGATCACGAAACTGGGATTAAGCTGGACTCGAAAATAAAGTGGCGTGGCAATCTTGAAATGTCCTAGGAACGTGAGAGAAGGGAAAGAAAATGGGGAATGAGAAATGCTGCTGTAGAGGAACAAAACTTGGGGAGGATCTCTAATTCATATAAAAAGAATGTATAGAGTTCATCTATTTATATAATTCTAAAATCACATTTATGTAAATAAGAATTCGATATTTTATTTATTAACTGAGTCAAATTGCCAACGGATGCACATCACCCACGAAGCTGAAGCGGAACTTTGTTGCACAAAACGCCCGCAACGAGACATTAACATCGAGTTCAAACCGTTTCGAAAAAGTTAATCTTACATTTTTAGTAGAAGGATAAACAAACCATGGATAAACTCAAGCCACTCTTATTTTGAAACCCAAACCCCTTTCCTTGAGTTTAAGAAAAAAAGAAATTTTTTTTACATTTTTTAATAAAAAACAACCTTTTCATATTAATTTTGTAAAAAGAATTAAAGAGGTTTGGTTCAAAAACTATTTTAGCTCGAATCAATGGTGCACTTCCCAAACTTGGACCCAGCCCGTGCCAAGCTGGAAGGACAGCCACACACACTTGTGGGAGACCCAAGCTCAAGGGTTCACCAAAATGTCCCATCACACAATTGAAACGAAATGAGATATAAACCAATACTCTCAAAGTTGCCCCAAATCCTCCAATAGGGGTGTTCAAATAACCGGTAACCGAGAAAATCGACCCGACCCAAACCGAACCAAAACCGAGGGAATCGGTAACCCAACCGATCGGTTCGGTTGGGTCGGTTCGGTTATATGCAATAACCGACGTCTGGTCGGTTCGGGTATCGGTTACGGGGTCCAAAAAACCGTCTGTAACCGAACCGAACCGATAGCCGAAGCTATGCCACAAAACGACGTCGTTTAGGGTTAATCATTTCCCAAAAACGACGTCGTTTGTTAGACTCTCACTCTATTCGTCGACGCAGCTGAGCTCTCGACTTATTCACTCTCAGACTCATTCACTCCCAAAGACCCAAACCAAACCCTAAACGAGAGCGACCGTGAGGCTATCGACAACGACCGAGAGGCGAGGCGATTTCCAGCGACCGAGCGGCGGGGCGAGGTGATTTCCAGCGACCTTCGATCTCGATCTCGGTAAGACCTTTCTCCTATTTTATTATTTTGAATCTGCTTTCTGTTTTGTTTTCTTAAAATTAGGGGTTTTTTCCAATTTTGTGTTTGGGTCTTGATTTGATTACTCTAGTTTTGGGTATTTTCGTTGTTTGACTTCAATCTATTGTGTTGTGTGTATTGTTTTTGGGATTGTTCATGCATATGCGGTTTATGCTATTAGTATGCTATTGCCTATTAATATAATAATAATAGTATGCTATTTGTATGTATATAGATTTGTTTTGACTTTTGGTATGTAAACTTTGAGAATTCTATTGAACTAAATTTCTCCATGAATTCTATTGAACTGAATCAGTAGTTAAAAGAGACATTTTTATGTGAATGAAGATAGTATAATCGTATGTTTTTTACAAGGTTAAATTTTTATCTATTATTGCTGGCCGGTGCGGTTTATGCTATTCCATTTTTTTCTTGATAGGGCTAGCATCACCCCTAGTAGGTTGGTACCGTATTGATTATCCTTGTTGGGAGGTTCAAGATTTGAAGGGAAAGAGAGTGGTGTTTTCGAATCAACTTTCCTCGAGCTTGCTTCTGGTCACTGGTGAGTAATCCCAACGTGATGATTGTTGTTGTTTCAATTTTCAACTGTTAATTATGTTTATTTCTTTAGTTGAAATAACTTTATCACTTAATTTGTATTTGTTCTTATGTGGTATAGATACATAACAATATAACATTGTTTTGATTTCATGGGACAGTCTGAAAATTTGTTTAACTTATGGAGTTAATTAAAGTTTTGGGGTGTTGCCTCTGCCAACAATTATATATAATTGAGTGAACATATTCACTCTAATGCTAAGCTGTTTTGGGCTGCAACTATAGTACCAAATGAACATAAATAAATAGTAGGTTTGCTATAATTCATGTGATGTGGTGACAGAATATGAGTAAGGATTACACTGTCCCATGTGACTTTTGAGATCTTTTTATGTTAGGATAAATTAAGGATTCACAACCATATTCTTCAACTAAAAATATGACCATTATTATTTATTAATATGTTTTGTAATTATAAATTGTGAAGGTCATGGAATATAATTCAATGAATTCACGATCGATAAGCCCTCCACTACCAATGTCAGGTCAGTTCTCCAACTCTTTGCCAATTCAACAAACGAGTACGAGACATTCTCCAACCAACAAGAACAAGGTATAAATTTCTGCTTTTAGCAATATGTTTTTATTTTGCAATATGTATTTTTTTTGCTATATGTATTTTTTTGTAATTTGTTTTAGGGTATTAAAATCCTTCAATTTAATCTGTTTTAGGCTAATAAGTATCCCATAATTGAATCTGTTTGTAGAGGAAGCATGTGGAATTGCCAAACGAAGCAAGTGATGCTTCTGCTCCTGTACATGAAACTCCCACTTCTTCAACTGCTCTTGGTACATCTAAAACCAATACTAGTAAGTCTTCTTCAGCACTACTACCAACTCTAGGGTACTAGCAAAATGTTGGAGCGTTTTTGAGAAAATATTTGATGATGATGGGGTACTTATTAGAGCTATGTGTACATGGTGTGGAAATACACTTAAGGCCAATTCTAAGGATAACGGGACATCAAATCTCAACTCCCATATGAAGTCTTGTAAGGCTAATCCCGAAAAAAAGAACTTACCTAGGTAGCCCCAAATCCACTTTGATCCTAAAGGAATAGTCACTTGGGAGTTCGACCAAGAGGCATGTAGAGCTGGTTTAGATAAAATGTTGGTGATCGATGAATTGCCTTTTTCATTTGTAGAGGGTGAAGGGTTCTTAGCTTTTGTGAAAGTTTAATGCCCTAGTTTTAGAGTACCCTCAAGAACTACTGCTACTCAAGATGTGTTCGAGTTGTATGAACTCCAAAAGAAGATATTGCATTCTTATTTATCAATGAAATCCCCTAGGGTGTCCCTTACAACGGACACTTGGACTTCAATACAACAAGAAAACTACATGGCCTTGACTGCCCACTTCATTAGTGAGGATTGGGTTTGGCACAAGAAGATTATCAACTTCTGTCCCGTTGTCAGTCACAAGGGTGAGGATCTAGGGAGATGTGTAGAAGCTTGTCTACACTTGTGGGGAATAACCAAAGTAATGGCAGTGACCGTAGATAATGCCACACCTAATGACGTTGTTGTTTCTTACTTGTCTCGAAAAATAAATGTGCAGTCCACAAATGTGCTAGGAGGCCGGTTTATGCATATGAGATGTATTGCCCATATCATTAACCTAATTGTCAATGATGGCATTGCCAAGTTAGGGCTGTCCATTGAGAGGGTTAGATATGTTGTGAGGTACATAAGAAACTCTCCAGTTAGACTTCCAAAGTTTAAAGATTGTGTGACAAGAGTGGGAATTGAGAGCAAGAGATTGTTGTGTCTAGATGTCCAGACTAGGTGGAACTCAACATATCTGATGTTGAAGTATGCCTGTGAGTTACAGGAGGCAATCGAGTCCTTTGGTAGGAAAGAACCGGCCTTGAAGAGAGAGATGGAGGCGAGTAAAAGGAATAAAGCCCTACACTTGGATTCGGCCCAAGGGACATTTGAATTTCCTACAAATTAGTGGAGATGTGGTTGAACTAATAGCATATGAACTTTAAGCTCCAAGTGATCGACATGGTTTTGAAAATGTGTATTGCACAACGGTGAGATTGAACTAAGGGAAATACTTTCTTCTCACCTAACTAGCAGTTATTCAATTTCTAGGGTATTGTGTGATCTATCGGGTGAGCTTCTTCATAGCATTAATGGTAGATATGAGTTTGTCTTTTCATCAACATGTTTGATATGATTTGGTGATTATGCTACTCTATGGATACTTTCTTGTAAATATATTTTTAACATGCTTTTCCGAGAGTATTTTTTGATGAAAACAAGTCGAAAGAAATGAAAAATAGCTAAAAACGCGAAGTCGAAAAAGGTAGGAGAAGGTTACCGGGTTAACCTACCAGATCCCACCCGACATGTTTACCTTAACCCAACAACCCGAGAGCACATTGAGGAAGAGGCAAATAAAGGTGTCGGGAGCTCACCCGGTCACCTCCAGAGCAATCTGCCGGGTGGCACCCGTCAGCTTCTGGCTTAACCCGGCAACCCGAGAGTTTTTTGACGATGCACACAAGAGGAAGGAACCAACCTTCCAGGTTGACCTTCCGGGTCCCACCCGGCAGGCTGGTCAAATAAGCTCCTAACATCATGCATGTTTTATTTTTGAAATGTTTTTATTCTCTCTTGTAAATACTCAACCCATAGCTACGAAAATATCACCCAATTTTCAGATTTAGAGTTATATTAGAGTGATTTAGAGTTTAGAGAAAGGGGAAAGTTGTGGGTTATTAAGTGGAGACGATTTCGAGGCGACTTTGAGGCAAAATTTGAGGAACCTTGTGAAGTTGGTAGTAGTTTATTTTCATATTGTAATTGGGGATTCACATGCTTGTATTGGAATTGAATTTTGGGAATTAAATTGAGGAATTATTTTTATGAGATTTGTGTTAAATTGCATGATAAAAATGATTCTGATTGCCATGAATGAGATTATTTGTGTGTTTTGATGCCATAAGTAGCTAAGTATTTAGGTCGGGGAAAGGGAAGAACGAGAATATTAATTTGGTTAATTAAGGAACTAAAAAGTTAAATGAATGAGTTTGTGAAATGGATTAAGACCTTAAATGTGAACTTATTGCTAGCTCTCTCAGGTAGGCCTGAGTTTAGATCAAATCTAGAAAGAGAGACGATAGCACTCGACGAGAGGCGTAGCATTTAGGTGCCGGATTAAGACGGTGTACCTTAGGGTTGTAATTTTATTAGTGACGACTTCGTAATTGCATGCATGTGATGGGGGTATAGATGCCGCGGGTACGGTTTACATCAATAGGGTACCAACATGAAGGATGGAGATTCCTACACAATCTTTAAGACAAACCTGATTAGAAATTTAGTTAATGACCTAACTATTGTATTCTGATTAGACGAAATCCTTCCTAATGACTGGTGAAACTCATGAGCTGTTTGGGGGTAGATTAGGAACTTCTCAACACATAATTTCTATTTCTTAATATGTTTTCCCATAATTAATAATCAAATGTGATAAATTGACTAAATGACATATCCCCCGAAATCCCGACTCCCTGATCGCTTTTCTAATATTTTTTTACTCTCTTTTTAATTATATATTTCATGAGCTTGCATCTTGTGATTTGTGACGATCTCTTTGCATGCTTGTGTTTGGTTTACATTTTCACCACCACCTTTCAAAAACCGACCAGACCCAAATAGTGGTCCTAAGCTCCTAGTGTTCACACTCGATAGACAAGCATTCTCCCTGTGGAATCGATAACTCCGGGACGAAATACTCCCGATATTACTTGGAACGACCGGTGCACTTGTCGGGCGCGACAAACTGTTTGGATCGAGGTTCAAACATTCTCGGAATTGATTATAATTTTGGCACATCAAGTATTAAACCATTGCGCTCCAATCCATACGGTCGGATTAAAACATGATTTTGAACATAAAGCACTTTTGTTAGAAGCGTGAAATTAAAGTTTAAGAATTTAATCTCTATCCTCAACCCTAGACACATTACTTATCCAACGTTCAATAGATCAATATATATATATATTTTAAATCAAAATCGTTCAATCTATTTTAAATAACATATACATGGTGTAGTAAGACTTTTTATGAAAATAAAACCACGAAAACATGACTAATCATTCACGATCAAACCGATATGAAAAAAAATTAATTTAGGGTAAATTTTGTTACGGCGCATAGATTTGAAACTTTCACTTTTGATTTTTTCTCTACACCGGATAATTTTGAATATGCTTGCACTAACAATGATATTTTTGTCTCTAAGTGTCCCCCATGAAGTACCGGTTGAGCTAAAAAGTTTCATGATTCAAGTGGCCGTGGATGAAATATTTAAACTTCTATGCCTATTTGATGAAGTCTCTCTTCAAGGTAGTGAAGTGGGAAATGGTGAAGTGACCAAAGAGCCAACACGAGCTCAAGAGGTAAAAAATAATGAAGAGGAGGAGCATGTAGTGAAACAAGCCCGGAATGAGGAAAAACAAGTGAACTACAACATGGATATGGGCATAATAGTAAGGGAGTCTGTGGTTGATGCAAAAACTCAGGCTCCACCCCCTAGAACTTCATTATATAATTCTTGCTTGACTTATGATGTTAGATTTGCTTTCATTGATGATGAGTGTTATATGCTGTTAGTTATTTTTAACAAAATTTTCATGCATAATGAAAGGTACATATTGGATAATTTTATGGAAAAAAGCAAGAATTGAGTGGAATTGGACCCATCTTGGTGCTCCCACATGGAGCGGAGAGCCCGCTCGAGAAAATAGAAGGAGAAGCAATAATAAAGCTTTATGCATCAGGCGACATCATTCCTTTCTCATATGCATCATCTTCATTTTTGGTGCATTATTTTTCTGAAAAAATTGAGGGTAGGCGCATTTTTGCATCTAAGGATTATAAGGCCTTTCAGCACAATTTTTATCATCACTCGCCCTATCTGAATAATTTGTGGAAGAGGCGACTTTTCGTTTACTGGATGGAAATCTCTTCCGCTTACATGGGGAAGAGATTAAATGGTTTTATTATGACCGTTTTTGATCGAGGAAAGTGGTACTCTTGCACATTTGTAAATTTATTTTGATTTTCTTTTTCTCTTGAGTCGTTATGTCCAGGACTTGCTTAAATCATAAGTGTGGTGTGTACCCGAAGTACACACCGCAGTTGTATCTTTTTATTTTTAGTGTACTTAGGCCTTATTGCAGGACCTAAGTGTGGTGTGTACCCGAGGTACACACCACAATAGAGTTTTTGAGTCTTGAGCTTTGTTGAGCCCTAAGTATGGTGCGTGCTTGAGCAAATACCACAATCGAGTCTAATTTTTATTTTATGTTTATTGTACAATTATTTTATTTTTATTATATATTTTTGTATATTTTATCTTGTTTTCTCCTGCGATTTCCTATGCTGGTAGTCATCAATATCTAGGGTCGTTGATTGCTTTCATGATAGAAACTAGGATTTTGAGTACTCGCATGATTTGCATGATTTTTCGGTGATGGTTTGGCTAGATGACTAGACACCTATGATGAAATTGCTGCTGTTATTGATTTTGATTATTCGATCTTCAGAAAATTGCATGAGTCTCATAAGGAGGGAATCATATGTTTACTCTATGATTGGTTAATCCTTAGTGTTTTTCATGTTTTCTTACCTTGTCGAATCCTACTTGGTAAATTAAGTCTAGAACTAAAGGGGAGATCACTCGAGGCGAAATATACAAGAGTTCAGTGTTTTCTTGGACAACTGAATCCGTAGGCCATCTTTGGATCGCTTGAGCCATAAAGACTACCTGACATAATATTTCCATAGTACCCTATCTAAGCCTAAAAAGCCTTTTTTATGGAACTCTACATTACAAACCAATGTGACATTCATTTCTATTTTCCAAAATTATTTTGATCCCTTGCATCATTGTTTTTTTGTTTTATGAGTGATGAGTTGACTTATTCAGGCTTATAGAGCATGTAGGAATGATTTGCACTTACATATATTTTGGGCTATCATTTAAACCAAAATGAGGTTTTATTATTTGCTCACTTGACTTATTTTCTCAAATGCTCATCCATACGTTATGTGCTCAGGGCAAAAAAAGAAAAGAGAAGAGAAAAGAAAAGAAAAAAAAGACAACAAAGAGAAATAAAGGAAAATGGGGGGTTTTTAAGCCGAATGTTAAAAACGACAAGGAAGGTAAACACAAAATAGGAAATGAGTTGATATTCTTAGCAACATAACATGTTAAGAGAAACACAATATGAGAAATGGGCTGATATTTTAGAAAGTGTAACATGCTAAGGGGAGAGCGATGTACTCAGGTTTTTGTGAGATTTAAAGCAACTTAGTGGTGGTGCACCACATGAGCCACTTTTGATCCTTCAAATTCCCACCTTAGCCTTTCACAAGCCTTATAAAGCACTACACATGGATTCGGTACAAGGGACATTTGAATTTCCTACAAATTAGTAGAGATGTGGTCGAACTGATAGCATATGAATTTTAAGCTAAAAGTGAAAAGTGATCGACCTGGTTTGAAAATATGTATTGCACAACGGTGAAATCGAATTAAGGAAAATATTTTCTTCTCACTTAACTAGTAGTTATTCAATTTCTAAGGTTTTGTGTGATCTATTGGGTAAGGTTGGTCATATCAATAATGGTAGTTCTGAGCTTGTCTTTTCATAAACATGCCTAATATGATTCGTTGATTATGCTATTATTTAGATATTTTCTTGTAAATATATTTTTGATTTTTATTTTTTGGCATTTTTAGGATCGAGTCTAGTTGCATTTTCATCCGGATTCGTGGGCATTTCATTTTGATAAGCCCTCAGGAGGACCCGAACTCCTTTTACGATTGAACTCAGGGTTTAATTTGGGAAAATAATGTATTTAAAAATTTGCAGATTCGTGGGCATTTCATTTTGTTTTTATTTTATTCTTTTTCCCGGGACGAGAAAAATATAAGTGTAGATGGTTGACGAGGTCGGATATTGTGTATCCAACCAAGTCAAATATTCTCATTTTTATCCTAATTTTGTCCCGAATTATTAGTTTTTGATGAATAAAATGCTACTTTACCTCACAAATGGTCTGAGATTATTTTTGATGAAAACATGTTGAAAATAAGACGAAAATGAGCCAAAAATGCAAAGTCAGGAACCAAGTAGAAGGATGCCGGGTCAACCTGCCGGATTTCTCCCGACAAGTTCGGCTTAATCTGGCAACCCGAGCTGGTGATGAAGGGAGAAGGCGAGGAGCTCACCCGGTCACCTTCCAAGAAGCCTGTCGGGTTGACCTGCTGGATATCACCCGACAACTTTCTGCTAACCCGACAACACGTGGAAATAATGGCGACGCTCGCGAAGGTATAAAAGGAACCTGTTGGGTTGACCTACCGGGTCCCACCCGGTAGGCTCACTCGGCAGGCTAGTCATTTCAGCTCCTAAAATCATGCGTTTTTTTTTTAAAGGATTTTCTCCCCTCCTATAAATACCCAATCCCCCTAGTTACAAAATGATCACCTATTGAAGAGAAAAATCAGATATGTAGAGTAGTTAAGAGGTAGAGAAAAGGGGATAATTGTGGGTGATTTTCACATTGTGGGCGATTTGGAGACGAGTTTGAGGAACATTGTGAGGTTGGTAGTAGTGTTATTTTGGTTTTATTTTCATATTGCTTATGGAATTTGTATGTTTGTATTAGGATTGAGATTGGTGTTGTAGTTACGACGGTTTTAGAGATTGGCTGATTTTTAAAGGAACTGAAGAACATGCTACAAAGAATGTCGAAACATCTTCTGTGACATCTTGTGTAACATTATTGACAGCGTCTCGGCAAACATCCTGATCGACAGAAATCAGGAAAGTGCAGTTTCGGCAGAAAAACAAGAAGACGATTAGGAAATTCCAGAACGACTCCTAATCTGAAAAGAAGAAAGACGACGATTAAGAGGAAACCCTTTAGGGTTAGTACTCATCCACGATTGCTATAAAAGCTTAGGCTACCCCCTTAGCAATGGTGTGATTCTTTATTTGTTTCCTAGCAACAATTTGCAAGGTTCTTAGACGTGAAGGTTTGCGGGCTGAGAAATTGCAGATTGAGCTAAGGATATTGTGCATCACATAACTATTGAGAGTTAGGTGATTGAGGGTTTACTGATCGCGTGAGTGAAGACTGCACGCAACCACCAAGTTGTACGAAGACTTGAACTGACAGAGCAAGGCGATTGCTCGAAGAGTGGAATCAAGACGGAGTCTTGGATTCAGGGGGAGACCCTGAGATAGATTGCACTGTAAGACGTAGCATAAAGTATAGATCTAGGGGTGATCACATGTACTTGTATGTTCTGACGAATTACTGATAAGTGAAATCTTTCCACTAGGCTGAGAGCCCCCAGACGTAGGTGACGTTGCACCGAACTGGGTAAACAATCTGCTGTGTCATTATTTATAGTTTTATATTTACTGTCCTGCATTATCTACGCAAGAAGTCAGACACAACGTTATAGCTTCTTCCGTAACATTGTGTGTGGCATCTTGCATGACTAGCTGATCAGAATTTCAATTGGTATCAGAGGAGGCACCTATAGCTTTAGGTGAGTTCCTAAAAAAATATTTTGATCAAGATGGACAATACCAGAGAAGGAGGATCCATAAATCGACCACCTGTTCTGGATGGAAGTAACTATGGCTATTGGAAGGCTCGAATGTGTGCCTTCATGAAGTCACTTGACAACAAGACGTGGAAAGCTGTAATCAATGGGTGGAATGCTCCACAACTCAGTGACAATGATAGCAATCCTATCGGTCCAAAACCAGAAAAAGACTGGACTGATGATGAAGACGAAGAATCACTGGGAAATTCTCGAGCTCTGAATGCTATCTTCAATGGTGTTGACAAAAACGTGTTCAGACTGATCAACACATGCACAACTGCCAAATCGGCATGGGACATCCTGACTGTTGCATATGAAGGAACAACTAAGGTTCGAGAACAAAAACTGCAATATCTGACAACCAACTTTGAAGCCCTCATCATGAAAGAAGACGAATCAATTGCAGAATTCAATGTTCGTATTCGTGATCTAGCCAATGAATCCTACTCCCTGGGAGAACCAATGTCTGATGAAAAACTGGTAAGAAAAACTTTGCGTGCTCTTAGCCCTAGGTTTAAGATGAAGATCACTGCAATTGAGGAAGTTCATGACCTCAAGATCCTGAAATTTGATGAGCTGATGGGGTCTCTAATGACCTATGAGTTGTCTCTGCCTAACATCGACAAAAGGAACAAAGGAGTTGCTTTCAAAAGCTCAACACACAAGCAACCAGATCCTGAGGATTCTGATTCTGACGAAGACATCGATGCTACAATGGCCCTTCTCACGAAAAATTACAACAAAGTCATGAGAAGATTCAGTCGAATGGGTGGACGGAATGTCACAACAAATGCTAGAAACAAAGCTCCACAGAAAGCTCAAACAGGAGGAAGTCTTGACAGACCAAACAGGAGTGGGGAAGAAAACAACAAGAAAGGACTTCAATGTCATGAATGTGAAGGATTCGACCACCTCCGTAGAGAATGTCCAAATTTCCTCAAACAACAAAAACGAGGATACAATGCCACCCTATCAGACGATGACAATGAAGATAGTGGATCTGAAGAGGTAAGCAACTTTGTTGCATTCACTACTACTACTACTCTTGCATGTAACATTGATAATTCTGCCAATATCAATGATGATCACCTCCATCCAACTCCAAATGAGAATTGGACTAAAGAGCAATTAGTCGAGGCATACAAAGGCTTACATACCAGATGGATCAAGGAAACTCTGATACTTGATCATCAAGGTGAACGGATTATCAGTCTTACCAACGAAAAATCTAGATTTCTAGAGACGATCGTGGAGCTAAAACGCGAAATCGCCAGACTTAACGGAGAAATTAGTCTTATGACTAAATCGGTAAAGATGATGAATCCTAGCACGGAAAGCCTTGACAAGATCCTATCAGTAGGAAAGCAGTCCAAGGATACGACGAGACTAGGGTACACACACAATATCCCCTCAACAGCAGTAACGAAGTTTGTCCCACAACAAGCCATGGTTGACAAGAAACCACAGGATTCCCCAACTCATCCTACAGGATGACCTACAACAAATGCCATGACATCGTCTACAACATGTTCTTGTCAAGCAACTGCCAGAAGACATCCTCCACGCAGACAACAATACTACAGAAGACCAGTTTATCAATATCAATGGATATGTCATTACTGTGGTCAACAAGGTCACATCAGACCTTTTTGTTTTCAATTTCTTGGGAGGAAGCAAGCTCAGCTACCACAAAAGAGACATCAAAGGCATCTCTCTACTCCTCAGAAGACATCCCGCCTTGAATGGAGACCTAAGAACCTAGTCTATCGAGCTAATGTTGCATATACATCCTTAAGTGCATCGACAAACAAGGACTGGTATCTCGACAGTGGATGTTCTCGACACATGACAGGTACTCCAGAGTTTCTCTCCAATCTCAAATTATATAAAAACTGCTTTGTTACTTTTGGAGATGGGATTCGAGCTCGAATCATTGGAAAAGGAGTGCTCAAGCATCCAGGAGCCACTTGCCTGACTGAAGCATTACTTGTAGAAGGACTTAAGGCAAACCTGATTAGCATCAGCCAGATTTGTGATCAGGGTTCAGAAGTGAAATTCACTAAAGAAGCCTGTATAGTTAAAGACTTCGATCCGGTCACTATTCTACAAGGAGTTCGCTCAACGGATAATTGCTACATCTGGTCACCCGAGACACATATCGAAGCGACCAAGTGCCTTGTCTCCAAAGCAAAAGAAACCAAACTGTGGCACCGAAAGCTTGGACATCTAAATCTTAGAAGTATGCAGAAGGCAATCTCAGAGCAGGCAATTACAGGAATTCCAAACCTGAAAATAGTAGAAGGAAAAATCTGCGGAGAATGTCAGATTGGTAAGCAAACCAAGATGTCACACAAGAAGCTACAGCATATCACCACCTCTCGGGTACTTGAGCTGATACATGTTGACCTCATGGGACCAATTCAAGTTGAAAGCCTTGGAGGAAAACGATATGTCTTTGTATGTGTAGATGATTACTCACGATACACTTGGGTTGACTTCCCTCGTGACAAATCAGACACCTTCTCGATCTTCAAGAATCTATGCATCCAAGTCCAACGAGAAAAAGGAGAGACAATTGGCAAAATAATCCGCCTTCTTAGTGATCATGGTCGAGAGTTCGAAAACAGCAAGTTTGCAGATTTCTGCAACTCAGAAGGGATAGCTCATGAATTCTCAGCACCAATCACTCCCCAACAGAATGGCATTGTTGAGCGCAAGAACAGAACTCTACAGGAGATGGCTAGAGTTATGATACTGGCTAAGGACATACCAACTCACTTTTGGGCAGAAGCACTTAACACTGCTTGCCATATCCACAATCGAGTCACTCTCCGATGAAATATGGAGGGGGAGAAAGCCCAATGTTAAGTACTTCCATATCTTTGGCTCCACTTGTTATATTCTGGCTGATAGAGAGTCTCGTCGAAAGCTTGACCCAAAAAGTGATGAAGGCATCTTCCTTGGCTACTCAAGGAATAGTCGCGCATACCGAGTCTTCAACAAACGAACCAAGACCATGATGGAATCAATCAATGTTGTTGTTGATGATGACTGCGAAGATGCCTCAGAAGATGCGACGGACGAAGACGGAGCCTATCCTCTCAACAATGTCAGGAAGAATATTATTACTGATGTCAGAGAAGATGCTAGCAGAAAATGATGATGCTAGACCTAATGTCGATCATGACGAAGTAGTTCCTGAAACCAGCAACAAGAATCCCTCGCGGAGAATCCAGACTAATCATCCTATCTCTCGAGTAATTGAAGACCTAAATGAAGGCATACGGACTCGGTCAAGAACTCCTGAAGACTACAACGAGATGATAGGAAATATTTGCTTCGTTTCAAAGAAAGAACCCAAAAATATCAATGAAGCCATCAATGATTAGTATTCGGTCAATGCTATGCAAGAAGAGCTGATTCAATTTTAGAAAAACCAGGTGTGGGAACTGGTGCCCAAACCAAGTGAAGGAAATATCATTGGCCCAAAATGGATCTTCAAGAACAAGTCTGATGAGCTTGGTAACATCACTCGCAACAAAGCCAGGTTAGTTGCTCAAGGGTATACTCAAATTGAGGGAGTCGACTTCGATGAGACCTTTACTCCTGTAGCAAGACTTGAAGCAATTCGTCTCCTACTAGGGATATCATGTCATCTACAGATAAAGCTCTACCAGATGGATGTCAAAAGTGCATTCTTGAATGGGGATCTCAATGAAGAAGTATATGTGTCACAACCCAAAGGATTTATTGATCCTCACTATCCTGATCATGTGTATAAACTCAAGAAGGCTCTCTATGGGTTGAAACAAGCACCAAGGGCTTGGTATGAAAGGCTCACAAAATTCCTGATTCAAAGCGGCTACACTAGAGGGGGAGTCGACAAGACCCTATTTATGAAGAATGAAGACGGGAATTTGATGATAGCTCAAATATATGTCGATGACATTGTCTTTGGAGGGATGTCAAGCAAGATGGTAGAGATATTTATTCAACAGATGCAATCAGAATTCGAGATGAGCATGGTGGGAGAGCTTACCTATTTCCTAGGCTTCCAAATCAAACAGCTAAAAGATAGCATCTTCATATCTTAGAGCAAATATGCGAAGAATATTGTCAAGAAGTTTGGGCTAGAGAAAGCCTCACATAAAATGACACATGCAGCTACACATGTCAAGCTAACTAAAGATGATCCTGGAGAAGCCGTCGACCAACACCTATACAGAAGCATCATCGGTAGTCTTCTCTACCTTACTGCAAGTCGACCAGATATTGCCTACTCTGTAGGAGTATGTGCACGATATCAAGCTAATCCTAAGGTTAGTCATCTATCCCAAGCTAAAAGAATTATAAGATATGTCTCTGGGACTACAAACTTGGGTTTGTTATACTCATTCGACACATCCTCTACCCTGGTGGGGTACTGTGATGCCGTTTGGGCTGGAATCACAGCGGATAGGAAAAGCACATCTGGAGGATGCTTCTTCCTTGGCAACAACCTCATATCATGGTTTAGTAAAAAGCAAAACTGTGTTGCCCTTTCCACTGTCGAATCAGAGTACATTGCTGCTGGGAGTAGCTGCACACAACTACTATGAATGAAGCAGATGTTAGTCGAATACAATGTCAGACAGGATGCCATGACTTTATATTGTGATAATGTCAGTACTATCAACATCTCCAAAAATCCTGTCCAGCACAGTAAGACCAAACACATTGACATCAGACACCACTTCATTCGAGAGTTGGTCGAAGATAAAAAGATCATCCTAGAGCACATCCCTACAGAGAAGCAATTTGCTGATATCTTCACAAAGGCATTAGATACGAGCAGATTTGAGAACCTCAGATCATCACTCGGTCTGTGCACCATCAACGAGCAATAAGAAGTTGCAGAAACGGTTGAGAGGAGTTAGTTGGTGCCTCTTCATGAACCGGTCCAAAATCCCAACAAATGCCATTGGGCCAAGCATACCAAAAGCCCATATAAAAGGAAGGAAAAGATACGCTCAGACTTTAACAGATTTGAATCAATCTGTTTTCAAAAACTAAACCTAGCCTGCCCCTTCTCGTGTTCGCTCTCATCTCCCTCACCTTTCACATTCTGCAAACAAAAATCTCACAGACATGGTGAAAACTCGGAGCACGATAGTACCAAAGAAAGCCTCCGAACCTAAGAGAGCAGAAGCAAAAAGCTCCAAGAGCAGCAAAGCAAAAACCAACAAACATGGAGTTCGGATTAAAGGGCCAAAGATGCTGAAGAAAACAGAAGAAATCCCCAAGGAGACCTCACCGGAGGAAGCTCCAATGCCAACCTTTTCTCGAGTTCCTAAACGATCTCGAACCGGAAGCTCTGCATTCTCCATGTCAGACCTAACTGGACAAGAAAGGGAGACTGATCTTGGCCAAGGAAGCCGAGAAGCGTCCATGCAGATTGTACCTGTTCCAGAACCAACAAACGTCCTAGGTATCGACTCTTCCATTATCTCAAACACCGATACCTCCAGAAACAGTGACTTGTTGGAGTCGCTTCTGGAAAACCAAGAACTACCTCAAGAAGGTGTGGTGGAGGAACTGATTAATCCTGGCGGAGAAGAGAAAGACCTGACTCCGGTCAGTCATGGGTTGGAGCGTATTGCTGAAGGAGAAGGAGAGGAAGAAGGTACAACAGATGTCATTCCTGAAGCCACAAAGGAGGCTGTAGTAGAAGAAGAAGTCGCTGACTCGGAAGAAGCCGAGGAAGAAGCTGAGAAGGACAACAGTGTCGCCACAAATAACACAGAAGAAGTTCCTCTGGATGCCAGAGAAGATGCGATAGATGATGCTACTGAGGCAGCACACACGGTGTTGTCATCCCTGAAGAAGAAGGTACTTGAAGAAAATGAGAGTCTAGCTGTGATGGTTGAAAAACTCAAGGAAACCAAGAAGAGAAAGGAGGTCAAAGATGCTGGAGGTCCCAGCAACAAAAAGAAGAAGATGTCCGTCAAGGAAAAGAAAAGTGTCTCCAAAAGGAGATTGGTAGATGAATCAACTGATGACGAAGAAGAGGAAGTTACTACTAAGGAAGAAAAGAAGAAAAAGATCCTGAAGACGGTCAAGAACACGTCGAGTGTTCCCTACGACAATGTGTCGTTTCACTCGGCAGATGGTGCGAAACGATGGGAGTTCGTGTTTCAAAGAACGGCATACCCGGAAAAGACCCTGTCATCGGAGCTGCTAGGACTAGAAGCCATTGTCCAGCTCCTGGAGAAGGCCGAACTAATGAAAACCGTCACAAACATTGGTAACCACTATCCCCTCTTGGTTAAGGAATTTATTGCCAATCTGCCTACTGGGTTTGGAACACCGGATGATCCGGAGTTTGAGAAGGTGTATGTTAGAGGAATTCGATTCAACATCTCCTCTGACATTATCAATGACTTCCTGGGAAGAAAGCGGGTTCGATCTATGCCTCCACCTGACCTGAACAAGGTCCTCCGTGAGATTACCGGAGATAAAAGCAGAAAGTGTCCAACCAAACGCACTGTGGCAGCATCGGACCTTAGTTCCAAGTACTCCATTCTCTTCCGCATAGGAGTAGCAAATTGGGCTCCTTCTACTCACGCATCGTCTATCAAACCAGAGCTGGCGATCCTAATCTTCCAAATAGGTACTGGGTCTGCACTTGATTTTGGGCAATTTGTTATTGATCATCTTATTTGTCATGCCAGATCAATTGCTGTAAAAATACCTATTGCCTTTCCATCTCTTATCTCTGAGCTGCTTGTACATCAACAACCCGGAGTGTTGAAAACAACGGATAAGGTTGGCAAAAGAGGAGGACTGATTGTGGTGAGCCACAAGTTATTTGAGGGCAAGCATGCTCCTGATCTTGTCAGGCTAGAAGCCAAGGCAACGACCAGTCGAGCCATAAGTGCCGCCCCTTTAACCAAGACCACCAGCAGGGATGCAGTTATGCTTGAACGAGAGATAGCCGTGCTTGACGAGGACATCGTCAATTTGAAGACAGCCCTGAAGCATCTCTCCCAGTGTCGATCACATTGCGCCAACCTGCTAAAATCCATGTCTCCTCCTGGCTCCAAAGATGATGACACCACCTCTCTGCCTAATGATCCAGAAGAATCTACTCAAGATGCCTCCACTGAAGCGACTGAAGAAGAGACTGCAAATTCTAGCAGCAGCTCTGTTTAATTTCATGAACTTTCTGATTTCCGAACAACTGAACACTTTTATTATGTAATTTTTTGTTGAACACTGTTTCACGCTTACTCTTGACTGCTGATTGAGAGTAAGTGTGAGTTAAGTTTGGTTTATTTCTTATTACCCTGCCTAGTTACAAATATTTGTTTAAATTTTGGCTCTTTTTGAGCCAGCAAGGGGGAGTAAGAGTAAGAGTAAGATAGATACGCGCACGTGATGATACAAGAAAGATAAAGACACGTAACGACGCAAGAACACGACGATACGCGCGACGACACTGCCGATCGACGAGACGACAAATGCGACGCAGAATACGATGAATAATGTTGTCTTTAAAAATAGCCAAAGGGGGAGATTGTAGTTACGACGGTTTTAGAGATTGACTGATTTTTAAAGGAACTGAAGAACATGCTACAAAGAATGTCGAAACATCTTATGTGACATCTTGTGTAACATTATTGACAGCGTCTCGGCAAACATCCTGATCGACAGAAATCAGGAAAGTGCAGTTTCGGCAGAAAAGCAAGAAGACGATTAGGAAATTCCAGAACGACTCCTAATCTGAAAAGAAGAAAGACGGCGATTAAGAGGAAACCCTTTAGGGTTAGTACTCATCCACGACTGCTATAAAAGCTTAGGCTACCCCCTTAGCAATGGTGTGGTTCTTTATTTGTTTCCTAGCAACAATTTGCAAGGTTCTTAGACGTGAAGGTTTGCGGGCTGAGAAATTGCAGATTGAGCTAAGGATATTGTGCATCACATAACTATTGAGAGTTAGGTGATTGAGGGTTTACTGATCGCGTGAGTGAAGACTACACGCAACCACCAAGTTGTACGAAGACTTGAACTGACAGAGCAAGGCGATTGCTCGAAGAGTGGAATCAAGACGGAGTCTTGGATTCAGGGGGAGACCCTGAGATAGATTGCACTGTAAGACGTAGCATAAAGTATAGATCTAGGGGTGATCACAGATACTTGTATGTTCTGACGAATTACTGATAAGTGAAATCTTTCCACTAGGCTGAGAGCCCCCAGACGTAGGTGACGTTGCACCGAACTGGGTAAACAATCTGCTGTGTCATTATTTATAGTTTTATATTTACTTTCCTGCATTATCTACGCAAGAAGTCAGACACAACGTTATAACTTCTTCCGTAACATTGTGTGTGGCATCTTGCACGACTAGCTGATCAGAATTTCAGGTGTATAATTGAGGATTGTTCTTATGAGATTGATGTTTTTACTTAATTTCATGATAGAAATGATGAGTGCCATTGATGAGATGATTTGTGTTCTTGATCACATAAGTAGCAAAATTATTTGTTGGGGTTTTTTATGTGGAACGAGAAATGAAATGACTTAAATTAGGATGCATGATTTAATTTGGGAGTACGGGAATCAGGATCTTATCTACATAACTTAATGCTTCACCTCCCGGTTAGGCCTAGTGTTGAACGAATCTAGGAAGAGAGGCGATAGCAATCGACATAGGCGGATTAGAGTAATTTGGACTCACATCTATATTGTTGCCAATAGAAATAATGGGTACGAGAGTAAATGCATATAGGGTGCCAACGTCGAAAGCATGTGAATTATAGTTTTCTAAGATCGATTACCTGGACCTTCACCGTAGACTCGAATAGGTAATTGAAACCTTGATCACCGAAGTTCTGAGCATTTTGGATGAGACCATAATTAACACACCCCGGTGATCCGTTTAAATTTCTCAAGTTATATTAATGTATTCAAATTCATTTCATGCCATTTCCCCGGAAGCATATTTGACTGCTACTTATTCATTTAGTGATTTGTGTATTTATTTTTGTGCTGCGATTTTTAATTTAAACGTTCACAAAACCAAGACATATTTTTTATCACTTAGACCCGACACATTAGACACTTGTACTCTAATGTTCAACAACTAACAGTCCTCGTGGGATCGATAAATCGGGGCTTTAAAACGCCTTATATTACTTGACGACTGGTACACTTGTCGTGTACTCGGGAGTGGGTAGATTTCGGCTTGCCAAGATTTCCTCCCGTCACCCATGGTCCTACCATGTGTCGTCGAATACGAGTTTTTTGGACATGATCCAAGACGGGCAGGACCCTCAACTGCTAGAGCTGGTGGTTCGTTGAGAACCCCGTTGTCGTTGAACAAGAGGGGGCCTTCTACCCCCTCGACTTCCCAGAGCATGCGGCACACGAGCCTTACTTTGACGATCAAGTTGAAGAAAACTGTCTGTTTATTAAGAGTTGTGAAGTCAGGGCGAAGAAGGACCCAAAAGTCGACGTCCGCATCGACGTGGAGGAGCGTGCGGTCCACCTAAACGGAAGCCCTATTCTATTATTTTGGAAAAACAACAGACCTTTCGCCCCATTTCCGACCGAAACCAAAGTGACATGAAAGACAGGGAGGTTACAAAGGGTTGTAAGCAAGTATGCTCGCGAATGCGACGCTTCCTACGAGACTATGTTCTATGTTTGAGAGTCCGAGTATTGGTCATTTTGGAAGGAAATTTCGGGTAATTTGAATACTTACAAAATTTTCAATTTTTCAACGGCGTATTTTGGATATTGACGTTGTATTTGTATATTTCAACGCTTGTATCGACTGGATGAAACTTCAGAAAAGCTGAAGACGTGGATTCCCGAGATGGTCGCGACCGCTTACAAGGAGCGGAAATCAAACATGAAACTCTTGTACAACATCCACATAGCGCTTGAGAAACTAAACTGCAATGGAATTCCCAAGATATTTGAAGGATAGAAATCTCAATGGCAATGGCTCGTTCAACACTTTGACAAGAACGATGTATTTCTTTTGTCATTATTTTTTTAACTGATTTATTCCCTACTTAATTTCACCTGATTTCATTTAAATTTTTTTTCATAAGCTCAGTGAACATATGAGAACAATTTGGTCGAGCACGAACATGTTAGAACCACCATATCGGGTCCAAATCATACAAAAGTATTCGCGAGGACATGGAAGAGGACGATACCGTATAAATCTCCAAGAAGTTGGAGACCAGGCTTAAGGCTAACCCGAAGGATGGTATTTATGAGGAGGGGGAGGAGGAGGACGTGATATCGAAATGCGTAAGTTATTTATAGATTAATTCGTATTATTTAATTCATATTTTTATATTTTCATTTATCATATCTATGAATTATTATTATTTTTACAGATTTTCATTAAGAATGCGCTCAATGGGTGGAGGGAGAGCCCGGAGAAAACGGACGAGCTTGAGAATCTGTCCAAGATGATCAACACGAAGGAGAATGAGGTTATTCGACAAGCGGTCCAACATTGTATCGACCTGGAGGCGGCCAAAGGAAACCCCTTAGAACTCCCTTGAGGACGATAAATCTGGATTTTTAGGGGTGTGTACGAGGCACCGGCAAGGACGAGAAGACGTTCGTCCTCCAGTTTTCCTGTTGACGCGTTTGCACAGCTCCAGACTCAACTCAATCAAGTGACGCAATAGTTCGCCAGTCAAGCGGAGCTAATCACCAGTGCAAACTAGAGGGCCGAAAATGCTGAGCAAGCGGCGGCCGATGCTAGGGCGGCTTTAATCCAAAACACCAGCATACTCAACTTTTTCTACGATCAGCTGAAGCTTACCAATCCGAACTTGCCTCCATTTGACCCGAATATGTTCAGACTTTCTGGTCCGTCATAATTTACTTAATCATGTATATTTATTCAAAACATTTTAATTTCTTTGATTATTTAATTATAAAAAAAACTAAAAACTAAAAATAAATAAATATTAAATTTTTAATTTTTATTCTTTTTAATATATATGTATATGTATATATATATATACATATATACATATATACATATGTACATATGTACATGTATATATGTACATATATATATATACATATATATGTACATATATATATATATATACATATATATGTACATATATATATATACATATATATGTACATATATATATACTTATATATGTATATATGTATATATGTGTATATATATATACATATATATATATATATATATATGTATATACACATATACATACATATATATATGTATGTATATATATATATATATATATATGTATACACACACACACATATATAGGGGAGCAATCAAGTGAGAACCATACTCTTTTGTTAGAACATGAGAACTAACTTTGGTTATTAAAAATAAGTGAATGTCCAATGGAAATAAGTGAGTGTCCAATGAAAATGGTGATATTCAATGAAAGTGAATGTCCAACAGAAATAGTGAATGTCCAACATAAAGACTTTGGCCATTAAAAATAAATGCATGTCCAATGAGAATAAGTGATTGTCAGTAGTTCACATGTTCTCACACCACAATTAGTTCTCAGCCGAATGCTTCCCTATATATATATATATATATATATATACACATGTACATGTATATGTGTGTATATATATATATGTATATACACATGTACATGTATATGTGTATATATATACATATGTATATATATACATACACATGTATATGTGTATATATATATATATGTATATACATACACATGTATATGTGTATATATATATATATGTATATACATATACATGTACATGTGTATGTATATATATATATATGTATATACATATACATGTACATGTGTATGTATATATATACATATGTGTATATATATATATATATATATATATATATATATACATACATATGTATATATATACATAGACATGTGTATGTACATATGTACATATATATATATATATACATACATATGTATATATATACATAGACATGTGTATGTACATATGTACATATATACATATGTATATATATACATACACATGTACATATGTACATATGTATATATACATACACATGTACATATGTACATATGTGTATATACATACACATGTACATATGTACATATGTGTATATACATACACATGTACATATGTACATATATATACACATATGTACATATGTATATATATATACATATGTGTATATATATATATATATATACATATGTATGTACATATGTAAATATAAATGTATATGTATATATACATACATAGAGGACAAATCAAGTGGGAACCAAACTCATTCATGAGAGCATGAGAATAGATATACTGACCATTGGAATAAATAAATCTCATGCGTGATTAGATGATAAATTTTTGGAAACAAATCATCCAATTAAGGGCACAATCATCATTATATATAGTTGACCTAAATAATATTTTCTTAATCAATTATTTCCTTTTTTATTGTTGCTGAATAATATACATCTAATCCAACACGAATAATATCTGTTAATTAATTACTTCATTTTTAAGATTGTTTGTGTTTTTCTAGTTTTGTTGATAAACACGATTGTTTTTCATTATTTTCTAGTTAAAAAATGTTGTTTCGATATGGACATAGTTTACTTACTAACGGACAATTAGAGTAATCGGACATGTGTGACCATGTTTTCACATAATTTGCGGGAGGACATACCTTTTTTGGCGTGGACATAGTTCCCTTCTCGAGAACAATATTAATTACTTGAGTGGTCATATGGACATAGTGTTTCTTAATCTTTGTTAGGACACACCTGTTCTGCTATGGACATATAAGTTGTTTTTAATCAACTTATGGTGGACAACTTTTGTTCTGGTATGGACATACTTCACTTACTAATGGACAATTATAGTAATCAGTCATGTATGACCATGTTTTCACATAATTTGTGGTAGGACATACATGTTCTATTGTGCATATAGTTCATTTCTCGACGGACAATATTAATAAATTGAGTGGTAAGTATATATCATGTTTTTCATAATCTTTGCTAGGACATACATGTTTTATGATGGACATAGTTCAGTCCGGGGTGGACAATATTAGTATGTGTAGTTGTAATAATGAACTATCTTTTGTTTGTTAATAATTTAAGGGACATTTTTTATTTTGTGCTGGACATAGTTCACTTAAAGACACAAATGTAATAATAATTATTCTTTAATCATAAAAGTTAAATTTACAAATCTAATTTAAAAATTAAGTAGATCTTACAGGTATTATAATTTAGAGAATCTAATCAAATATAGAAATTATATTTGATCTTACCTACAATTGTATTTGATTACCACAAATAGATCTTTGCTCTTCCCATATTAACCTTCGTTTAATACATGTGATATCTTTTCCTTATTTAAACGCATGAATCTGTGATGTTTGATGCACACAGATCGAATGGTCATGTTTATTCTCATTTTCGCATGATCCCTATGGTTCTCATCCGAACCATTCCACACATATATATATATTGTAACAACGCACATGGAGACGTACGTCGTTACAATACTAACGACAGACGTTACAGTGTACGTCGTTACAGTACCAACGACGTACATATTGTATACACCTGTACGCCGTCACCTATGTTGTTGACGGCGTCTCTGAGTTGACGGTGCCGTCAGACTTGTGACGGCATATTATAGTGTATACGTCGTCACACTTCTAACGACGTATATTATAGCGTACGCCGTCAGTTTTGTAACGTCGTACAAGTGTTGTTCGCCGTCACAAACTCTAACGACGCACATATTTGTTACAATTTGTAACGACGCGTGTGTAACGACGTATTGTAAAACGGCAATTTGTACGTCGTTACAAATTGTAAAACTGTGCACGCCATGCGCTGTTCCTAATAGAAAAAAGGATAGTGATACTTGTTGGGCATATGTTGATTCAAACTCACCTCGATTTTAATCAATCATATGCATTTTGATGGTTTGTAAGATCGTTAGTGTTTATGTTGTAATCAAATGAATCGCATTCAATATTACACTTACCACGTTAACAAGCGTCAATAGGACAAACCCCTCACCTAATTCAAAATCTACATTACAAAGCACAAACTTAGTCAGCATATCAGCTGATTGATACAAGAGCGCTTGGTGTAGACCACGAATATAGACATAAGTGATGGTTTCCTTGTGAATAACCCATGTTTTAAAATGGTAGAAAGAACTAACAATTCCAAACCGTTAGTAATAGTGTACTTATATAAATTACACATATCAAGATTACAAGCATCTCATTATTACAGTTAAATAGATGCTATAATGTAAAGAGAAACATTGTGTTGTATATGTTAATTTTGTATGCTTCATCTTCATCTCCGGCTAATGTAATTAATTATAATTAGCCCATTGATTGCGGAGTTAACACGTACATTTTACAAGCATGTGAATCCAAATCAGCCTTGAGCTCTCCGTCTTTCACATATGCTTCGGTCGTGTGCTGCATGGCATTTTCATGAAATCACTCGGTCAAACTTATACATAAAATTTTCATTTTTAAGATAATTTAATAAATAAAATAACAAGATTAACATTGTTAGCTAACTTGAAAGACATGAATCAATAACGTAAAATCTTAATCCGGTCTGCATGTGAGCTTAAATTTGTAGATGGAGGCAGAAACTTTTTATTTAAGTTAGTTGTTTCATATTTATTATACTAATTTGGAGTCAGAGATGGCCTGTGTCCATTGGGATCTCCAAATCCGAACAGAAACGAGGCGAAAAATCTCTAAATCTGGATGTTAGCAGGCAGAGGCGGATCCAGAAAATTTCATAAGGGGGACAAAATTTTATACTAAACTTTAATTAATTAATAATATAATATAATTAATTAAAATAATAATTATATTAATAAAATAATTACTAAATATATATAACAAAAATTATTCAAGCTTAATTATTTATTTTTTTAGTTGAGTTTAAATTTAACTTTCATGTATATATAAATACAAAATGAGGCGGTTTGCTAGCCTTACAAACTCTAATAGTTTGAGCTCGAGTTTGATTCGTATATCAAACGACCTACCATTGGGCTTAATCTCTGCATAAATTTTCTTAGAAAATTCACAAATTTACAATAATTTAATTAATATAACATAATCAACAAAAACAAAGATTTTAATGAAAAATGAAAAAACAATTTAACTAATGCAATAGGTAGTAAGAAAAATAATTATAGTTATGAATAAAAAAGAACAGTTAAAAAAAAGTAAATACTATTAAAGTAAATTTAGGCCCACATATCATTAAAAACACACAACTATTAAAAATAGTGTCAATTCCAAGGTTTGAAACTTGGACCTCAAGGATAAAACACTCCTCCTTTACCACCAAGCCAAGTAACATTTATTGTTTAGTTGGACAATTTTTGTATACATATCAGAATTTAAGAGGGGGCATATCCAAGTTTCGAAAAAAATTTATATGATTTTTTTTTCGGAATTCTCGGGCCAAGGGGGGGCGGGTGCCCCCCCCCCCCCTGGATCCGCCACTGTTAGCAGGGCAGGATGGGGCGAGATATCCCGTCCCGATGTATTAAAAATATATCACTTCGATTAAAAATTATATTTTAAAATACATATTCAGTGAAAAATAATAGATTTAAATATATATGTTTTATTGAAATAATATTTTATAATACATATTTAATAAAATAATAATATTTCTAAGTATATTTTATTAAAGTAATAGATTTTAATACAAGGGTGTGTTTGGAAAAATTTAAATTAAGGAAAATAATGGAATGCAAAAAAAAGGAAGAAGAATGAAAAGGAATGGAAATGGATGCAATTTAAGTTATGCTTGTTTGGAAGTTAATGAAAAGGAACATAAAACTCTCAATTTTAGTGTTCTTATACATTTCTTTGTATTCCAATGGGTTGGGTCGAATATTGATTTCTATTAAATTTCTTTCCTTCTTAAGGAATGAAATTTAAGTAATCTCCTACTTTTCGTAGGCATCCAAACAAATCAGCGAAAAGATTTAAGTGGACCATTCTTTAGTATTCCATTCATTTCTTCAAAATTAATGGTTTCTAAACATACCCTAAGTCTTATTAAAAAGTAAATATAAGTTAACATTATTTTTGGTTGAAAAAAAAATCGGGAATACTCGCCCTTGTTAGAAACGAAGAATCCCCGGCGCCCCGTTTCTAACAGAAATGGGGACGAGTTTTTCCAAATCTGTCTGTTGCCATCCCTAAATTTGGAGTGTGTGTATGAATGTTACCGTCCACAGATCTCTAGCAGAGACGACAGTATTTGGGGTGAGGCCTATATCAGACCAGTGAGCTGTAACTGTTGCTTTGGAGGAGCCTCTGTTCCATAGAACTACTGCAGTTCTACTGCCAGTGAGATGGCCAGCCCAAACCTACAATATTGCAATCAATATATATATATATATAATCTTCAATTAAACACAAAATATAAATTATTAATTAGTATACATAGTTGAACAACTTACTTGTAGATCTCCCCCGCTCTTTACATTTTTCCCTTGAACTCCAAGTTTGTCTATAACAAGAATGAATAAGACATCTTATCGTACAATTAATTAAGGCATATCGATCACGATCGGATTTATATATTACCTTGATTTACTGCAATAACTTCCTCGTTGCTTAGTATTTCCATCGTCTCTTTCTCCATCGATCGAACATCACATCCGATCAACAATGGGGCCTATCATCCCCCAACACATTATCTTATCATACACTTAAACATATGTTAACCGTACAAATAGAATGTTTATGTCTGACTTGAAACTATATATGTTTCTCTTATACTTTTTAATATTTACATTGAGCTTTTCAGACACTTGTGTTGTAATAACTGACGGTATTATTGATGTATAATAAACTTTTTGATGACAGTTGGTAGTAAGTTTATTATTTTCGAACAAAAACAAAACGTAGAGAGAATAAGGTTATAGTTAAGGTCATGATACCTTCATTAAAGCCCAAAGGCTGAAATGTGAACGATATTCCTCAGTAGTCATGCCTCCATTTCCAACTTCAAGCATATCAGGATCTGAACTAACATCATTTATATTTAGTACAAATTAGACAGTCAGTGTAATTTATAAAAGGAAAAATTGCAAAAAAAGTCTCTTTGTAATTATTTTTTTTGCCAAAACTCTTTCTCACTCATGTTCAAATTTGCACGTCTGTGCAAATCCATGAAAATTAACGTAAGTGTCACCTAAATATTGGACTTTAAGTGATACTTTCATTAATTTTCATGAATTTGCATAAACGGTACAAAAAAGACCATGAGTGTGAACATGAGTAAAGAAGAGTTTTTGCAAAAATACCGTGAAAGTGAATTTGTGCAAGAAAAATAATTATGAGAAGACTTTTTGCAATTTCAACTTTATAAAATTTGCAAATTACCATTCCAGCCACCAGGTGCAGCATAAGATGCCCATTTGTCGTTCTCATCAGCACAAGATGTCATACTGTACATACCAGACAATCATATCCATTAACTATCGGCCATGATAAATAATTTAAAAGAGAATTAGCATATCCTGAAACGAGAGTCGCACACACTCAGCCAAAAAATGGCGCTACAAAGAAGTCTAAACAAGGCAAGAAAGCACAAATTTAATACAAGGTACAAGAAGCAAAAAGAAGACAAACAAGCATCTAGCAAGATTATGAGCATTTCCTAATTTCTTCAAATGTTCAAGCTGAAGGATATGGACTTCATCATCACCATCCCTACAAGTGGTAACATGGAAGCAAGCCTTCTCTACCTCAATCCTGATATGTGTACGGGAACACGAGGCAAGACTGTTAGATTATATTAGGTTTTCTATCTTTAGTTTTCTATATTTATATTTCCTTTTCTCACATGTATCAGGGTTTCCTATTCTATTCCTATTACCTCTATAAATAGAGGTCTCTTGTAATTCACAATACACACATCAATAATAAATCTCTCTCTTATTTCTATCATGATATCAGAGGAATAAATTCTCTACACTATTTCTATCATGGTATCAGAGGCATAATCGATCCTTGATCAAATCTCTATGAATTTATCGCTTTGCCCACTCGTCGATGATTCGTGATTCTGACGGGTGGGCGAGGCAATTCAATCTCAATCTCTAGCCTCTCGCTTCCGCAAACAATCAACGGGCATTAGGCATCAGGCATCATCGAGCATTAGGCATCAGGCATCATCTATATGCCATCAGCCGTTGTCATCTCGCCATCAGCCAGCAGGCATCGGCATCAGGCATCGTCTATATGCCATCAGCCGTTGTCATCTCGCTATCAGCCAACATGCATCAGGCATCATCAAGTATCAGGCATCAGACATCAAACATCGGCGCGCATCCTCCATCCTCAATCCTCGCCGCATCACCTCGCGCACATCCTCCACAACTCAATATTATCAAGCTTCAAACTCAATTCTTGTTTCATCGCATTGAGTTTGAGGGGGGCTGTTAGATTATATTAGGTTTTCTATTTTTAGTTTCCTATATTTATGTTTCCTTTTCTCACATGTATCAGGGTTTCCTATTCTATTCCTATTACCTCTATAAATAGAGGTCTCTTGTTATTCACAATACACACATTAATAATAAATCTCTCTCTTATTTCTATCATGATATCAGAGGAATAAATCCCTCTCTTCTTTCTATCAAAGACTTTAGAATTCTACTTTGGTTTTTATTGCATTAACTTGTTGATTTGCGGGGATGGGAGGAACTTGGAGAGATATTGAGTCAGACCAATGACGACTACAACTTAAGAAAAAAATAGTCAAAACAACATTAAGGTGGTCTGCTAGATCAACTTGCTTCTTCAATAAATTAGGAAAATCTTGGGATCCAAAATAGGGCATGGTGAAAGGGAGGTTGAAACTTGAGCCTCTACCCATTACCACTAGAAGAGACAGTCAGAGAATAAGAACTTGAAACTTGAGCTGCAAGGCACGTTGAGACTAAACTCAACGATGACATAAACGAAAAATTAGATAATTTGGCCAAGAATTCTACATTAGCACCCACAGTTATGAAGATTCATAAAATATAGTGAGAATTGAGACAAAATATGGGGAGTTGATTTGTCCAAAACATGTCTTATCTAGGAGGAGCACCTAAATAAGCTATATACACATTAGAACCCACATTTTAGTTAAAATAATAGTTTATTAGGTTTTGTATCCGATGTGTACATACTCTTCATTTAACCCAATAATCATCTGATGTAAAACTTTGTACTCACATATATTTCTAATAATCTCTCTTTCCACATCAAGTTCCATAACATTGGATAGCTCCCCACTAATCCTAAACTTCTTACTTATTCTACTTTTTTATAAGAGTCATATTCATTCTAGCTGGCCCACCACCATGAGAGTGACCGATCATGCTCCAGGTTTTACCAGACATAAAAACACCCGACCCACTTTACTAGTAGAAGTTTAACCCAACATCAGTATCAATCCAATGTGAAACTTTGAACTCACATGTTGACCTACGACCGAAAATGTCTTCAACATGAAGGGGGAGGGGGGTTCATACCTAAAACTGCATCCTTAAAAAAGACTTTGTTGTGATGAATGAATTTTCTTGAAAGTGCTAATTCTTTTTATTTAATTTTCTAGAAAAGTGACAATTATTTGGAAATGTATGCATCCATCCATTCTTCTAGATACATCACACATTCATTATTCTAGATACATGACACATTCATTATTCTAGATACATGACAGTTAATCAATTTGCATCTTTTCATGTATATGTGTCTGTTATGAACAGACACAAGTGTTATTGTATCAAAAAACACACGCAATTTTTATTTTCTAAAACCATCTCTACTTCAAAAAAAATTTCCAGTCTCATTTTTGTCTTCTTGTCGAAGAGACGTTCGTATTTTTCTCGTCGTTGCTCAGTAGTTCAGTGCAGATTACTCGAGCGACGGTGAAAACATGTGCACCTGAAGCGTGGTGAAATATTGTATTAAGGAAATTGCTTCTGCAAGCCTCAATCTTATTTCCTTATACAATTTCAATCCAATACAGTAAGCTATTTATTTTAATTTTTAATTTAATTATTTCTTACTGTATCTTATGTGGTGCTTTTCTTTATTGTAGTAACACGACAATATAAGAAATTTTTGATTTTTTTTGTTAGATATTTTGTCGATCAAGATTCTTGTATGGATAAATAGTTTTGGCAAAATATAAATAAATTCAATTTTGGCATCTCACACAGATTGTTTTCAACAGACTTTAGAGTTGCAATTAAAACAAGAACCACGGGTGGGACAAAAGGTAGTGGAAAGGGCTACAGGTTTGAAGACTGATGTCACGGACCGAGAGAGTAGACTCGGATCCGTGCACGTTTTCTTCCAAGTATGGGCTCTACGAGTGCCATTTGGACGGATTTGAATGTATTTGGGTTCATCCATGGGTTTTCGGACTTGCGGCCCAAATGGCAAAAGAAGCCCAAGTTGATGGGTTTGGGCGGAATTCTCTAGAATCTTGGAGAATTGCCCAAAATTGGAGAGTTTTGTGGAACTTTCTAGAATAGTCGAGATTTTTATAATTCTAGAAGGTTCTGTAGAAAAATCCTCGATATTTAGATGGAACCCTGTAGAAGGCCAATCTTGGCCGTCCATTTGGTTGAATCCTAGTTGTCCAATATGACATGTTTTAGGTATAAATAGAGGTGTAGGAACTCATATGTGATAAACAAAAGCTCCACATCTTGTTCTCCAACTTGTATAGTTCTCCCATTTGCTTAATAAAAACATAAATCGGGAAGGTTTTTCCCACACTTGCATCTTGCCTCTTATCGAATACGATCCGAGTAACGCTTCTGCACTACTTGCAAATACTTTGCAAGCGTAAATGCTGACTTATCACGAGCATACAAGTTGCACACGTGGCTAAGTGTCGCACGTACCGCGAATATTGATAGTAAATTATTCGGGGCGTGACAAGTGGTATCAGAGGCGCGTTCGATAAAGAGAAGGCAACGACATGGCATCAATGGAGGTGGTGTTGGGATTTGTGCCCTAGCACAATGTATTTTCAATCTAATCTTGTAATAAAGATTATTCGTTGAATAAAAATCGGCATTCATATTACTAAGTGTTGTAGTAATATCTTAAGTATGATTTGATTTGTATCATTGATGTGTCAACACATAATAGTAGATCTACAGATCAGATAAAATCTTACTTAATCAGTCCCCGATCAGAATAGCTTCATAAGAAGCGATCGGTATGAGGCTAACTCCAAATGATCACGCTCTACTGATCATGGCCAGTAAGGGGCCAGAGTTAGGTCATAGTATCACCAGTCAGGGGTGATATAGGACGACCCGAATCATGAGTATGGTACATAGACACAGTCATGAACATGCTCATATGTCGGATCATGAAATCACATCCTCAGACCGAAGGACCATCGAGGTCAATATGTAATGAGTGACGAGTTTGACTCAGTCTAACGTCTCCTGTAAAAGGGTTACAATAACGGCTGTGATTGGCTCGATCACAAGTTACATAAGTTGACTAGATGGATCGCTGAAGGATTTATCCCTCACACGGACGTGTGAGCAGATATCAGTTTAGGCCACTTGATGAGTACAACTGAAATACAATAGCATGGCCATGCAGACGGTACGTAGTATCAGTTATAATTCAGTTAACTCAGAATCAAGAAACAGGACAATAGAACGAGGATGACTTGTCTATGCCTCGTGGTTGTCAAAGATATCAAGAGGATAAAAGGATAGATTCATGAACGACAAGGTTAAGTCGAAATCTCGATAATCACAAGCGTTGGGTAATCATGATGTCTTGCTAGAGGCCACTCATGATGGAAAAGGTAAAATGGTAATTTTACCAAGTCCGCCGACGTGTCGTGAGCCTAGAGGGTCACACACTTTAGGTTGAGTAAAACGGATGGATTCATATGGAGGAATCATGAGAGAGACAAAATCCGGTTTTGGATTAAATCGGTTTAGACCGATTTCGGTTTAGGATTAAACCGAAATCAAGAACGGTTTAACAAGACTAATTAATTATAATCTAATTAAATAGATTTAATTAATTTAGCTAAACTGGGCCTAGCCATAATGGGCTAAGCCAGAATGGGCTTCTCTACATAGTTAATTAAAAGCTTTGGGCTTTAAGCCCATTAAGACCTTTAATTAATTAAAAGCCCAATTAAGGTCTATAAAAGGGAAATTTTCAGATCTGAAAATTACACAATTATTTTGAGAAACCCTAGCCGTCTTCTCTCTCTCTCTCTGCCTAGTTTCGGCCGGCCCCCTCCCCTCCCCGTGCTCCGTCCGTTTTGCTTGCTTCGATCTTCTAGCAAGGTTCGTTGCAAGTATCCTTTGGATTGCTCTTCCTGTGTGGACGATCTTTAGAGGTTACTAAATCCAATTTAGTAACAAGGAGATTTTTTGATTCAAGGTAACAATTAATTTTAATCTCGTCTAGATCTCATGATCAATTCATGATCATGCAAGATCCGTATTAATCATGGAACTTTGAGGTTAAATTTCTTGTATGGGAATGAAATTAATTGTCTGGAACCCTCAAATAATTCCTTCAGTGGTATCAGAGCCTGGTTACGCATGATTTTGTATTCGAGCATGATAGGCTAGATTTAATTTTTGCAATTTAATTCGGTATTGTGAATTTGAAAATTGCAAACTTTAAGATTTTGGTTAATGAATTAATTGCTGGAATTTTTTTTTTATGTTGCTGAAAAATTATTTTGATCAAGCATGATCGGGATCGAGACCCGTGGAGAGCCGAGGCTAGCCGAAAGGCCAACCTCGGCCGAACCACGGGCCGATCGGCCAGCCGGGAAGGACCGACCAGATCTGCCCATGGCAGATCTGGCCGAGCCCCTCTGCTCCGGCCAGGGAAGGGCCTCGGCCCGACCAGACCAGGCCAGGCGGCCCGCCTCGGCCAGCCCTCACGGGCTGGTCGGCCACGGAGCGGCCAGCCCGGCCGGCTAGGGTTTCGGCCGAACCCTAATTGGCCCTCGGATCAATTTTGGTTCGGCCAAACTCGGTGGATTTGGGTCAAGATCCGACCCAGAAAATCCAGAATTTTTCAGCAAATATTAATTAAAATTTCAGACCGGTTCGGTTTCGATAAACCAGCGCGTGAACCGATTTAATTCAGAAATTAACCGGTTCAAGAAACGGTTTAAATAAACCGTATTTTATGATTTAAATCAAGATAAAATTGGAATAATATGCTTGCTTGATAACATGCTTGTTTGATAACATGATTGTTTGATAACACGATGTTTGCAACATGATTGCTAAGTTAGCCCGAATTTAGGATTTAATTTCGGTTTGCAACCTGCGAGTTGCTTTTGGGTTGTAATTTATTAGTGACCTGCGTGTCACATCATTTATTTTATTTAAAATTAAATGTAATTACGAAGACCCAAGATGAGAAGAACCGAAGAGAAGGACGGTAATCCCGAGGAGGCGTGGAGCCAGTGGGAGTCCAGGAGAATGAGGAAAGACGAGACCTAGTATAGGTTCTAGTTTATTCCAGTAGGGTTAGCGGGCTAGCTAAAGCAAATTTACATTTATGTTTATGATTGCATGGATGGATGTGTGATTTAATTTTCATAGGTTCATGTTAATTAGATCATCACCTACATGTGTAAAGATTAATAATCAGTCAATCACGCACATGTAAAACGGAATTGAAATTATCTCTACATGGATTTGTAGATGATAAATTCATATTAAGATCAAATCGTGATCAGTGATAATGAATATTTAAAAGGCAAATAATTTCAAGTCAAGCTAGATACCGCCCACTTTTCATCACTTCGATTAGCTCTCGGACTCATGGGTAGATACGATTAACGTGGATCCATGAGAAAGAGTTCTAATAGAAGATGGACCAGTTTGCATGGTTGCGTGCGCATTAGCGTAGTAGTCATGCAGATTGGACCATGCGTTGAAAATTGGTTGACTTGTCTGCGATTCTCAGATGATCTGAGCCAGGGTATCAGATATAGGGCAATGCCGTATACACACAATGTATAAGCCCTAGCCAAGAATCACATGGAATTGTGAAAGGACTGGACTGTCCTACTCCAATGTCCAAAACTGGGGCGATGAGATTAACTCACTCTAGTTTTGGGTATGCGGAGATCTTGGTTTAGATTCAGACACAAGAATCAGATATATTCATAGTCAAGTGTCTCTTACTTCAACTTAATTAAAAATCTGATCGAGTTTGTTTTCATGTATAGATTAGATGGCAACCTCGCTACCCAAAGCAACACGTTCTGGCAGTGAAGTCTTAAAGTCTCTTCTGTCGAATAACAGGCTGACTGGGACCAACTTTCTACAATGGGAGAGGAACCTGAAGCTTGCACTTCAGTATGACAGACAGGAGTATATCCTTACAGACAAGCCTTTAGTTGAGCCTGCTGATGATGCCAGCGATGCCGATAAGAGTGCTTTTGAGAAATACAAAAGCGATCGACAAGACGTTGGCATTCTCATGGTCGGGTCCATGGAAAATGAGACCCAGGACCAGTTCATGCATCTCATGGGAGAACCCCAGGAGATGATGGAGGAAATCAAAATATACTACCAGAAGAATGCCCGTGTCGAAAGATACGACACTCTTAGGGAAGTATTCTATTGCAGACTCAATGCTGGTAAGGCAGTTAGCCCACACGTCCTAAAGATGAAGCGGCTCTTTGATCGCTTGGCCAGTCTAGGTCATAAGTTCACAGAGCAGCTGAAATCAGATATAGTCCTGATGTCGCTTCCAAAGGCTTATGGAGATGTGATCACAAATTACAATCTCCATAATATGGAAAAGACCATCAAGGAACTGCACGGAATGTTGGTGACAGTAGAGAAAGACCTCAAGGGCAAAACCCCTGAGGTTCTCATGGTCAATAAGGCTGTTAGTTTCAAAAGAGCTGGCAAACCTAATGGCAAGTCACCAGGACAATCCAAGAAGGGCAAGACACCAGCAGTGTCAGGTAAGGGTAAGGCGCCAATGAACCTGGCTGGGCAGATAAGGGCACCAAAAGGTCCGAGAATCCAAGCGGTTCCTAGAACCGAAGGGAGCACCTCGACCTCAGAGGTGGTCTGTTACTACTGCCAGCAGCCAGGACATTGGAAGAAGGATTGCAGGCAACACAAGGATTATGTGAAGAGCTTGCAGAAGGGAGGACACCCTTCAGGACCTGGATCAGGTATTTACGTTGTTGAGTATAATCTCAACGCTACTTTCTTAGATACATGGGTAGTTGATACCGGAGCAGAATCTCACATTTGTGTTAATCTGCAGGTTCTGGAAAGTAGAGAGCTCCTTGGGAAAGGCGAGCGGGATCTGAGAGTCGGAGACAACAGTTCGGTGTCAACGACGGCTGTCGGTTCTGTTAGTCTTAGGATGCCCACAGGGCTTGTATTAGTTTTGGACGATGTCTTATGTGTACCTACATTTTGTAGGAATATTATTTCAGTGTCCAGTTTGGACAAGCTTGGTTTTGTATTTGCCATAGAAATGGCTTATTTACTTTATCAAGAAATAATATCGTTTACGGCACTGCATCTATGGTTGGTGGATTATATATTTTAAATGTTGATAACACTAACTACAGTTCAAACTATAACGTAAATAAGAGGTTAAAGTCGGATGAATCAAACCAGACAGTGATGTGGCACTGTCGTCTAGGCCACCTAGGCGAGAAACGCGTCTCGACACTTCATAAGTGTGGGCTCTTGAGCCCGTTTGAATTCACACCAATCGAGAGATGCGAATCTTGCATTATGGGCAAGATGACAAAGGCGACTTTTGGCGGCTTAGGTGAAAGGGCAAGTGATCTCTTGGGCCTAATACATTCAGACGTATGTGGGCCCATGAGTACACAAGCCAGGAGAGGTTTCAGATACTTCATAACCTTTACCGACGATTTCAGTAGGTTTGGGTATGTCTATTTAATGAGACATAAGTCGGAATCCTTTGATAAATTCAAAGAATTCCAGAATGAAGTACAGAACCAGCTTGGTAAAAGTATAAAGGCACTTCGTTCCGATCGAGGTGGCGAGTACTTAGATCAAGAGTTTCTCAGTCACCTAAAGGATAACGGTATACTCTCAGAATTAACCCCGCCAGGAACCCCTCAGATGAATGGTGTTTCCGAACGGAGGAACAGAACCCTGCTAGATATGGTTCGTTCCATTATGAGTCACGCCGACCTTCCAATATCGTTCTGGGGCCATGCCCTAGAAACGGCCGCATTCATATTGAATCGAGTACCTACAAAGGCAGTGGAGACCACTCCATTTGAGGCTTGGCAAGGGAAAGCTCCCAAGTTGTCTTTCCTCAAGATCTGGGGGTGCGATGTTTACGTCAAGCTGTTGCTTGGTGACAAACTCGAACCCAAGGCAGATAAGTGTGTCTTTGTAGGGTACCCCAAAAGAACCATGGGGTACTACTTCTACAAACCCGAGGAAAACAAAGTCTTTGTTGCTCGAGGTGGGGTTTTCTTGGAAAGAGAATTCTTATCCAAGAAACCTAGTGGGAGTCCTGTGCTTCTTGAAGAAATTCGAGAAAACACAGAACAGCCAGCAGATATTGTAGAGGTGCCCGATGAGGTAAATGATCCAAGTCCTATTCCAACAGAAACTCCTGTAGGACCAAGGAGGTCTGAAAGATCTCGTCAAAACCCAGTCAGATATGGCTTCCTAGCCACAGAGGGTAATGACTTGATAGTTGTAGATCAGGATGATCCTGCAACAGTTCAGCAAGCCTTGGCCAGTCCCAACTCAAAAGAATGGCAGAATGCCATGGATGAGGAAATGAAGTCCATGAAAGACAATCAGGTCTGGAACTTAGTAGACAGCACACCTGGGATAAAACCCATAAGTTGCAAGTGGATATTTAAGTTAAAGACAGATATGGACGGAAAGCCTCAGACATACATAGCAAGACTGGTTGCTAAAGGTTATCGTCAAGTCCAAGGTATGGACTATGATGAGACTTTTTCGCCAGTAGCTATGATTAAGTCAATTCGGATGATGTTAGCCATTGCAGCATATTTTGATTACGAGATATGGCAAATGGACGTCAAAACCGCATTCCTTAACGGGAATTTGAAGGAGGATGTCTATATGACCCAGCCAGAAGGTTTTGTCGACCCTAAACATCTCGAAAAGGTGTGTAAGCTGCAACGATCCATTTATGGATTAAAGCAAGCTTCCAGGAGTTGGAACTTACGCTTCGACGAAGTCGTAAAAGAGTTCGGGTTCATCAGAAATCCAGATGAACCTTGTATCTACAAGAAGAGCAGTGGGAGTAACATAGTGTTCCTGGTGCTGTATGTCGATGATATACTAATCATGGGAAATAACGTCCCAACCTTGCTTGAGACCAAAGCTTGGTTAGGGAAGTGTTTTCTCCATGAAGGACTTAGGAGAGGCCGCTTACATTCTGGGGATCAGGATCTACAGAGATCGATCCAAGAGAATATTAGGTCTAAGTCAGAGCACCTATATAGATAAGGTGTTGAGAAGATTCTCGATGCTTGACTCTAAGAAAGGGAACCTCCCGGTAAGACATGGCATTAAGCTAAGCAAGAAACAGTGTCCTAAAACACCTGCTAAGCTTAAGAGAATGAATGGAATCCCGTATGCCTCGGCAGTAGGATCTATCATGTATGCCATGATCTGTATGAGGCCTGACGTATCGTTTGCCCTCAGCTGTGCCAGCAGATTTCAGTCTAACCCAGGCCAAGATCACTGGACTGCCGTCAAGTGTATCCTCAAGTATCTGAGGAGAACAAAGGACGCATTCTTAGTGTATGGCGGGATAGAGGAAGAACTAAGCGTCACTGTATATGTAGATGCTAGTTTTCAGACAGACCCAGATGACTTTAAGTCTCAAGGTGGGTATGTGTTTATGTTGAACGGGGGAGCTTTCAGTTGGAAAAGCTTTAAGAAAGCGACAATAGCCGACTCCACCATGGAGGCGGAATACATAGCTGCGTCAGAAGCAGCCAAGGAAGCGGTGTGGGTCAGGAGCTTCTTGAGAGGATTAGATGTACTGCCGCGAACGTCTGATCCCGTGAGCTTAAGGTGTGACAACACGGGGGCCGTAGCACTTGCTAGAGAGCCCAGATTTCACAACCGGACCAAGCACGTCGAGAGAAAGTATCACATCATCAGAGAGATGGTTGATAAAGGCGAAGTAGAGATAAGCTACATTTCAACGCATGACAATCTAGCTGACCCCTTAACCAAGGCGCTACCGCAGCCTAAGCATGAGGAACATGTCAGGGGAATGGGTTTAGATTGGAATACCAATTGGGTCTAGGGCAAGTGGGAGACTGTTGGGATTTGTGCCCTAGCACAATGTATTTTCAATTTAATCTTGTAATAAAGATTATTCGTTGAATAAAAATCGGCATTCATATTACTAAGTGTTGTAGTAATATCTTAAGTATGATTTGATTTGTATCATTGATGTGTCAACACATAATAGTAGATCTACAGATCAGATAAAATCTTACTTAATCAGTCCCCGATCAGAATAGCTTCATAAGAAGCGATCGGTATGAGGCTAACTCCAAATGATCACGCTCTACTGATCATGGCCAGTAAGGGGCCAGAGTTAGGTCATAGTATCACCAGTCAGGGGTGATATAGGACGACCCGAATCATGAGTATGGTACATAGACACAGTCATGAACATGCTCATATGTCGGATCATGAAATCACATCCTCAGACCGAAGGACCATCGAGGTCAATATGTAATGAGTGACGAGTTTGACTCAGTCTAACGTCTCCTGTAAAAGGGTTACAATAACGGCTGTGATTGGCTCGATCACAAGTTACATAAGTTGACTAGATGGATCGCTGAAGGATTTATCCCTCACACGGACGTGTGAGCAGATATCAGTTTAGGCCACTTGATGAGTACAACTGAAATACAATAGCATGGCCATGCAGACGGTACGTAGTATCAGTTATAATTCAGTTAACTCAGAATCAAGAAACGGGACAATAGAACGAGGATGACTTGTCTATGCCTCGTGGTTGTCAAAGATATCAAGAGGATAAAAGGATAGATTCATGAACGACAAGGTTAAGTCGAAATCTCGATAATCACAAGCGTTGGGTAATCATGATGTCTTGCTAGAGGCCACTCATGATGGAAAGGGTAAAATGGTAATTTTACCAAGTCCGCCGACGTGTCGTGAGCCTAGAGGGTCACACACTTTAGGTTGAGTAAAACGGATGGATTCATATGGAGGAATCATGAGAGAAACAAAATCCGGTTTTGGATTAAACCGGTTTAGACCGATTTCGGTTTAGGATTAAACCGGAATCAAGAACGGTTTAGCAAGACTAATTAATTATAATCTAATTAAATAGATTTACTTAATTTAGCTAAACTGGGCCTAGCCAGAATGGACTAAGCCAGAATGGGCTTCTCTACACAGTTAATTAAAAGCTTTGGGCTTTAAGCCCATTAAGGCCTTTAATTAATTAAAAGCCCAATTAAGCTCTATAAAAGGGAAATTTTCAGATCTGAAAATTACACAATTATTTTGAGAAACCCTAGCCGTCTTCTCTCTCTCTCTCTGCCTAGTTTCGGCCGGCCCCCTCCCCTCCCCGTGCTCCGTCCGTTTTGCTTGCTTCGATCTTCTAGCAAGGTTCGTTGCAAGTATCCTTTGGATTGCTCTTCCTGTGTGGACGATCTTTAGAGGTTACTAAATCCAATTTAGTAACAAGGAGATTTTTTTATTCAAGGTAACAATTAATTTTAATCTAGTCTAGATCTCATGATCAATTCATGATCATGCAAGATCCGTATTAATCATGGAACTTTGAGGTTAAATTTCTTGTATGGGCATGAAATCAATTGTCTGGAACCCTCAAATAATTCCTTCAGGTGGATGTTGAAGTATTTGAGCGGGAGATCGAAGCGCAACCAAACACAATAGGTGTGCGAGGTAAGTCCACGACAAAAATCTGCGCACATGATTCGATCTTGGTCAAGCTGTGCCTTGGCATGGGAGATGCCTTGGATAGGCTTTACATGGTCGAATAAGAGCCTGCGGATTGTACGGGCAATCTTGGTGAGCTAAGTAAATGCGTCAATGGGCTCAAGACTTCATTGGAGACGCGACTGGAGGAGGTTCGTGGCATGGTATGGAACATCTGTGACTCCTTACGGCATGATCAGGTTGCGCTTGAGGCACGAATTGTAGACACACTCGACCAGCTCCAAGCAAGCTTTGAGGGTCAGCTTGCAGTGATGAAAGAGCAGTTGGAGGAGGCACGCGTAGATTGGAGGTTCTGCGAGGTGCAAAGTTGTGCGGGAAGTAGCAAGCGCACCTGTCCGAGAAGTCCATTAGGAGGACGCTCATGCTCGAGGAAGCATTAACGAACGAAGGCACTTTCGGGGTGCTTTATATGCGACGGGAGCATGTGGCGATGAACTGTCCAATGTGTGCCAGGTTAGCTAGGATGTTCGCGAATGAGGAACCAAATCAGCAAACAACCAATGTGCAGTGTCTGTTCCTAGGGTCAATGGTGCAGACAAGCGACGATTCTGCAAAAGAAAAGTCGAGGGATGAGGCAACGCAGGACGTCAAACGAAAACTCGGGTTGCCGAATGAAACTCCTCGACGGGCTGAGGATTTCAAGCAGATAAAAGGTTTTCCATGGGCACGATGGATTGTGCCCAACGCTTCTCGACAGATTGAGGAGCACATGCGCAAGATAGGCAAGCGCAGGAAGGCGCAAGAGCTAGAGTTGGGCATAGAGTCACCAGGATGTGAGACACGATGGAAAGTGTCGGAGGATTCTCGGCGGATTGAGAAGTATGCACGTGTGGGGCGCGAGCGCAAGGGTGCGCACAAACTGGGAGTAGGCACGAGGCACCAGCAAAGGGTTCAAGGGTGAATCCTCCAACTAGGAGTGTTAGAAAGCACTTGCAGACGACATACTGTTCACAGCTAGCGCGACGAACTGCGCCGAGTAGGCCTACATCGCAGGAGGATGAAGGCTTGCATCAAGACAGTGGTCAACAAGCGATTCCTCCAGCAGTGAGAGCAAGAAAGCATAAACGGGTGACAAAGTGTTCGCGACGGATGAGGGAATGTTCGCAAATCTCTCCCATGGGGAACACCAAGGTTGGTCGATGAGGACGTCGACGGAATGAGCAGGGGGGGATGTCACGGACCGAGAGAGTAGACTCGGATCCGTGCACGTTTTCTTCCAAGTATATGCTTTACGAGTGCCACTTGGACAAATTTGTATGTATTTGGGTTCATCCATGGGTTTTTGGACTTGCGGCCCAAATGGAATAGGAGGCCCAAATTGATGTGGTTGGGCAAAATTCTCTAGAATCTTGGAGAATTGACCAAAAAATGTTTTCATTTGGCTTGATAGAATGTCAACACCCAAAAAAATCCTCAAATCAAGGGTGGGTGGGGTGTTTAGAAAATTGGTAGACAAATACTGAAAAGAGGGGTTTTGAATGGAGATAAATTGAAGGGTTTGGAAGGGGGAGAAGGATTGATGTGCCATGATTTTAATCATGTATATCTCATGCAATGTCCATATCTATTAACAATTTGTTAATTGACTACGACATATATGTTGCCTTTAATCTCGAGAGTTGTTATATGAAGTGAGTTACTTAGCGTGCAAGACTTTGGCTTGTGTGGAGTAGGTTACTTGGCTTGTAAAATAGGAATGTTTCCTAGTTTAATTATCGTGAGTTTTAGTTTTAATTATTTTTTTTATTAAGTGTCTTTCCTCTTTGTAATAAATCTTAGTTTCTTTTTAGTTGGTCTTGATTCCCTATATATAGACGTAGGATAAATCAATAAGAATATCTTATCTTTCTTTAGTTTTAGTTCTATGAGTTATTCTTAAATCCAACATGTGGTATTAAAGGGAATACTCACAAACAATAGTGGACGAAACATTAAAGATGGGATCTGTGGAGAGCTCGAAGATGGTCGAGGCTCAAGCGCCTGTGAAAGGTCCGGTTTCTGTTAGAAGCCAAGGAAGAGGAGGGTTTTCAGTCACGTACCCTATGCTAACCGACAACAACTACGTGGTATGGGTCTTTAAGATGAAAATAACGATGCGTACTCTTGGAGTTTGGAGTGTGATAGAAGGAGAAGGTGTTGTAAGTGAAGAAAGAGACTAGTGGGCTCTAGCTGTGATCTCCCAAGCAATCTCGAATGTTGTCATGATGTCGATAGTAGATAAACAGACAGCTAAGAAAGCGTGGAAGGCATTAGAGGAGATGGGAATTGGGGAGGATCGTGTCAAGAAAACGAACGTTCTTGTACTCAAAAGATAATTCGACATATTGCTTAAGGAAGAGTTAGAGTTCATAGGCAAATTCTCTTTGAGTTTAACAAACACTATGAATGAGGTTCAAGCCATAGGAAGTGAAATAACAGAAGAGTTGGTGGTGGAGAAGTTATTTCGATCTGTCCCATATCAGTTTCTACCTATTGTAGGTATTATACAACAATGGGGGGACTTAACTAAGATGACTGTTACATAAGCTGTTGGGAGGTTGAGAGCGTTCGAGTCAACTCTGAAGGGGAGAAGTCAGGAGAGAGAAAGTGAGAAGCTCCTGCTTGGGAGGCCCAAGTAGCTAAAGAGTCAAAGAATCACGAAGGACCAAGCTCGTGGCGTGACAGAGGACGTGGTCGTGATCGAAACAACTGGATGAGAGTTGACAAAGTAAAGAAAATGTGTTATGATTGTTCCGAGATGGGACACTTTGCTTATGAATGTGAAAATCATGCAAAGGAAGAACTCAATTTCATAGAGCAATACCACAAGGAAGAAACTGTTTTGTTCATGGCAGTCACGAGTCAGACCAAGAGGGAAGAGTTTGCTGAGCTAAACAAGCAGGGAGTACATCCTGAGTTGGGTTTCGCTGAAAGAATGGAGTCAACCACCTTGTACCTTGATACTAGTGCCAATAATCACATATCTAGGATTGGGGGTGTTCTTGCAGATTTAGATCACATATCGGATATGGCTCAATTGTCAAAATAATGGGTCGAGACACAATACCTCTCAAATGTATGAAGAAGGAGCATTTGGGGTTGGCGGAAACGTCTCTTCAGAAGTATTCTCAGGATGTAGAATTGAAGCGGAAGCAATTGTGTGAAGTGGAGAAATGCATTTGGGGTTGGCGGATACGTCTCTTCTGAAGTATTCTCAGGATGTAGAATTGAAGCGAAAGCAATAGTGTGAAGTGGAGAAAGCAATCCAAGAAAGGTATAGAGACCTTGACTTGAGAGAAGCATAGTTGAGTAGTGTACATAATCAACTCGAGAAACATTCCAAGGAGTTTGAATCAAGAGAATATCAACTGGTTAGATTGTGTAGGGAGTATAAATTTCAAGAAGTTCAATTGGTGCAGGTAGAGAGATTATATGAAGAGTGGTCTAAGGAAGTTGCTTCGCAGACCAAGCAGTTGGAGGAACTGGCCCAAGAGTTAACTTTTAGGAATAATGCTCTTGGTGCAGTGTTGAAACTTACAAGAGAGAAGTTAACAGAGCTTCAGTTCGTTGAAAAAAATATTGATGTACTCAAAACATCAATACAAGAATACAATGAAAAGCTTGAGGCTAAACATAAACAATACGATGAAATTCAAAAATCAAGGGCTTCTTCAATTGAGGAGAATAGTAGGGCGAGATTGCGAGTCACAGGTGTTACAGTGACAAGTTTTGGAAAGCGTACAAGCAGGCGCATGCACATGCTTCTTATGTGCTCAAGTTTACTCTTCAATGGAAGGACTTGGAGGAGCACTTAGATTTGACTCGCAATGCCCTCGAGAAGGGTTGGGAGGAGATGGTCTCGTACGAGAAAGAGGTCGAAGAGGCTCAGAGAGAATTTGAACATCGTGAAGGCTGAGTCGTGCTTGAGGAGAAACTGTTGAAGGATTTGAAAGAGAAGGTTAGAAAGTGTGAGGAGCAATTGGTTTCTATGCAGAATCATATTATAGAGTGTTCTAGTGAATTTAAGTTAAAGCTGAGCAAGGAGGAAAGAGAGGAGTTTGTAAATGATGCTGAATATAAAAGTCTCATGGGAAGCTTACGATATATGGCCAACTCAGTGGGTATTGTTAGCGATTTCTTGAAGAAACCTCAAGTTCAACAGTTTGAAGCAGTCAAATATGTAAAAGGAACTCTTAGTTTTGAATTTTTTTATGACACTAGTGTATCAAAACCAATTGGGTATAGTGACAGCGACTTGGCCGGCGACGTTGATGATCAGAAGAGTACAACAGGGATCATATATTTTCTAAGGAGCAACTTGATGACCTGGTCCTCACAGAAGTACAAGGTGGTGGCGTTATCCACATGTGAAGCAGAGCATATTGTAGCAACTTCAGTTGCGTTTCCAGGAATGTAGCTTGTCAGACTTGTCGGAGAACTTCTAGAGAGAGAACCAAAGTTGGTGCGATTGAAAATTGATAACAAATATGCGATATTGTTAAGCAAAAATCTAAGAAGCAATCACATACACACAAGGTATCATTTTGTGCGATAATGTGTTGAGAAATGTAAGATCGAGATCGAGATTGAGCATATCAGCTCAAGTGAAGAGATGACAGATATTCTGACAAAACCAATTAAAAGATTCAAATTTCTTGAAATGAAAAGAAATAAAAGATTAGGGATGTATATGTTCGAGATTAAGGGGGAGATTGTTGCCTTTAATCTCGAGAGTTGTTATATGAAGTGAGTTACTTGGCGTGCAAGACTTTGGTTTTGTGGAGTAGGTTACTTGGCTTGCAAGACAAGTAATAAAATAGGATTGTTTCCTAGTTTAATTACAGCGTGTTTTAGTTTCAATTAATTGTTTTTTATTAAGTGTCTTTCTTCTTTGTAATAGATCTTAGTTTCCTTTTAGTTGGTCTTGACTCCCTTTTATATATGCGTAGGATAAATCAATAAGAGTATCCAGTTCAATTGATGTTTCACTAGTTTTTTTTCTGTGAGTTATTTTCAGATCCAACAATACATACCTGTTCCAATCGTCAGAAATATCCCCTGTTGTCCTCCAACTATTTCCGACTTTTGAAGCCCATGTTGCAGGATCCTCTTGTCCCCTATATTTCATTCAATTCATATATATGTTCCATGTGTAATTAAATATAGGGATAATGATACTTTGTTACACTTAACTATAGCGAAATGCCACTTTCATACCATAACTATTTTTGTCTCTTTTTTAGTTCCCTAACAAACTTTTTGTGACAATCTAAGCTAAAATGACTAAAATACCCCTGATTTAAAGAAACAAAATAAAACTAGTCCAATATGATTTATCAAACCATATTTGAAATGGTTCAAATTTAATTTTATATTTTCGGGCATAATTGTATTTGCATCTTAAGTACAAATCAAATTGAACTAGAGATAAAAAAAATGAACCAACTCAATTTATAGTTTCTTACACCAAGGGTGGTTTAGGTATTTTAGACATTTTAAAGGTAAGTTGTCACGAAAAAATTATTAGGGTACTAAAAAGAGAGAAAAATAGTTATGGTATGAAAATGTCATTTTGATATAGTTAAGTGTATCAAAGTATCATTATCCCTTAAATATATATACATAGGTACATGTGCACTATGTGTATATGTAACTCACCATTCGCATAGAGAAAAGAAGATGGGCCTTCCGGATTTCTGTAAAGCTTGGCTCATTGGTGGGTACCTATTTTATATGTATCCAACACACATTTTAACTTCATAAATAATACAATTCATGTATATATATAGTTGGCTACTTATCTTTGTTATATATACCTTTCCTTAGGACTTGTACCAGGATTGTTACAATTATCATACTTCAAGTAGTCCACTCCCTGTGGATATTAGAGGTAAACAACACATATTGCCAGTGCCACATCAAATCTAAACAAACATATACACATACAAGTACACGTAACGTACCCACTCAGCAAATGTTTTTGCATCTTGCTCTTCATGCCCTAAAGATCCAGGCATTGTTTTACTGCAAGTTTGGGTTCTACAAAAAGAATATTAATTAGTTAAAAAGAATAATGTCAAATGACTATTTTTAAAATTGATGTTTTTTCACTTGGATATCCTAAAATGTTTTTGGCATTGTGGGTATTCTAAATTTGCAAAATTGTCGCCGTTACTACCCAAAGCCATTTCCGTCATTTTTTTTCAAAAATCTATTAAATTTTGAGGTGAAAAGACTAAAATGCCCTTACATGTTTTTAAAATTTCAAAATGTGCCATTTTGTCTCTTTCTCTCACCTCCTCAAAATCCTCTCTCTCTCTCTCCATCACAGCAGCCTTACCACCACCGTCTCTGGCGACTTCACCGGCCCAATCCCCATAAACCACCACCGCCACAGCTCGGAACGAGAAGCTGGAAACAAGAGGGACGCGTCGAGCTCGAAAATGAAGAGCTGGAGGCGCGCGAAACCGACCAAGCAATACTCGCATCGAGGCTGGCGAGATCGCGAACCCCGCAGCGAGCGACGCCAGATAGGAAGAGCGGATCTGTCCACGACGAGCTCGGGATTGGAGCTAGCCGCGAGGAGCTGAGAGCGTGAGCTCGCCGGAATGGTCTCAGATTTACGTCAACGAAAGAGTGTGAACAAGCTGGACCGGGAAACTGTCCACTCCGGACTGAACTCAGTCCGGTGCGAGCAAGCTCATCGGGCCGCTCTGAAAACGGTCGATGGTACGAAGAAGAGGAGACCGAGAAGCTAGTGCCGGACCTCCGACCTTCACCGCGAGCAACACCAGAGCCACTGAACTCAGTCCGGCAAGCTCACGCTCTCAGAAAGCTCTGATCCCGAGCTCCTCGCAGACATATCCCGACCTCGACGCGAGCATTGCTCGGTCGGTTCCGCACGCCTCCAGATTCTCGGTTTCGAGCGCCTCCAGCAAATTGAAGAATCAGTCAGTTCTGCGCGCCTCCAGCTTCTCCGTTCCGGGCAAGCCTCATTCATTTTAAGAGAAATGAATTGTGGTTGATGGGTAGAGAGTTATTTTGTATGAAGAAGAGAGAGGGGTGAAGGAGAGAGAGAGGTATGGAGGAAGAAGAGAGAGAGAGCGCCCAAATGCACATTTTAGCATTTTAAAACACTTATAGGGGTATTTTAGTCTTTTCACCTCAAAACTTAACAGATTTTTGAAAAAAATATGAATGGAAATGGCTTTGGGTACTAACAGTGACAATTTTATAAATTTAGAGTACCCACATGCCAAAAAAAAATTTAAGATACTCAAGGGAAAAAACGTCAAGTTTAGGGGTAGTCATGTGACATTATCCCTAATTAAAATGACCGATGTTGAAATTAACTAATTAATTAAAATGTATATACATATATATATATATATATGGTTACCCAGCGTCGGAATAAAGGCCAAGCTTGAGTCCCTTGCTATGCACGTAATCTGCCAATGCCTTTATTCCTGACGGAAATGCCGATGCTTTCGGAACCAGATTTCCCTGTAACATTTATTTCTTTTTCTTTAATTATATATATCATTTCTCCATCTGTAACCAAAATACATATTCAAATATTCTAATTTGTTACCTCAGAATCCCTGTTCAGCTCCGCCCAGCAATCATCTATTGGTTTAAATGTAATTAGTAACAATTAATTATATCCCTTAATTAAATGAATCAAGAAACCAAACCCACCTAAATTGATGTACTGATAGCCAAGTTTGGACAGTCCACTGGACACTATTGCATCAGCTGTCCACCATCAACCAACAATTACTATTCTTCAACTAAGTATTTATTTAGTTAATCTACGTGATAAAATTATAATTTTAAAAAAGATAAATTTTAACTTAAAAACAATTTAACCAAAAATATAAATTATAAGTTTTGATTACACAAATTTTAAATGAATTTTTTTAAAAACATTAAAAATAATGTTTTTATTTTTATTTAAAACATAATTATAAATAATAAAGATAACTTCGTCATTTACACATGTATTTAAAAAAAATTGAAGTTGGTGATATTTGTTTGTACATGACATGTTGTAAAAATGTGATATTATATGTATAACCTTTTCTTATAATTTTTCCTACATAATATATCACTAGTGCTTACCTGTTTGTTTGATTAATTTCTCTTCAATGTCACAATGGAAATGGTTCCAACTGTTCCATCTGCACAATCACATGGCATATAATATAGAATTCCAGATTAATTATAATCATAATTGGCCAAACCCGTGATCGTCAACAGTCACAGGAAGTAGTTGGAAACATGACCCCACCCACTTGAACCATTATACATTCTTATCCCCTTATATACTCAATGCATAAAATAATGTATTTCAATTACGTCAAAAGTTCTGATTTGAAACACCATTAATTAATTAGATAAATAATTTCAAATAGATCACCGCAAAAAATTTTGTTTTCATCTAAATCACTATTTTATAAATTTAAGTTTTGAGATCACAAAAACATATTTTTATCACATTCAGTCAAATTTTTTTATGGAATGACCAAAATACACTCACAATCAATAGTTGAACCAGCGTTTTGGTTGACTTGAGAATTAAATTTGTGCCAAACCAGTTTGGTTTGCCTGCTTTGAAGATTTATCTTCAACCTTCAATTCCTGCGTGGTCCGAAAGAGGTGAACGGAGTACCTTAGACTCGTTCAAATCTTCTAGACGACGAGGCAAAGAATCGACGGAGGTCTAAAACTCCAACATCTCGTTGGCTCGAGCATCATCGGATCATCGATCCAACGAAGGAATAGATTTTGAAAAGCAAGCAAGCAAGGCGGTAGGTTGACCTGGGTGATGGGTCTCCTGAAAACGAAGAGAAGCGGAATCGATGGCGATAAGAGCTCTAGTTTGACATAAATTTGATTCTCAAGCCAGCCAATCCATTGGTCAATTATTAATTGCGAGAATATTTTGGTCATTTCATAAGTTTTTTTTAATAGAGTGAGACAAAACACTGTTTAGTAACCTCATAAATTCAATTTAAAAAGTGGTGACTTAAATGAGAATACAAACTTTTGTAGTGACCCTTAATTAAATCTCTAGCATCCAACTTTATATTCGAAATCTAATATTTAAAAGCAAGGTTGTAGATAACGTACAATGATATTGTGTCGGAAACAAACCTTCAGGACTATGACAAATTTTCATTTTTGTGTTTTAATTTTTTAATATATATTAATTTAAGTATATAATAAAATATATATTATACTGTATACTTATAGTACCCACCCACTTGAACCATTATATTCTTATCCAATCATATACTTAAATGCATAAGATAATGTATGTTACGCATGTCAAAGCTCTAATTTGAAGCACCCTTAATTAATTTGTCTAACATCAAATTTTATGTCCAAAATCTAATATTTAAAAGTAAGGTTGTAGATGTCGAATGACACTGTTATATTGAATAGGCACCTTCACAAGCATGGCGTTTTGTCGTTTTCATTTTTGTATTTTAATTTTAATATAAATTAATTTACATATATAATAAAAATACATATTATACTATATAACAAATAAAATAAATATTTAAGATATTCAATATTTCTTTAAATTCTTATTTCAAAATCCTCACAAATGAAATAAAACTTATATTGACCCTATGGGGACACCGCAACGATTTGAGCCTCACACTATTAATGGCGAGATCTAGGTTTCGAACCCCGTTGTGCACAGGGAGATTTGTGCATTGAATCGACAATACCCATCTAGTGGGGGTATGATGGACGTGTAGAGTACAACGATTGAGGCACTCTCAGCTGTCTTCGCGACCCCAGGCTATGCTGGTTTAAGTCCCACCCCTCTCCCTCAGAGCCAAAATGGTCAAAATCTATTTAAGTACAGTAAGTTGTAGCTTTTAAAAATAACTATAGTAATTTGTAAAATGCCTCTAGCTAAATATACTAAGGTGTAATAAACCCTTAATAAAACTCATATCCTAAAAAATATTAATTTGTTTGAATCGAACCGACCCAAATTAATCTAAAATTAGTCCAAATCAATATAAAGCGGACTGAAATGGCCAAAACTCCATAACGAGAAAATTCGTTGTGTCGGTGTGATTTTTAGCGCCATGGAGGACACCACTTATAACATTGTTTAAAAGTAATGATTCAAACCCTGAAATGCAAATTAAATTCCATAACTAATATAGTCTGGAAACCATTTGTACATGTGCCAAATATGAAAGGAGGACTCATTGTTCCGAACACTAAATTTACTTATCCATCTGTATATCCACTGTTTTTCTTTTAAATCTGATGTTTATATAAATTGGGTTATATAGAAGATTTGGGCAACATTTCCTACTCCTATATGACTACATGTTCATAAACTATGGTGAAAATAATGTTCATATTAAAACAATATTTGACAACTTCTTCATTTTAATTTAATTCAATTATTTTTTTGGGTTCTAATGTCTCATTCATGAGGAAACAACTTTATTGTCGTCTTATAACTCACCCTAAATTATCAATTGAATGTGTGACTTTTTCTTCCCCTATCAAAATCACCTTATTAATTAGGATTGACGTGTTGATTTAACCGCTAACAAGAATTGATTCTGCAACTAGGATAAGGAAAAACTTAATAGAGAAGGCATCATAGGACAAGCATTTAATTAGTTCACTACAAATTTTTAATAGAAAACAAATATTTTGTTACCATTAATTAGTACTCACATATGTATAGTTTGAACAAACAACTTCATATTTATTATACATAGGCTATGCCGTTTTAACCAAGACCCTTTGTTAAAAAAACTCAGAACTAATCCATGTTAATGCTTTATGAACCACTTTTTCGTTCTTTAACCGCCAGCTCCTCATCGTTCACCCATTGTAATTTATTATTATGACATAATCTGTACTTAATCCGATTCTATTGCTCAAGCTATGGGACTTTCAACGTCAATGACAGAGAAACGTTTGGAAGTTGTAAGAGTATTTTAGTCGGTCAATTTCGTCTAGAATTTTCTTCTCTCTCGCCTTTTGTTCATTTATCTTATTTTGTATTCGAGGGGATATTCTCTAATGACTAAGGGGTTATTAGCCCATTTCTGGATCTTACGTGAATTTGTTGATCAACTTCAATAACAGTCATAAGATTGTTACATTTTTAATACCGATAAATAAACACATGTGATAATTAAGTAAAGTTGCTTACCCCATTGGGGGAGTTAGGCCGAGTTGATTTGACAGAAGATTTCTGTTATTAGTTTCTTCGATGAGTTGGGTTGAAGTATTGGAAGGATGAAGGTTGAAGCCATGACGAGCAGCGGCAGCATTTGAGAGTAAGAGACAGCAAAACAAGGCGGCCGCCAGCCAACCCGAAGAAGAAGAAGAAGCCATCACCGATGCTATATTGTTCAGTACTAGCTATATATATGGAGGTGATGATATTGTATATCTGATATATATTGGGGTTCACAACATGACATTAATATTTATAGAGAAATGGGTGTGTGTAAGCTATAGATGAATTGAATGAATGAAATTGACATGTAGTGTACGTAGTGTGTGTTTGTTTCCGACGTGAACATATATTGGGACAAGAGCAAGCGACGTACGTAACTGTATGTTAATGTTGTTGTTATCACCAGCAATACGTGTTTTTGTATTTTCTTCTGTAGATGCTATTGCTTGGCCTTGGAGGTTTTACTGTCTCCCTCACACCACTCTGTCAAGCTACGTTTTCTTCTTTCATGTTCACTTTATTACATTATCCATTTTTTTAAAACTATGTTTACGTACAATGTACCATTACTGTTATATTAAAGTAGGGACCTACTAAACTGAAACATTTGTGACAATTTTCAATGTTTTATGTTAAAAACAATTCGCCCGTATTTTGCAGGCCTTACAATAGTCTTCACCCGCAGACCTGTGCAGGTGAGATACAAAATTAATTTTCAATCATTGGCGGGTATCGGGCGCCACTAATTCTCAACCATCCGTGTATCTGTGGACGGGTGACCCGTGCCAAGCCTTACATGGAGCGGTCAAGTGTCCGGGGAAAATAGGATAGGAAGTCCTTCTTCCATTCATGATTCATGCAACTTATTATTGTGAACTTACTGATCATACAATAGGTGATATGTTGATCATGCAACTTATTGTCATACTTCCCTCTGAACGGGTGAAACATTCCCTTATTTAATCCATATAATAATTAAGGTGGGCAAATTATGAAGATGGAGAGTTTATAAATTCAAGTCGTGTCAAGTAGTAAAATACACAAGGCAATTGAATAATGTTTTGAAGTATCTATGTGGTTTGAGAATTTAGAAGAATATATTTATTATATATTTGATTTTTTATTTGGAATTCCTAACTATTTTCACAACTAATCCTCCTAAGCCCACCCCCCATGAAAAAGTAAAAACGTAAATTGGTTCGAATCCTGGTCCACTGCTCAGGGGAACCTCCTTAAACTAGCCCCCTTACGACGCGCACTATCAGTTTTTATATTTATTAAGGGCGCACGATGTGCGCTGTAAGAGAGCCATTTGTGCACCGTTACAATTTGTAAAGGCGCACAAATCACCGTTTTACCGTGCGTCGTTACAATAAGCTAACGTCACCATTTATTTGGGAACGGTAACGGCAAAATTCGTAACGGTGCACTCTTCGTGTACGCCGTCACAAAGGTAACAGTGCACGCCACGTGTACACCGTTACAAAAAGTATCTTATTAAAAAATTTAAATAGAAAAAAAAACTAAAAATTAAATGTAATATTTAATTTTCAGTTTTTTTCCATTATTATTTTTAATTAGATATTCAAATTATTAAATTAATAATTAAAAATGTTTGAATAAATATTACATCGGGAAGTAAATTATGATGACGAACTAGGAGGATCTCTATACATATTTGTGTTAAATTGAGGCGTTTGTGGATTTGCAAGCCTCATCTGCTCCTAGAAGTATCTGAACATCATAGATTGTTCGGCGACAACCATCTCAGCATTTTCGGCCCTCCGGTTAGCCTTCACAATCTGATAGGCTTGAGTTTGAATCTGCTCGGCTTGAGTAGAGATCTACTCGGCTTAAGTAGAAACCTGCGTCTGGAGCTGTATCAACTATTCAGGAGGAAAACTCGAGTCGAACGAACATCTTCTCTGTCTCGGCGGTGCAATGTAATTACCGCCGCAACCAAGATGTGTCGTCCTCGGGAGAGTTCTAAGGCGTTTCCTTTGGTCCTTAGCTCCTTATCGGCAACACAGTCATCTGGACCAGAATCCCTTGCTCGTTCGTGTTCGCCGGGTCCTCCTCCCAATACTTAAGGACTTGGTTAATAAAAATCTCTAAAAAAATAATTAATGAATAAAAAAAAATAAATATTAAAATAAGAAAAAAAATTGAATCATTAATTAACTTACGCGTTTCGGCACAACATGCTGCTGCTACTGTTGCGGGTCCGAATGTGACCTCGCAATTAAACTCTGACCCGCATTTGAGCACCGAATTGTCCTCGTTTCGGCTTTGTAGAGCCATTAATTTGGTACTTTTGATTTTTTGTGTGTTTTTGACATTTTGTAGGTGCAAGGCACAATTAGAGCATAATTGGAGCTGAAAATCGGTTAAGAAAGTTTTGCACAACAGCTGAAACTTCCCGGGGGTGTAGATTTCTCGTCCAAAGTCCGATTGGGGCCCATAATTTGTCGATTTGAGTGGATTATGAAGATCTAATCCATTGGTGAAGATTTCAAGGCGTCACGATCGTGCCTAGGTGAGGCACGTTCGTGCCTAAATGTATTTTTTGCCAAATTTTGCTCGAAACTTACAGTGGCGAGGCACGATTTGAGTCACGATCGTGCCTAGGTTACGATCGTACCTACCAAGGCAAGATCGTGACTAAGGTGCGAAACTGCTAATAAAGTGCAGAAATCAGATATTTTGGAGGGTGGGGAGTTGGGCAAACACCAAAAACGAGTTGAGGAGGAAAGAGGCGAGTTTGAGAGTTCCAACCTCTTGTTCTTCATCAAACTTGAAGAGTTCTTCATCTATTCTTGACACTTTGGGAGTTTTGGAGTGGATTCCACCATAGAACCAACCTTAGGAGCTAGGAAAGGAAGCTTTGAAGGGATTCCTACCATCCAATCCACCAACCGTGAAGAACCGTCTTGCTCAAGAACACCAAGAGCAATTTCTATCCCTATTTACTAGTTTATTTTGATGTTGTTGTTTCATTTTGTTGATTTTATGATGATGATTGATTTGAGCACCATGGTTGAGGGCTAAATCCCTTAGCCATGGGTGCTAGACATTTGTAATGTGATTATTGAGTTTATTGAGGTATTAGTTCTAGGATTGAAGAATTTGTTGTGTGGATTGTTGTTTGAATGCATGTATTGTTTAATTGACGCTTTACAATATATGTTTGAGGAGTTCTATCCGATACCGAAAGGGAAGGAATGAAATCCGGACCTAGCATCCACCGAGGGTTGTAGGCTCAAGAACGTGTCTTGGCACCTTGTAATAACCCTTCGCTTATTATTGTCGATCTAATGCGGTCCCGAGTTGTTCTCAATATCGAAAGGGCACGAGGAGACTCGGGATTAGGCTAACCTCATTACCGAAAGGCGAGGTCGGCATTTAAGACATAGGCTCAACATTAATTTCGATCCAAAAGAATTAAAACTCGCAAACTTATTTACATTACTATTTGTCTAGCACCCTAGGCGCTTTACTTCCATTGTTATCATGTTGTTGCTATTTACTTGTTGGTAGTTTATTAAAATAAATACAAACACTCAAAACAACCTACGACCCTCATTAGTCCCTGTGGATTCGACTCGATATCTTACCGGTTTATTTGTACTTGCCGCGACCGCGTGTTGTTGCGCGAGAGAGGGGAGACCGTTTCCCCCCCGACAGCTGCTCCTCCTCCTTTTCCTGGTCACCACCACCTTTCGGGCGAGCCACAGGACGTTCCGGGTGAGCCACGAGCAAGACCTCCAACTTCTTGGAGATCTTTACAGTGTTGGTCGACTCCTTCCTCTCCCAAGTAGTTCAGTATGATATAGGGTCGGTATGGTGGTTCAATTTGCTATCGCTTGACCAAATAGTACTCATTTGAGTTGTCAGTTCCTAAAAAAAGTTGAAATTAAATCCGAAAATACCGAAACTTAATTTAAATAAGTTGTTAAAAAATGTAGTTGTTTCGAAAAATACCCTGTTGTCAGCAAAGTGTTGAACGAGTCACATCCATTGCTGCTTCTTCCCTTTCAAACACTTGGGAATCCCATTGCAGTTTAACTTGTTCGGGTCTACGTAGATTTTGTACAAGCGCTTCATGTTGGATTTCGCTACTTGTAAGCTTGTGCGACCGTTTCCCGAATCCACGTCTTCAGGTCAGTCGCATTATCAGTCACGTCAATATCAAAAATACGACGCTGGAAACTTTATAAATTGAGATTAAGTTTTGAAATTACCAGAAAACTCTTCCAAAATTTCCGGTACTCGGACGGTGGAAGATCGGTGCAAGTCTGGTAGGAAGCGTCGCATTCGTGAGCAAATTTGCCTACAACATCGATTAACCGAAATACCGACCACAGTTTTACGTCAGAAAGAAATTGGCCGAATGGTCTGTTGTTTTCCCAACATAATGGAATAGGGAGGCCTCCGTTTTTCTCGAGCGCTTTCTCCTCCACATCGGTCAATTTGACGTCGACTTTCTGATTCTTCTTTGACCTGAGCTCACAACTCTTGGTAAGCAGGCAGTTTTCATCTACTTCATAGTCGAAGTACAGCTCTGACGCCGGAATCTTTAGGTGATCGAGGGGTAGAAGGCCCCACTCGTTCAACAGCAAACCAGCAGCTGCAGAAGCTGAGGGTCCTAAGTCGTCATCAAGCATCACCAGGAAACTCGCATTCCCCGTCGGCACTTGGTATGTCCAAGGGAAGTTCTCCTGCCCTTCGTTTGTCGGTTGAGTTGACTGCGGCGGTGATGGAGTGTATATATCATCCGGAGTGTCCGACATCTGTGTAGCCTCGAAAAACCGCGTGTCCTGTTAGAGTTGTGCCCTAGTCCAACGGAAAAGTTATCTACAGTTATAATTTTTTATCATCTTTATGAATAAATAAATCGGCAACATATTACTAATATGTTGTGGTAATATATTAGATGTAATTTGATATGTATCATTATGTGTGTCATCACTAATAGTAGAATTGCATATCATAAAGAATTACATCTAATGAGTCCCTGATCAGCTAAGCTTCATTGAGAAGCGATCAGTTTGAGGCAAACTCTTTATGATCACACTCTACTGATCATGGAAAGGATGTGCCAGAGTTAGATCATAGATATCATCAGGGGAATGATATTGGACGACCCGATAGTGAGTATGCAACATAGATGTTGTCATGAGCATACTCACATATCGTAGCTTGTCATTGTATCCTAAGACCGAGGAGTCTTTGTGATCACTATGTGAGGAGTAACTAAGTCTAACCTAGTCTAACATTACCTGTAAAAAGGTAGCCATAAGGGCTTTGATTGGCTTAGTTATAAGTTACATGAACGAAATCTATGCCTTTTGATCAATCTGGATATCGGGTGATAAAAGGATAGTGACATGGACGATAAGAGGTAAAAATCGAATCAGTCAATCATCATGCTCTTTGGGTAATCATAATGTCTTGCTAGAGGCAATTTATGATGGATAGGAATGAATGGTATTTCAAGTCTATCTGCCAACCGAGTCATGAGCCTACAGGGTCACACACAAAGGGCGCGACCCGAAGCTAGTAAGAGAATAAGGTGAAAGGAGACAGAGCTAAAGGGCCACGGACCGTGGAATTGGCCAGTACCGACTCTGATAAATGGTAGGAAGCCAAGAAAGAGATGAGAAAATCCATGTGAGATAACCAAATCTGTATTTGGTTGATCAAACCCCTGGGATAAAACCTATCGGTTCTAAGTGGGTCTATAGGATCAAGACCGACATGGATAGAAATCCTCAAACCTATAAGGTTAGATTGGTTGCGAAAGGTTATCGTCATATTGAAGATCTGGATTATGATGAAACTTTTTCACCAGTAGCAATGGTCAGATCGATCCGAATTATTCTGGTCATAGTTGCATACCACGACTATGTGATATGGCAGATGGATGTCAAAACCACCTTCCATAACGAGAAATTACAAAAGGGTGTGTAGATCACACATCTTGTGGGTTTTGTTGATCCAAAGAATCCCTTAAAGATATGTAAGCTGCAAAGAAACATTTGTGGGTTGAAGCATGCTTCACGGAGTTGTAATCGTTGTTTTGATGAAGCTGTAAGAGAATTCAGTTTTATCAAGAATGAAGAAGAACCTTGCATTTATAAGAAAGCGAGTGGGGGTAATATTGTATTCATGGTACTTATTCATCGGAAATGACATCCCGACCTTGCCACCAAAGCTTGGTTAGGGAAGTGCTTATCGGTGAAGGACTTAGGTGATGCTATATTTATTTTGGGCATCAGGATCTATAAAGTTCATTCCAAAAGGATTTTGGGCCTAAGTCATAACACGTGAAGGAATTATTTGAGGGTTCCAGACAATTAATTTCATGCCCATACAAGAAATTAACCTCAAAGTTCCATGTTTTAATACGGATCTTGCATGATCATGAATTGATCATGAGATTTAGACTAGATTAAAATTAAGTATTACCTTGAATCAAAATCTCCTTGTTACTAAATTGGATTTAGTAACCTCTAAAGATCGTCCACACAGAAAGAGCAATCCGGGGATACTCACAACGATCCTTACTAGAAGATCGAAGCAAGCAAAACGGACGGAGCGGGGAGGAGAGGGGGCCGGCCGAAACTGGCTAGGAGAGAGAGAGGAAGACGGCTAGGGTTTGTAAAATAAATTGCTTAATTTTCAGATCTGAAAATTTTCCTTTTATAAACCTTATTTGGGCTTTTAATTAATTAAAGGCCTTAATGGGCTTAAAGCCCAAAGCTTTTAATTAATTGTGTAGAGAAGCCCAAACTAGCTTAGCCCATTATGGCTAGGCCCAGTTTAGCTAATTTAATTAAATATATTTAATTATATTATAATTAATTAGTCCTGCTGAACCGTTCTTGATTCCGGTTTAATCTTAAACCGAAATCGGTCTAATCCGGTTTAATCCAAAACCGGATTTTGTCTCTCTTATGATTCCTCCATATGATTCCATCCGTTTTACTCAACCTTTAGTGTGTGACCCTCTAGGCTCACGACTCGTAGGCGGACTGGGAAAATTACCATTTTACCCTTTCCATCATGAGTGGCCTCTAGCAAGACATCATGATTACCCAAGGCTTGTGATTATCGAGATTTCGACTTAACCTTGTCGTTCATGAATCTATCCTTTTATCCTCTTGATATCTTTGACAACCACGAGGCATAGACAAGTCATCCTCGTTCTATTGTCCTGTTTCTTGATTCTGAGTTAACTGAATTATAACTGATACTAAGTATCGTCTGCATGGCCATGCTATTGTATTTCAGTTGTACTCATCAAGTGGCCTAAACTAATATATGCTCACACGTCCGTATGAGGGATAAATCCTTCAGAGATCCATTGAGTCAACTTATGTAACTTGTGATCGAGCCAATCACAGCCGTTATTGTAACCCTTTTACAGGAGACGTTAGACTGAGTCAAATTCGTCACTCATTACATATTGACCTCAATGGTCCTTCGGTCTGAGGATGTGATTTCATGATCCGACATATGAGTATGTTCATGACTGTGTCTATGTAACATACTCATGATTCGGGTCGTCCTATATCACCCCTGACTGGTGATACTATGACCTAACTCTGGCCCCTTACTGGCCATGATCAGTAGAGCGTGATCATTTAGAGTTAGCCTCATACCGATCGCCTCTTATGACGCTATTCTGATCGGGGACTGCTTAAGTAAGATTTTATCTGATCTGTAGATCTACTATTATGTGTTGACACATCAATGATACAAATCAAATCATACTTAAGATATTACTACAACACTTAGTAATATGAATGCCGATTTTTATTCAAGTAATAATCTTTATTACAAGATTAGATTGAAAATACATTGTGCTAGGGCACAAAACCCAACAGTCTCCCACTTGCCCTAGACCCAATTGGTATTCCAATCTAAACCCATTCCCCTGACATGTTTCTCATGCTTAGGCTGCGGTAGCGCCTTAGTTAAGGGGTCAGCTAGATTATCATGCGTTGAAATGTAGCTTATCTCTACTTCGCCTTTATCAACCATCTCTCTGATGATGTGATACTTTCTCTCGACGTGCTTGGTCCGGTTGTGAAATCTGGGCTCTCTAGCAAGTGCTACGGCCCCCGTGTTGTCACACCTTAAGCTCACGGGATCAGACGTTCGCGGCAGTACATCTAATCCTCTCAAGAAGCTCCTGACCCACACCGCTTCCTTGGCTGCTTCTGACGCAGCTATGTATTCCGCCTCCATGGTGGAATCGGCTATTGTCGCTTTCTTAAAGCTTTTCCAACTGAAAGCTCCCCCGTTCAACATAAACACATACCCACCTTGAGACTTAAAGTCATCTGGGTCTGTCTGAAAACTAGCATCTACATATACAGTGACGCTTAGTTCTTCCTCTATCCCGCCATACACTAAGAATGCGTCCTTTGTTCTCCTCAGATACTTGAGGATACACTTGACGGCAGTCCAGTGATCTTGGCTTGGGTTAGACTGAAATCTGCTGGCACAGTTGAGGGCAAACGATACGTCAGGCCTCGTACAGATCATGGCATACATGATAGATCCCACTTCCGAGGCATACGGGATTCCATTCATTTTCTTAAGCTCTGCAGGTGTTTTAGGACACTGTTTCTTGCTTAGCTTAATGCCATGTCTTACCGGGAGGTTCCCTTTCTTAGAGTCAAGCATTGAGAATCTTCTCAACACTTTATCTATGTAGGTGCTCTAACTTAGACCTAATATTCTCTTGGATCGATCTCTGTAGATCCTGATCCCTAGAATGTAAGCGGCCTCTCCTAAGTCCTTCATGGAGAAACACTTCCCTAACCAAGCTTTAGTCTCAAGCAAGGTTGGGACGTTATTTCCCATGATCAGTATATCATCGACATACAGCACCAGGAACACTATGTTACTCCCACTGCTCTTCTTGTAGATACAGGGTTCATCTGGATTTCTGATGAACCCGAACTCTTTTACGGCTTCATCGAACCGTAAGTTCCAACTCCTAGAAGCTTGCTTCAACCCATAAATGGATTGTTGCAGCTTACACACCTTTTCGGGATGTTTAGGATTGAAAAAACCTTCTGGATGGGTCATATAGACATCCTCCTGCAAATTCCCGTTAAGGAATGCGGTTTTGACGTCCATTTGCCATATCTCGTAATCGAAATATGCCTCAATGGCTAACATCATCCGAATTGACTTAATCATAACTACTGGCGAAAAAGTCTCATCATAGTCCATACCTTGGATTTGACGATAACCTTTAGCAACCAGTCTTGCTTTGTAAGTCTGAGGCTTTCCGTCCATATCTGTCTTTAACTTAAATATCTACTTGCAACCTATGGGTTTTATCCCAGGTGTGCTGTCTACTAAGTTCCAGACCTGATTGTCTTTCATGGACTTCATTTCCTCATCCATGGCATTCTGCCATTCTTTTGAGTTGGGACTGGCCAAGGCTTGCTGAACTGTTACGGGATCATCCTGATCTACAACTATCAAGTCATTACCCTCTGTGGCTAAGAAGCCTTATCTGACTGGGTTTTGACGAGATCTTTCCGACCTCCTTGGTCCTACAGGAGTTTCTGTTGGAATAGGACTTGGATCATTTACCTCATCGGGTACCTCTACAATCTCTGCAGGCTGTTCTATGTCTTCTCGAATTTCTTCAAGAAGCACAGGACTCCCACTGGGTTTCTTGGATAAGAATTCTCTTTCCAAGAAAACCCCACCTCGAGCAACAAAGACTTTGTTTTCCTCGGGCTTGTAGAAGTAGTACCCCATGGTTCCTTTGGGGTACCCTACAAAGACACACTTATCTGCCTTGGGTTCGAGTTTATCACCAAGCAACCGCTTGACGTAAACGTCGCACCCCCAGATCTTGAGGAAAGACAACTTGGGAGCTTTCCCTTGCCAAGCCTCAAATGGATTGGTCTCCACTGCCTTTGTAGGTACTCGATTCAATATGAATGCGGCTGTTTCTAGGGCATGACCCCAGAAAGATACTGGAAGGTCGGCGTGACTCATCATGGAACGAACCATGTCTAGCAGGGTTCTGTTCTTCCGTTCGGAAACACCATTCATCTGAGGGGTTCCTGGCGGGGTTAATTCTGAGAGTATACCGTTATCCTTTAGGTGACTGAGAAACTCTTGATCTAAGTACTCGCCACCTCGATCGGAACGAAGTGCCTTTATACTTTTACCAAGCTGGTTCTGTACTTCATTCTGGAATTCTTTGAATTTATCAAAGGACTCCGACTTATGTCTCATTAAGTAGACATACCCGTACCTACTGAAATCGTCGGTAAAGGTTATGAAGTATCTGAAACCTCTTCTGGCTTGTGTACTCATGGGCCCACATACGTCTAAATGTATTAGGCCCAAGAGATCACTTGCCCTTTCACCTAAGCCTCCAAAAGGCGCTTTTGTCATCTTGCCCATAATGCAAGATTCTTATCTCTCGATTGGTGTGAATTCAAACGGGCTTAAGAGCCCACACTTATGAAGTGTCGAGACGCGTTTCTCGCCTATGTGGCCTAGACGACAGTGCCACATCACTGTCTGGTTTGAGTCATCCGACTTTAACCTCTTATTTACGTTATAGTTTGAACTGTAGTTAGTGTTATCAACATTTAAAATATATAATCCACCAACCATAGATGCAGTGCCGTAAACGATATTATTTCTCGATAAAGTAAATAAGCCATTGTCTATGGCAAATACAAAACCAAGTTTGTCCAAACTGGACACTGAAATAATATTCCTACAAAACGTAGGTACACATAAAACATCGTCCAAAACTAATATAAGCCCTGTGGGCATCCTAAGACTAACAGAACCGACAGCCGTCGTTGACACCGAACTGTTGTCTCCGACTCTCAGATCCCGCTCGCCTTTGCCAAGGAGCTTCCTACTTTCCAGATCCTGCAGATTAACACAAATGTGAGATTCTGCTCCGGTATCAACTACCCATGTGTCTGAGAAAGTAGTGTTGAGATTATACTCAACAACGTAAATACCTGATCCAGGTCCTGAAGGGTGTCCTCCCTTCTGCAAGCTCTTCACATAATCCTTGTGCTGCCTGCAATCCTTCTTCCAATGTCCTGGCTGCTGGCAGTAGTAACAGACCACCTCTGAGGTCGAAGTGCTCCCTTCGGTTCTAGGAACCGCTTGGATTCTCGGACCTTTCGGTGCCCTTATCTGCCCAGCTAGGTTCATTGGCGCCTTACCCTTACCTGACACTGCTGGTGTCTTACCCTTCTTGGAGTGTCCTGGTGACTTGTCATTATGTTTGCCAGCTCTTTTGAAACTGACAGCCTTATTGACCATGAGAACCTCAGGGGTTTTGCCCTTGAGGTCTTTCTCTGCTGTCACCAACATTCCATGCAGTTCCTTGATGGTCTTTTCCATATTATGGAGATTGTAATTTGTGATCACATCTCCATAAGCCTTTGGAAGCGACATCAGGACTATGTCTGATTTCAGCTGCTCTGTGAACTTATGACCTAGACTGGCCAAGCGATCAAAGACCTGCTTCATCTTAAGGACATGTGGGCTTACTGCCTCACCAGCGTTGAGTCTGCTATAAAATAACTCCCTAAGAGTGTCGTATCTTTCGACGCGAGCATTCTTCTGGTAGTATATTTTAATTTCTTCCATCATCTCTTGAGGTTCTCCCATGAGATGCATGAACTGGTCCTGGGTTTCATTTTCCATGGACCCGACCATGAGGATGCCAACGTCTTGTCGATCGCTTTTGTACTTTTCATAAGCGTTCTTATTGGCATCGCTGGCATCATCAGCAGGCTCAATTAAAGGCTTGTCTGTAAGGATATACTCCTGTCTGTCATACTGAAGTGCAAGCTTCAGGTTCCTCTCCCATTGCAGGAAGTTGGTCTCTGTCAGCCTGTTATTCGACAGAAGAGACTTTAAGGCTTCACTGCCAGAACGCGTTGATTTGGGTAGTGAAGTTGCCATCTAATCTATACATGAAAACAAATTCGATCAGATTCTTAATTAAGTTGAAGTAAGAGACACTTGACTATGAACATTTCTGATTCTTGTTTCTGAATCCAAACCAAGATCTCCGCATACCCAAAACTAAAGTGAGTTAATCTCATCGCCCCAGTTTTGGACATTGGAGTAGGACAGTCCAGTCCTTTCACAATTCCATGTGATTCTTGGCTAGGGCTTATACATTGTGTGTATACGGAATTGCCCTATATCTGATACCCTGGCTCAGATCATCTGAGAATCGCAGCCAAGTCAACCAATTTTCAACGCATGGTCCAATCTGCATGGCTACTACGCTAATGCGCACGCACCCATGCAAACTGGTACATCTTTTTTTAGAACCCATTCTCATGGATCCACTTTAATCGTGTCTACCCATGAGTCCGAGAACTAATCGAAGTGATGAAAAGCGGGCGGTATCTAGCTTGACTTGAAATTATTTGCCTTTTAAATATTCATTATCAGTGATCATAATTTGATCTTAATTTGAATTTATCATCTACAAATCCATGTAGAGATAATTTCAATTCTGGTTTACATGTGCGTGATTGACTGATTATTATTAATCTTTACACATGTGGGTGATGATCTAATTTACATGAACTTATGAGAATTAAATCACACATACATCCATACATTCATAAACATAAATGTAAATTTGCTTTAGCTAGCCCGCTAACCCTACTGGAACAAACTAGAACCTATACTAGGTCTCGTCTTTCCTCATTCTCCTGGACTCCCACTGGCTCCACGCCACCTCGAGATTACCGTCCTTCTCTTCGGTTCTTCTTTTCTTGGGACTTTGTAATTACATTTAATTTAAATAAAATAAATGATGTGACACGCAGGTCACTAATAAATTACAACCCATAAGCAACTCGCATGTTGCAAACCGAAATTTAATCATAAATTCGGGCTAACTTAGCAATCATGTTGCAAACACCGTGTTATCAAACAATCCTGTTATCAAACAAGCATGTTATCAAGCAAGCATATTAATTCCAATTTTATCTTGATTTAAATCATAAAATACGGTTTATTTAAACCGTTTCTTAAACCGGTTAATTTCTGAATTAAATCGGTTCACGCGCTGGTTTATCGAAACCGAACCGGTCTGAAATTTTAATTAATAATTGCTAAAAATTCTAGATGTTTCTGGGTCGGATCTGACCCTAATCCTACTGGTTTGGCCGAACCAAAATTAACCCGAGGGCCAATTTTGGTTTGGCCGAAACCCTAGCCGCCAGGCTAGCCGCGCCGTGGCCGACCAGCCCGTGAGGGCTGGCCGTGGCGGGCTGCCTGGCAAGAACCAGTCGGGCCGAGGCCCTCCCCTGGCCGGAGCCAAGAGGCTCGGCCAGATATTCCACGGTCAGATCTGGTCGGCCTTCCCGTTCCGGTCGATCGCCCTGTGGTTCGGCCGGGGTTAGCCTCTCGGCTAGCCTCGGCCTTCCACAGGTCTCGATCCCGATCTAGCTCGATCAAAATAATATTTTCAGCAACATTAAAAAAATTCCAGCAACTAATTCATTAACCAAAATCATAAAGTTTGCAATTTTCCAATTCACAATACCGAATTAAATTGCAAAATTAAATCTAGCCTATCATGCTTGAATACAAAATCATGCATAACCAGCCTCTGATACCACTGAAGAAATTATTTGAGGGTTCCAGACAATTAATTTCATGCCCATACAAGAAATTAACCTCAAAGTTCCATGTTTTAATACGGATCTTGCATGATCATGAATTGATCATGAGATCTAGACTAGATTAAAATTAAGTATTACCTTGAATCAAATTCTCCTTGTTACTAAATTGGATTTAGTAACCTCTAAAGATCGTCCACACAGGAAGAGCAATCCGGGGATACTCACAACGATCCTTACTAGAAGATCGAAGCAAGCAAAACGGACGGAGCGGGGAGGAGAGGGGACCGGCCGAAACTGGCTAGGAGAGAGAGAGGAAGACGGCTAGGGTTTGTAAAATAAATTGCTTAATTTTCATATCTGAAAAATTTTCTTTTATAAACCTTATTTGGGCTTTTAATTAATTAAAGGCCTTAATGGGCTTAAAGCCCAAAGCTTTTAATTAATTGTGTAGAGAAACCCATTCTGGCTTAGCTCATTTTGGCTAGGCCCAATTTAGCTAATTTAATTAAATCTATTTAATTAGATTATAATTAATTAGTCCTGCTAAACCGTTCTTGATTCCGGTTTAATCCTAAACCGAAATCGGTATAATCTGGTTTAATCCAAAACCGAATTTTGTCTCTCTCATGATTCCTCCATATGATTCCATCCGTTTTACTCAACCTTTAGTGTGTGACCCTCTAGGCTCACGACTCGTCGGCGGACTGGTAAAATTACCATTATGTGTTGACACATCAATGATACAAATCAAATCATACTTAAGATATTACTACAACACCTAGTAATATGAATGCCGATTTTTATTCAAGTAATAATCTTTATTACAATATTAGATTGAAAATACATTGTGCTAGGGCACAAAACCCAACAACACGTATGTAGATAACTTGTTGAGAAGACTCCCAATGCTTGAATCTAAGAAAATGATACATACCCATGCATCATGGCATTAAGCCCAGCAAGACACAGTGTCCTAGTACATCTGATGAGCTAAGCAGCTGAACAAGATCTCAAATGTTTTGGCTGTAGGATCTATCACGTATGCCATGATATGCACGAGACTGGAAGTCTCGTCCACACTCAACTGTACCAGCAGATTCCAATCTAACCCGACCAATAACACTGGATTGTTGTCAAAGGTCATTCTCAAATATTTGAGAAGGACCAAAGACGCATTCCTAGTGTTTGGAGGTGTAGATAGAGAACTAGTAGTCAAATGACAGATTGATGCTAATTTTCAGACAGATCTTGATGACTTCAAAATTCAGTCAGGATATGTTTTTGTGTTGAATGGTGGCGCTTTAAGCTGGAAGAGCTTTAAGCAAGCCACAACGGCAAACTCTACAACAGAGGCTGAGTATATAGCTGCAACGAAAGCAGCTAAAGAGACCGTATGGGTTAGAAGCTTTCTGATCGAATTAGATGCAACGCCGCAAGCGTCTGATCTGATAAGCTTGTTGTGGGGCAACACAAGTGTCGTACCTATTGCTCAAGAGCCCAGATTTCACAATAGATCCAAACATATACTCAGCAGATATCACCTCATCGGAGTTATCACAGATAGAGGTGATGTGGAGATTAAGCACGATTCGACTGATGATAATATGGCCGATCCATTGACAAAGGCTCAGCCGCAGCCTAAGCATGAGGAACATGTGAGGTCTATGGGAGTAGATTGGAACTAAGGGCAAGTGGGAGATTATTAGAGTTGTGTTCTAGTCCAATATAAGAGTTATCTACAGTTATAATGTTTTATCATCTTTACGAATAAATAAATCGGTATCATATTACTAATGTGTTGTAGTAATATATTAGATGTAATTTGATCTGTATCATTATATGTGTCATCATTAATAGCAAATTTGCAGATTGAAAAGAATTACATCTAATGAATCCCAGGTCAGTTAAGCTTCATTGAGAAGCGATCAGTATGAGGCTAACTCTTTATGATCACGCTCTACTGATCATGGCAAGGATGTGCTGGAGTTAGATCATAGATATCATCAGGGGAATGATATTGGACGACCTGATAGTGAGTGTGCAGCATAGATGTTGTCATGAGCATACTCACATATCGTACCTTGGCATTGTATCCTTAGATAGTGAAATGCATGGCCATGCGGGAGATACTAAGTATCAATTATCAATCATCTCAGATATCAAAAAACAGTGATTGGTAAATAAGGATGACGATTCTATGCTTTTTGATCAATCTGGATATCGGGTGATAAAAGGATAGTGACATGGACAATAAGAGGTAAAATCGAATCAGTCGATCATTATGCTCGTTGGGTAATCATAATGTCTTGCTAGAGGCCACTTATGATGGATAGGAAGGAATGGTATTTCAAGCCATCTGACAACCGAGTCATGGGCCTACAGGGTCACACGCAAAGGGCGCGACCCAAAACTAGTGGGAGAATAAGATGAAAGAAGCCAGGGCTAAAGGGACACGGACTGTGGAATTGGCCACGGGTCCGTGGTGGAACCATGGTGGAACCGTGGTGGGCAGGGTGTTGACCATGGCTAAGTTGACCACGAGACCGTGACCAAGTGATTGGCCACGGGCCCGTGGCGAAACCAGTTAAATGGCCACGGACCGTGGCGCCCTTGATAAGGGACCACGGTGTGGCAAGATTGGCCACGAGCCCGTGGTGAGGTTCGTGGCGAGTCGAAATGCTACAGTGTTTCAAAAACAGATTTTCGAAGCTTAAAACCCTGCATCTATATAATTATCGCATTCTCTTCGAGAATAGGTTAACGCATATTTGCGATATTAGTCTCAGCACCCAAAACTCACAGAGAGGAAGGAAAGAATCCTAGCAGGCGATCTCCATCTAAGCTTCGAAGCAAGTCACGTCCGTGTGGATACCGGTAGAGGGCGGGTAATGTGTTCGTTTCTGATTCGAGCAAGACTAGATCAACGAAGGTATAACGCCGTGTAAACCATTACAATAATCAGGTTTAGTTATTGCATAGATCTAGCCGGAAACGGAGTTAAATTATGTTTTTCCGCTGGGCATGATTTTGGTTTGGATCCTTCGTATTCCTTCATGTCGATAATGGACTGCCTAGGTACCTTGGCCTTTGGGACCTTAGCTTTCGGGCAATTATCTATAACTGGAAGAACGGGTATTTTTAGTACATGAGAAAGGAAATATTTGAATTGATTCAAAAAATACCCATAGTGACCGAATTACCCTTGAGAGGTCACAAATGACCAAATTACCCCTGATCTGGTCGAAAATGACCGAATTACCCTTTAGAGGTCATAAATAACCAAATTACCCATAATTCTGTCGAAAATGACCGAATTACCCTTTAGAGGTCATAAATAACCAAATTACCCATAATTATGTCGAAAATGACCGAATTACCCTTTAAAGGTCATGAATGACGAAATTAATTACCCCTAATTTGGTCCAAAATGACCGAATCACCTTTGAGAGGTCATAAATGACCAAATTACCCCTAATTCGTACGAAAATGGCCGAATTACCCTTAAAATGTCATAAATGACAAAATTACCTCTAATTTGGTCGAAAATGACCCAATTACCCTTGACATGTCATAAATGACAAAATTACCCCTAATTCGGTCAAAAATGACCGAATTACTCTTTAGAGGGGTAGTTTTAAATTAATTCAGAATATCTACATCTAAAACTAAAAACAAATCATGTAAAAAGTCATAAAACTAACAACTCTATCATGTGAAAAATCATAACAACCCTAACAAGTTAAAAATCATAAAACTTACAACCATAACATGTGAATCTTATAACATATATAACAATTTGCAACATGTAATTTCAATATCAAGTTGAGTAATTTTTATAGCAATTTCCATAACAACATACAAATTTAACATGCAATTTCATATAGTTTAAACCAATTTTATAAAACCTAAAACAAAAACAAAAACAATTCCATATAATTTTCATATTCAAATTCAACATACAATTTCCATATATTCATGAGTAAATATACCAATTTCATATGCCAATTCCATATATGCAAACTTCGTATTCATGAGAAAAACTAAAAGTAAAACTAAAATCAATATACCAATTTCAGAAAAACTAAAACTAATCATAGCAAAAATTGAAGAAGAAGAGGTAGGCGGTGGCGGGGACGGTGGCAAACGGCGACGGACGTCAGCGGACGGTGGCGGGGAGATCAGGCAGAGAGAGCAAGAGGAAGAAGAAGAGGGTTTCAGGGTATATATAAGTGGATTTTGTAACGACGCACGTAGTATTGTACGCCGTTACTAACCAATTTCCAACGGCGTACACTCCTACGTGCACCGTTACTAATTTATTAGTAACGGCGCATAGGTCTTTGTGCACCGTTACAAATGTAACGGTACCATAACGGTTAGATTTCCAACTGTTATGTTTCTAACGGTCAAATCTTGTCAACGATCAACTTTTTTTTGTGACGGCGCCCACATTGAGTTGGGCGTTGTTACAAATAAATTGTAACGGTGCACAATCTTGTGCGTCCTTTAAGTGAAATGTTCGCAGGAAGTTTAATTTTTCGCAAAATTCACCCGCGAAATTTGATTTTTTGCCAAAATTTCGTTTGGCGCCACTTTTGTAACGGCGCACATCAAGTGTGCGTCGTTACAAATTAAAACCCTAAATTATTCTTTTATTCATGTTGGTCCGATCGTGAATAATTAGTCTTGTTCATGTGGTTTGATTTTCCATAAAATTGTAGGATACCACGTAAATGTTATTTACAACAGATTGAACGGTTTCGATTTTAAAAAATATTTATTAATTGACCGAACGTTTGATGATCAATGTGTTTAGGGTTTTTGATAGAATTTACCTTCCTATACACTCTACTCACACTTTCAATATTGTTGACCACCATTTGTGACGGCATGCGTAATAATGTACGCCGTTAGTAATTTTGTAACGACGAACACTCCTACTTTGTGTATGTTTTGATCATTTTTCCGTTCAAAATTTATAACAAAACATTTCGAACAAACAAAAATCATTTATTCATTTCTATTTCAAACATACATATAAATATTAACCATTAGAGTTGAAATAACATATTCTTCATGCCCTTCCATATCAGTGTCCTCGTTTTCTTCTTTTCTTCGTCATCGTTTTTTTTTGTTTTCCTCGTCAATGTTTTAATTTCGTCATTCTCAGCTGCAGGTACTGGCGGTGGATTTCGGTGTAAGTATCTTATGTCGATAGTGATACCACCCGGTCTGACGATGTCAATTCGATCTTTTGGGTAAGGTTCGTTGACTTCGAACTCCGGCTCATCCTCCTCGGCACGGGCTAACGTGCTCGGTTTGTAGTGACCCCTATTAGACACGACGTTCACAACCTTCCACAAACCAGATTTAGGGTCGTTGATGTAGTATACTTATTTTCCCATTAAAGTAAGGCAAAATGAGTTTTTATGTGACGATATGTGGACGTGTTGACTGAAATGAACCATTTTTCGTCCTTTCTCACGGTCTGTTCGTCGTACCACCTACACTTGAGTAGAACGAATGACATGTAGGGATGACAAAAATACCCAAACCCGACGGGTAACCCATAGACCCAACCCAATTAGAAGGGGGCGGATCAGTAATTTCGGGTAACGGGACGGGTAATGGGGCTAGGGGTGCTCATTTCCGGTTAACGGAACCGGCGCCGGCAACCGACAACCAGACCGGGCATGATCGGTTTCTAGAAATAGGAACCGAAATTGACCGAAATTTGGCCGGTCATCGCGACGCTGGTTAACCAGACAATTACACCAGTTTTCCGATGTACACGAAACCAGCATGAGTCTCGCGTTCTTCTTGTTCTCCAACCCTCTCAGCTCCACAGCCACTGGCCCAATCACCATCTCCTTCAAGCTCCCCATCCCTCCCAACTCCACAACCACGGACACGGACAACGAGCGAAAACCCAGAAGCATTGAACGAGACCAATCCCGTGAGGTTTGCCAGAGAATCGACGGAGAACCTGGGGCTGGCCCTCCCGGCGCGTGTTCGCCGGAGACCTGATACGTTGATCCCGGAAACTCCTCCATAGCCGCCGCAAGTGACGCCCTTCCACGAACAAGGCTCCGACTTTATGGGTCAATCCTTACCTCGGGCCAGTCATTGATATATTTTGGTTGTTTCTTTGAATCCACCGTTGGAGCAGTAATGAAAGAGCATCCTTTTTTGGCCTTTTTTCTTCAGTTTTGAAAGAAAGAAATTAGAAGAGAGATAAAGTGAGTGGGAGAGAGAAACGGTGTAAGAGAAGAATCAGAAGAGAGAGAGGATGTGAATGGGAAAGAGAAATCTAAAGTAAAAGTGTGTGGTGTGTGAAAGAGATGAGATGGATAAGAAATAAGTGGAGGAGAATGAAGTCATGTGGCTGAGTGATGGCCATCCATTTTTGAAGATGAAGGGTTAAGATTGACTGGTTAGACCACTACCAAATATTTAATTATTTTGGCTGAACCACCCCCCGTTTTCTCGGTTAACCGCAGTTAATGACCATAAAAACCGATAACTGAACTGGACTGTCCCGGTTATTGAAAATTGAAACCGAAATCATCCTGATTTTTTTCGGTTCCGGTCGGTTTGCCGGTTCTCGATTTTTTTAGCACCCCTAAATGGTGCAAACAAGCGGGTATCTAGTCGGGTCAAGCTCGGAATCGAGGTTACCACTACCCGCCCCGCCTCGTTGTGTGTTAAAAAATAATGATATTATATTTATATTTAAAAGAAAACATTATCAACTAATTAATTCCAATTAAATTTCTCAAAAACAAATTATACGCAAGTTACGAATTTTATTCGTTTGTTTCTCTATATATACTATTCTATTAGTTTTGATATTTCGTGCAAACATGGTCTACTAAGCTCTCATAATTGGTTTTGGTTGCATAGTGAGAAAATATCACACACTATGATTTGAAGACTTTGGACACGATGTTACAGTAGAAATTTTCTTTAAAATTAGAATGAACCATGAATTAATTTGTGATATTGCAATGGTTATTTTTTAAAGTTAGAGAACATGTCTTGAATTGATTTAATGCTTGCTTTATTTTTCACACATTAATATCATGAGAAACCACCTACTTATTTTCTGGCAAAAATATATTTTACTACATCATGTTTTATGTATAAATTTTGCTATTTGTATGTAGAATTAACTGAGAGATGATCATATAATGTTCAACGAATTGTAAGAGAAAATTGGAATTAAGTCTGATTTCGGGACGGGTCTGGGACTTGCAAATTACCCGTACCTATCGGGGTGGGTTTGAAAGCAAAACATTGGGGAATGGGACGTGTTCGGGACAGGGACCTAATTTTTGGGTTGGGTTGGGGATTACTAGGCCTGCCCCAAACCTGCCCAGTGTCATCCCTACTGGGATGCTTTCAGAGTAGGTAAGGACACATACATCCATAATAACACCGTAGAAACAAATGTTCTTTGCTTCAATCATGACCCCTGAATTTTGATTTCTCCGGCCCTGGTCGATTCTCAAGGTCGAAAATTTGACGTCGTTAACAGTACACTACGAATAAATAGCCGATGAACGAGGACCTCTAGATAGTAGTACCAACTAATGTTGCATCCCTGGACCAGTCATCTGCATACGTGGTATGATATTAATTTATGTAAAAAATTGCAATAATAAACACGTAATTGATGTCTACTACGTACACATCTTCACCAGTCGAAGACAAAAGACATCACTCAGTCCTGAAGAGATTTCCTAGGGTGTACTTGTTTGAACCCTACTAGATGTTCAATTCGTCCAGAACATCTCGAATGCGCTCAATTTCTCACCTCACACCACACTCTTTATTTCCACATGTGGGGAAACAATTGATAAGTTGAAACCTAGAGATACACTAATCGATATTTCGCTGGCTGAAGTGACGCAGTTTGGGTACATCTGAGTGAAGGTGACCGACTCGTGTATCAAGTATTGTTGCGCTATACAACCTTCCGGATACCGCAGGTTGTGCACACTTTTCTTGTATATGCCAAGTTGCCTACAATGGTAATTATATGTGAATGTTAAATTCATTTATATTTGTAACGGCGAATGTTGATGATAATTTTCATTCAAGGAACATATTGTTCAATTGGAAACATCCATGTGAAATGGACTAGGCCGGTCCTTAGAACTTGATCCGGAAGGTGCAGTAGAAGGTGAACCATAATGATACAGAATGAAGGAGGGAAAATAGTTTCCAACTTACAAACTAGAACCACCATATCTTCCCCCAACTTTTTCAAGACTTTTTCGTCGGCTCCCTCATGCACAACAACCGGAAGGTCTTGCCCAGCTCTGTTAGTGCTCCTGCCACATAAGGCAGAACATAGTTCCGAATGACAAGTGGGGAGATACGTTGTAACATCACGTGAAAATCGTGGGTCTTCAATCCTAGAAATTTTTTCTCATCGGGATTCACCTTGCTCTTTAAACTTCTCGTATATCCAAAGGAAAACTTAATTGCTCGGATATGCTCTAGTACTTCCTTTCGTTGATGACCTGCCACGCCATAAGGGGCATCTGGGAGCTCCCCGTCTTGCAACCACCGGTATCGTCGGACGTTCTGTTCCTCGTAAGTTCTCCTAACTTTCACGTTATCCTTAATCTTCCCTGCAATTCCAAGAATTGTACCTATGACGTTATTGCATATGTTCTTCTCTATATGCATCAAATCCAAGGCATGTCTGACTTGATGAGTTTTCCAATAAGGCCGCTCCCAGAATATGCTTTTATGAGACCAAGAGATAGGACCACCACCACCTTTTCGTTTACTGAACTTCCATGTAGATTAGGTGGTAGGTATTTATGGCATAGAATCACACTGAGTACGTCAACCCCTTACTGCCGTTTAGGCCTTTCCCGGGTCTTTGTCCTCCCATTAAAGGCCTCCACCTCAAATCACAGTGGGTGTTGATCTGGTCAAAACCTACACACATCTTGGTAAGAGATTCTTGAGTTACTGCGTGAAGAATCGATCTCGTCAAAGCTTAGAGTAAATGCCTTGTAGTCTGGATGCCCCAAACATTCATAAACCTAATAAGTCACTTATTTTCCACATCACATCAGTCCGCATTATGAAAGCCTCTTTCTTAGAATCATCCTACGTGACAACTCCGTGCTCCCACAGATTGTTCAACTCATCAATCAGCGGATGCGTGAAGTTATTCAAGCATTTCCCATGAGATTTTGAACCAGATATCAACATAGTGAGGATGTTATACTCCTTTTGCATAGCCATCGAGGGCGGAAAATTCAACGGGATAGCGACTACAGGCCACAAACTGTAACTCGACGCATTAGGCCCATATGGAGAGAACCCGTTGGATGACAGGGGCAGTCCTACGTTCCGGATTTCTCCTGAGAATACTGTGTATTTCTTGTCAAACTTAATCCAATCGGCACCGTCTGATGGATGTACTAATATGTCATTGTCCTTATTCTCCCGCTCCATGTGTAATCGCATCTACTCAGTCGTCTCTGGGAAAGATATAAACGTTGAAGTCGAGGAGTGAATGGGAAGTACCACAACGTCTTCTTCTGAACCAATTTTTCCCACTTTAGCGTATCTTGCTTCTCCACAAATGCCATATGTCTGGAATTGCGATTGGTTTTCGTAGTACAAAGTGCATCCATACAGACATGCATCATATTTTACGTGAGGCATTTCGATTGCCTTCATTCTCTACTTTGTCGCTGCGTAGCTAGATGGATACGTATTAGGTTGGGGTAATGTACGATAGTAATCGTTAGCAACCTTGGTAACAGACGCGTCAGAAGTCCCGGTGCTCTGCTTGATGGACAACATCCTTAACAGCGCTGCTAAATAAATGTCCTCACTAGTCTCGGCGCACGTGGTTTCGTACAATAGATTTTGTGACTCTGTCAGCAACCGGTTGTAGCCGTCATGGTTTCCTTAGCGACTCCCTCCTCGACTTCGGTTAATATATTTTATGTTCTCTTCCTCGTCATCGTCCTCGTCTACCCTTACATCTCTAGTTGGGTCTACATAATCCACGAACTGCTGCACATGATCAACGTACACTGGATTGTTGTCCGACGTCGAACAAGTTGATTCCCCGATGTTGGCCTCAAACTCATATCCCCATTGCGACTCGAACTAGCTTTTTCGGCTTTGCCGTGATGGAACCACACATTATACGATCTAAGGAAACTTTTTTTCAGTATATGATCGCAATTGTGCCATATCGTGCCAAGCAGAATTACAACACCTCGTGCACAGACACTTGAAATGTCCCACACCATCTCTTGGAGCGTTTTTTCTCGTAAATTTTACAAAAATGTTTAATCCGTTCATCCATTCCTCACTCATTTTTAGGGATCCTATCCATCGCCGATCCATTCTATGTAATATATATAAATTATTAATAATGACATAAACTATTATTCCACTAAAATACTAACAAAAATAATAATAAACATGAACTTTTTCACATAAATCACACTAATTATGATAATTTACATAATGCATTATTTAAAAATGTACGAACCTTCTAATTCTCATAATTTCGAATCCACCCGCTAATACAGAGAGAGATTATATGAATGTTAGTATTTTTGGGAGACTTAATATAGGGTACTCGAAAAATTTAAAAATATTCAAAAACATTCACCAAAATAATGAAAATACCCTTGTCGGGAGGAAAATGTGCGGGGGAACTTGTGGGGAGGAAAAAGTGGGGAGGTTTTGCCAACATTTGTACATTTTTTTTGTAACAGCGCACATCACGCCGTTACAAACAAATGTTAACAACAACGGCTCAATTTCTGACCGTTTACGCCTAACGGTAAAATTTTTGTCAACGATCAATGATTTTGTAACCGCGCACATTATACAGTGCGTTGTTACAAAATATAATTACTAAAGGCGTACAGATCAATGTACGCCATTACAAAAAAATTTAACGGCACACATTTGGCGTGCGTCGTCACAAATATGATTTGCAACGGCTCGAGTTCGTTATAATTGAGCTCGGCTCGGCTCGAGTTCGTTATAATCGAGCCCGAGCCGAATTTGAGATCAATATTAGGCTCGTTTAGGAAACGAGCCGAGCTCGAATACTAATGTTTAAGATTTGATAGGCTCGAGAGCCGGCTTGTTTATAAATAGTTAATACATTCTTTAAATAAAATAAATTATACATAAGTAAACATACCAAATATATTATATTCTTTAAGTTATTTCCTAATTGAATTTAATCAAATATATGATTCTCATTTTCTAAAATTTGTTTCCTAACTTTATCAAGATTCAAGTTGAATCACTTTTCAATTTCCGAACAGATCAACTTTCGAATTAAAACACTATCACTCTAAACCTACTTATTATTGAGCCGTCCTTGAAGTTCCTTGTCGATTTGCCGACGATGGTTGTTTTTACTCCGAACATACCGATAAATCAACATGTTCTTGTGTAGTGCTAGTTTGTTGTTATAAGATCTCTATATGTATACATATTGATGTATTTATCTATATATCCTTATCTAGATAGAATCAATAAGAACTTATCCAGCTAGTTTGACAGTTTGCTACGTAAGGTTCTAATACATATCTTGTTGATTTCATATATTTGTTTATTGGTGCTTTTATATCTGTGTATTGTACATATTGTTTAATTTCATGTATTCGTTCATCGATGCTTCTTTTATATATATTCATACAATCATGTTAAGTTCTTATGTATGTTTCGATTGATGTTTTGTACGTATCTGTGTAGGATTTTTAAGGTATTTATACATATGTAATTAAACGAGCCGAGCTCGAATTTGATTATTTTTTATCGAGCCAAGCTCGAGCCCAAAGTTAAAAAATTATTCGAGCCCAAATCGAATTCGAGCCAGATATGAAACGAGCGAGCCGAGCCTTTATAATTTTAAGCTCGGCTCGGCTCGTATACAGCCCTACCAATGTATACCGCCCGTAATGCAAAAACTGATAATGAAGTATGTTTTTTAGTTTTCACTTATTAAATTGGAACTTCTATAGAAGCATTAATTTTGTGATATGTTATTTATTTTTGATTAACGAATCAATTAAAAGATTATGTATCATGCAACTTGATAGATTCTATAACATTATGATTTTCTTTTCAGACTTGAATTATAAGTTTTGAGAGATATTCCCCTAGGAACCTAATATTAAAATAGGAAAATAGGAACATATGTCAGCCAGACGATGAGATGAGCAACGGTGGAAATTGACGTGGTGGCATAGAGGTGTAAATAAGTCGAAGTGGTAATTTCTTTTTAGTCTTTTAACATGTAAATAGGGGTATTTTTGTATTTTCGCTCTGTTCTCAATCTCTCCTTCCCAACATCTGCACCAATTGCTCCTTCCTTTTCTCGCACTCTAGTTCTGATTTCTCGGAGCTTCCCAATTTTCCTATTCCGGCGACGTCAAGGCCTTGGACTTTCGCGTAGTCTCCGACACCGATTTCCCCGTAAACGACGACTAGGTAGCATTTCTCATCCAAGAAACCCTAATAGACGGACGACGAACCACAACATAACTTGATCGTGGTGAAGTGTTAGTAGCAGTGTTCCAGCTTTGGCGGAGGATCTAGTTCTGGACACGGCGATCAGAGATTGAGTTCTGCTTCCTCTATCGGTGGTGATGGTCCACTTCGAGATACTCCGATACTTCGTCTTCAAGCTCATGCAGTCTTCTCAGGTTCTTGATCCCAAGATCGTCAAAGAAGGATCTGTTTCCGATACATTCTATTCTATTCTGTGTGTGGTAGCATCTACGATGCTTTGATTTGTGAGAATTTTGATGTGGATTGTTGTTGATGTTTGAATTGTTGCAGGCAAGTGATAGTTAGGGCATGGAACCAGTTTGAAGGGTGATTGGTTTGTTGTTCCCGGACTAAAGACCTTTTTGGTTGATCAAGCAGATATTGGAAATCATGAAGTTTATGAAACTGTGATCTAAGCTTGATGTGTTTAAAGCTGATGGTAAAGTAGTAAGGTGAGGAATTATTTATTACCATCTCGTTCTTTTCCTCAATTTTCTTCATTTTTTACTTTAAAATATATCTTTTGATGTTACCTTACATTTCTGTGTTTAAACCTTGTGTTTGCTTCTTTTATGCCTTTGGATATGATTTTTATTAGGGATAATCTCAGCTACCTACAGCTAGTTTGACACGGATATCACATAACTACACCTAACTTATTTTTTCACTTATGAGGTGCGCTGACTTTGGTAATTCTCACTCAGGTACAAACCGTTAAGTTTTCAGTTAATTTTTCGTGCAAAATGACCAAACTACCCCCACATATCATTTAAATTTTCAAACACATGCCATTATCCCTCTCTCTCCTCTCTCCCTCTCTCCTCTCCGACTTATCTGTCATGTCTCGACCTTCGGCCTCGCCCTCATCAAACTCGACGTGTTGAGGACGTTCCACATGCTTGCAGAGCTCCAAGGGGACAACTTCGGTGCCTACATCATCTCCTTGGTCACGGCCGCCTCGTACGTGCGCGCGGTCCTCCAAGAATCCGAGCACCACACCGACGTCCTCAAGTACACAAAGTCAACATGCTCTTCATTCCAGTTTCCTCTAATTGAGCTTTAAGCCCACTTCTCCAACCAAATTCTCCGGTCAATTTCAAGCGCACTTTGTCCACCAACTTGGGCTCAAGCTCATTTCTCCTACCACAAAAATTTCTCGCGCCATACCCGCCACGGCGTCCTCAACACCATAACGCGCCATGCTCTGCTCATATCGTGGCGGTGGCTCGGATTCTTGGAGGACCGCGAGCATGTCCGAGGCGGCCGTGGCCATGGAGATGATGTAGGCGCCAAAGTTGTCCGCCGTGAGCTCCGTGATCACGTGGAACATCCCTAGCATGTCAAGTTTGACGAGGTCGAGGCCGAAGGTGGGAGACCTGATGGAAGAAGTCAGAGAGGAGAGAGAGAAAGGAAAGATAGGGCCAATGGCATGTGTTTGAAAATTTAAATGATATGTGGGGGTAGTTTGGTCATTTTACACGAAAAATTAACTGAAAACTTAACGGTTTGTAGCTGAGTGAGAATTGCCAAATTCAGCGCACCTCACAAGTGAAAAATAAGTTAGGTGTAGTTATGTGATATCCATGTCAAACTAGCTGTAGCTATCTGAGATTATCCCTTTTTTATTATGTAGTCATGAAACTGTTAGAAACACACACACGGATCAAAATGGTTTCTTTTGCCCTTTTGCTCTGATGGGGTTTTGTGTTTGTGTGCCTTTTTTGGTATAAATGAAATGATCTAATTCTGTATTGATTTGGTAAAAATAAAGAACTTGATTAGTAAATGACCTACATGTGTGGATTAGTCAATGCAGATAAATCATGGATTAGTAAATGGTTTGCTTACACCAACCAAATCCAAGAACTATTTTTTTTTTGAACAATTAGTGAATTTAGATAAGATTTGGTTGAGAAGTACAAATTTAAGTGTCTTACGTGATCGTTTTTGCAGCATAATCTCCTACTTGGTTGATATGTTATGTTGTGATTTTGGATGAGCTTTTTTTAATTTAAACTCTACTTACTAGTGAGTGATGTTTAGCTTGGTTGATTTCTTAAGGAGATGCATGTTGCTGCTATTTGCAGTGTTTTCTCGAGGTATAAGCTTATCAATGCAATGGTTTAGTTTTACAATTCGTATTCTTTGAGTCGAAGATCAAGAATCTTTTACAAGAGCCGAAGAACCGCAAGAATTGAAGAAAATGCATTGATAGAAAGTTATAAAGAAGATAGCAATGAAGTGGAAGCGTGAGAAGGTGCATACTGCTGTGAAGAAGAAGAAGAAGAAGAAGAAGAAGAAGAAGAAGAAGAGAAGAAGAATTTATGTTACTGTTAGGGAGGTGTTTCATATCAGTCAATGTCTTTGGTTTGTGTTCAATTTCTCTAAATATACTGATACCAGTGTTTTCAAGACCCGTTTAAAGAAACTTGAATTTATGTTACTGTTAGGGAGGTGTTTCATATCAGTCAATGTCTTTGGTTTGTGTTCAATTTCCCTAAATATACTGATATCAGTGTTTTCAAGACCCGTTTAAGTGTTCTTTTTTCATTAATTTATATGTACTGTTATTGTTCGGAAAGTGTTTCATACAATTCAAAATGTCTTGTTAGTGTTGAATTTATGTATGTAGAGTGATGGTAGTTGCTTCTTTCTGTTAAAACATGATATATGTTCATTTTGGTGAGATTGTTTGATCAAAACCTGTTGTACTGTTCTTTTGTCATGGATTTATATGTTTTCACTAACTGTTAGGAATGTGTTTCACACGACTTAAATTCTATGGTTTGTCGTTAGTTGAGGTTAAGAGAGTTATAGATTGATGTCAGTTGGTTTTTTCTCTTTATATTTGCTGATTTTGTAGAATTGGTCTCTCCAAAACTTTTAATACATTTTTCTCATGCATTTATACGTTTTTGAGTTACCGTTAGGGATGTGTTTCATACCACTGAAACTCTTTGGTTTGTATTGAATTTATGTACGTAGACTAATGTCAATTGCTTCTCTCTGTTGATATCTGTTCATTTTGGTGAAAATGTGTGTTCAAAAACTGTTGTAGTGTTCTTTTGTCATGGATTTATATGTTTTCAGTAACTATTAGGGAGGTGTTTTGTACCACTCAATTCTATGGTTTGTTGTTAGTTGAGGTTAAGAGAGTATAAAATTTATATTACCTTGTTGGTTTTTCTTCTTTTATTTAAGGAGATGACTTTAATGTGGATAGTTTATTACATGAGTCTCTATTGAATAATGGTGCGCCAAAAATGTCTAATTCTAAGAAGAAACGATCACATGTTGATCGTATAGATACTCGGTCATCTCCAAGAGGTCTATTTCATAGTATGAAGTTGTTTAATGCGAAGCAAATGTCTGATATTGAGGAGATAGAGTTTGGTGGAAAATTAAACCGGCAAACACTCATTATAATAATGTTCCCAACTTCGTGGTATGTGTATCTTTTTTTAAATTTCATTTATATTCTTTCTATTTTATATTTCATTAAACTAATTCCAAAATTCATGAATTTATCAGCATGAGTGTTTTTGTGAATTCATAACCAATAACATGAAGAAAAATGTTAAGAAATTATTATTCAACATGTAGAGTTGCTATGGGCTTCGAGGTTAAACCACGATGATTGTGGAATTTTCACTATGTGGCATGAAGAGAACTACATGGGTTCTGATCAATGGAAATCATTTTTGGAGAAATATAACGTAAACATATTTTCATTTTAGTACGTATAGTATTTTTATTACTTTTTACTGATATATCGATAACTTATTATAGTTTTTATTTTCTTCTGTAGACTGTTCAAATTCAAAAGCTACAAGTATAGTTCCTATACAGATTGCTCACGTAGAAAAAGAATATAATGTGAAAGAATATGCACAAAAAAGTGAAGAATGTATATAATAAAAGAAAATTGATTTCAAGATTATTGAAAATATGAGGATATAGGTTGTACATCTTTGAACACATGTTGTTGTTGTTGTTATGAGAACATATGCAGTTTCATTTTCTATGTTCAATTACTGTTAGGAACGTGTATCAGACCCAAAATTTCATATTTGTGTTTAAGTTTTGTAAAACACTGATGTCAACTATTTTTATATTGATATGTGATCATTTTGGTGAAATGGTCTCTCCAAACCCGACTTCAGTGTTCTTTTCTCATGGATTCATAGTTTCTAAGTTACTGTTAGGAAGGTGTTTCATACTATCTAAAATTTCATATTTGTGTTTAAGTTTTGTAAAAGACTGATGTCAATTGTTTTTATTTATATATGTGATCATTTTGGTGAAATGGTGTTTCCAAAACCTGCTTTAGTGTTCTTTTCTCATGAATCAACATTTTCTAAGTTACTATTAGGAAGGTGTTTCATACTGGCCAAAAATTAAGATTTGTGTTTAAGTTTTGTAAAATACTGATGTCAATTGTTTAAGTTTAATAAACTCTCTGTTAAGAACATGTTTCAAACACATTTATTTTGTTGCAAAGGCTAAAACCAGATATATGTTTCATATACTCAATGTAGAACAAATGAAATTTCAAGATGTCGCCACAATTAGAGAGTTTGAGTAGTCTGTAACATGTTCCTAACAGTAAATGAGTAGTTTGAAACATGTTCCTAACAGTTTGAGTAGTCTGAAACATGTTTCATACTGAAACTTAATTGACATTTATCGTTGGAAACATGTTTCAGACTTCAAAAAACTCTTATTTGTGTGGAACAAAATAGGTTTCTGAGAAATCACGAAAAATAATTATCAAAAATCGATTCATTGTTCGATTATCACACAAAATCAAGAAAATCACAAAATCGGCATAAAAAGTTGAACGTCAGATGATTGATTGAACAAAATTGAATTTTCGATGATCGATTAATTAATATCGATCGATCATCGAAGAAATTGTTGCAGTCTCGGAGCCGAGGCTCCATCTAGACGAAGAGCTGGTCGGTGGAGCCAATCTGGCTCATTTCAAGGTACAACCTGAGCTCCTCCCGCTATTTTTGAACCATCGCATCAAACCGCCGATCCACGGTGCGAGATCAGACCATATCGGCGGTGACGAGTAAAAGATGAGAGGAATTGAAATCGGCGGCGGACGCTGATTACCAGAAAGAGAAGTGGCGGAGGGCAGGAGAAGTTATGAAGGCATCAATAGAGGAGCACACACATCCGTTACGGAGTCATCGCTATGAGGAGTGGAGAACACAATTACTAATCTGCTATTCTTTATGATTATTGAATTAAATTTCATCAGAAATTAATGATTTATTAGAACCATTGATCTTATTTGATCTGATGGCTGTGAATTGTTTTTATTTTCCTATTTGAATGTTAGTTTCTATTGTATTGCATTCCATACGTTTTAAACATATGACATGTGTAAATTAATTTATTTTTCATATTTAATATGTAGTATTGGAGAAGATAATCACACATAGGTTAATTTCACTATAGACGATAATTTAAATTTGATTATCATCTAATGAGTTATGTGTATCACAATCAATCAAGTGACGGTGTACTATGTCATGTAAATACTACACAGGTATCATATATTTTGTTTAAAGAAAGTGAGGTTTGGAGTTAGTAACTTTAACTCAGTACATCCCTATTAATGTTTTGGTTAATTAATTTTGCAGACTACTTGTCATGTTTCTCTACGTGAAACTCCCTCGGGATTAAATTTTACTACTTAATATTTACATCTTTGCACCTTACTAACTGATAAAATAATGGTAGAGTAACTGAAAATTAAAGATAAAAATCCTACACCAATCCAAACTACTTGTCTGTTAAATAACCTCGTGTGTATCGAGTGAGTTCGTGAGTTCCTTACCGCTTAGCAGTTGTGTTTTAGATAGAATGTTATAAACAAAAAGAGCAGCTAAATCAGTGACATGCCATCCAAGAGAATAAAGGAATATTCAGATCATACTTGCACTGCACACCTCGCAAATATGACTTGAAAATATTACTCTATTTGAATTGAGGCAGTTAACACCCAATAAGATTGAACTATCATCGAGATAATTACATCTCTACCTTCCATTCCCTATATTTCCATAATCTTAGCAAATACATTTATATGAATTGCACTGCTGGCCTTTTACTGCACAAACACGTGACACTCACATGCTTCCTCCATCCCAAAAATTGAAATCCCTACAACAAGGATAAGAACACAATCAATTAGATGATAACAAAATATGCACGCACATGATACAGAGAGAGAGACCAGACCAAAGGATGGATGATGACAACATTGTCTTATCAAACATGGCAATGGCAAACATAAGAGCTGTCTAAATCGATCCATCTAATTGTCTCTTTCACAATCACACAACCTTCCTGAATGTAAATTTGGGCCCATCCTATATTTTTTCTTTTTCTATACCAAATGCTGAGGTCATTCTTTTTAAAATGCTGGGGCAGATTCAGAATCACAGGTTCTTGTGTCTAACAAGTCCACCCTACCTATTCACCATCCTCCCAATCATTATATGGCAATTGCATACTCCATTTCTCAACTTGTACCCTATATCAACCTCACGGTTTTATAAAAATAATGCAAAATATGGTAGTCGAAGTTATAACTAGACGGTTAGGTTGCTCCAGATCAAATCATAGAACCAGTCAATATTGGCAGCACGCTGCATAAACTCAAAACGCACGGTCTGCATGAGATTGTGGATATGGAAAATAACAACTTTTCAAGTTTAAACCAAATTCTTATAATGATGTTTTAGTTTAATGCAACCAATGTAGAAACAAAATTCCAACATCATCAGTTTCAAAAACAAATTCCATCATCCAGTAAAACACTTTATCTACGTGCAGGACACAGCTTTTAGTATAACTAGCTGCAGTGCATTTAACATAATGATAAGGAGCATATAAGATATAAAAACAGTGAGTAATTAGAGAAAGCTGACCTCATTATTAACAATATCCTCTGCTTTCTTCTGGAAAAAGATTTGCTATTTTCTCCAGATGCTTATAATGCTGTCTGCAAACGATTTCAGATTTCCCCACAAACTTGATTTGTTTGCAACGTTTGCATCGCTCTGCCTTCCACCAGTGTCCCTGCATAATATCAAACCAACCATCCTCTTATATACAGAAAATGGAAAATGAAGACGCGAGAAAAAAAATATACCTATACAAAGTTATGGCAGGTTAAGGTGGGGGAGCAGTGGAAATTCAAGATGGATTTCTAATCCAACTTGATGATAGCTACACAGTTCCACTTTAAGTTTATCAAATAGCAGTATATATCTCTCTAGTATTAGTTTATATTTTCTAGTCAAAATTCTTGTAGTAGCCTTTGCCACTTTGCGTTCCCAGTATAGGTTAGCTGGACATGCCAGTATAAAGGGGTATCTATAATCAAATTACATCAATACAGAACAGGTCGACAGAGTACAAACCCTCTGTCGGCGGGTTTTATGGCAGTGGTTCCCAGCTCAAACCCTCTGAAATTTATGCTTTTCACAGCAGCAAATACTTCTGTTCTCTAACTATGTTATTGCCTCACTTAGGAAACGTCCCCAAGAAAGTTTTCTAAGGAAATTGTTTGTAATTGGAACTAAACCCTTCATGTGGTATTTGAATGCCTTTGACACCAAGACTCTTCCCGAAATTCATCTGCCCATAAGAATATGGATTAATCATTCATCTAAAAATCATTAGATGACTTGCAAGGGATTTTTTAACATGTATCCCAGCATAGATATTGTGAAGAGATCTATCAGATCCAGTTTGAATGCAGCACATAGCCCCCACAAACCTACTGGAATCCAGATTCATGATTCGTCTACCAAGCCAGACCCCTAATTCGTAAATCTACTTTTCCTACAATAGCATAGAAAAAAACTGAGAATCTGGAAGGAAATGTGAAGACGCCTCCTATCAGTAGAAGCACCAGCCACCACCAGCAACTGGTATGAACTAGGATGAAAATAACAGACATACATTGAATATTTTTCTGGTTCAGGCACATCTTTTTTCTTTGTCTCTTCAACATCCAGCAAGACTTCGGAAACTGGCGTCTCCTTCAATTTGTATTCAGTGTCCTCCAACTTACGACTGTGCGCTTCCTCACATTTTTCAAGAGATGGAAATTCTTCAATTTCTCCTTCAAGAATATTCCCTTCTGGTGCAGCAAAGCCAGAATCACCTCGACCTTCCATCTTTTTATCATCCTCTGTTTTTTCAAGAATGGGATCAGAAACCACTTTAGCTTCCTCTTCCAGCACCTCACTTTTTGTTGCAAGAAAACCAGTATATTTTTCTGGTTCAGGCACATCTTTTTTCTTTGTCTCTTCAACACCCAGCAAGACTTCGGAAACTGGCGTCTCCTTCAATTTGTGTTCAGTGTCCTCCAACTTACGACTGTGTGCTTCCTCACTTTTGTTAAGAGATGGAAATTCTTCAGTTTCTCCTTTAAGAATATTCTCTTCTGGTGCAGCACAGCCAGAATCACCCCGAGCTTCCATCTTTTTATCATCCTCTTTTTTTTCAAGAATTGGATTGGAAACCACTTTAGCTTCCTCTTCCAGTACCTCACGTTTTGTTGCAAGAAAACCAGTATGATCATCCTGGAAATAAACACATATGAATAGATACTATGTGAAAGTGGGAAAGATTAAAACAATTATGGTCTAGAAGCTAATACAAGAACTGTCTAAGGAGATACAGCACCATCTTTTATCGCCATATTTATGAAGATCGGAACCAGCAATTTGTTAGTTATTCTACCAAGGCTCTACAGTCCTCATACACCCTTATTAGTAAAAAAAATCATCATATTTATTTGGGAAAATGGCCAAAAAGGTGTCCTATTTTTTGTACTATATCAAGTTTGCAAGAGGGTGTTGTATACATCATTAATGGCAAATAGGTGTTGTGAACTTTGCTTTTTCGTGCAAAATGTATGAACTTTTAAAAATGATGAAATTGCCCCTGAAATTAAAATATAAGATTTTGAAATTATAGTTTTAAACTAAAACATTAAATTACACTAACTCTAAATAGAAGATAAATCAAAAACTAAAAATTATTATTTTAAAATTTTAATTCTTAATTCTAGGTACATTTTCGTTATTTTCATGAAATGCATATACTTTGCACGAAAATACAAAGTTCAGAGCATCGTTTTTCCATTAATGAAGTACACAACACCCTCTTGCAAAAGTGTAATAGTATTGAACACCTTTTCTCCATTTTCCTTATGTAGTTTATGAAATTCATGCATGAAACGAATATAAGAATGATTCATAACAAGCCAACCAATGAAAGATGATCAAACTAGAAAAGAAAGAAATGAACCATGGATAATAACTAAGAAAATACAAAGTAAGGGTATTGTATTCAAACATACTTCAATTAAAGGTTGTACAAGCTCTTTGGGCAAGCTCTTCTCTGCTGATGCAGAGCTCTGAGACTCCTCCAAATGCTTGATGCTATCATTACCACTCTCGAGCTCAGTGCTAATATGAACCTCCGAACTCACCGTTAATCTACTGCCCAGGAGGTCTTCAACTTCAGTCAAAGATTCACTATCTTCAGCTAGCTGCTTCACTAATAATTGTTCACTGCCGCTGTCCAAAGGAGATACTTTGGATTTATATTGTAGTTCTTGAACGATCTTTTTTAGAAAATAGTAGCTCCCACCCACTTGTTTTACAGTATCAGTAACATAAGGAAACTTTCCTCCATTCATTGCTCTGTAGCTGCAAAACATTGATTCTTTAATTATTCCATGCTTTTTACTTGGTAAAAATGCATAGCAACACCGCTATCAATTCAACCAATTGCTATTATCCAACAAGATACTAAATTTTCCTATTCACCTATATTACAGTGAACAAACAATTATTACCTCTTTCCATCCAAAACAATGCACATAAGTGCACTGAAACTACTCGCCTTTTGGAGTAATTTTATTTTTATTTTTATTTGAAAATAAATTTAGTATTATATAACACCACCAACTACATAGTCATAAGCTGACTATGATTAATTATTACACTAACACATTGAGATGCATTTAGTATATGCAACAAAGGTAAGAAAAAGGGCCAAAAGATAGAGGTTGTTTTGATAATGGCAATTGGAAAGGCTCTCATCTGGAACTTGGCCAAGAAATTGAAATTGCTGCAGTACATGTAATTTGGAATGCAGTGAGCTTTTGTCTAGTAACAGATGGTAGACGAATTTATCTTTTAGCTATAAGGAATTAATGCTTCTGAACAATGTTGATCGAGTATCAGTATATATTTAACGCTGTACCATACTCAGCTACCACAGCAGCAAGTTCACTGACTGATAACAGCTAGTTACATTTCCAGCGACAAACAATATCATAAAATAAAACTATTTGTTACACAGAGAGAGAGAGAGAGAGAGAGAGAGAGAGAGAACTGCTAGGAAGTAATTATTAGGGATGAAATAATGTTTGAGTCAAACTAAATGAAATTATGAATGTCTTTTCCTAAGCAACATAACCAGGAAAGGGAGAGGTACAAACTTGTTGACAAAAGATTCCACCATAGCTTTCCTTTCAGCTTTTGAAACCTTCTTCCGACCCTTATTGGCTTTTGGTACATCAGAAGGAACAGAGGCAGCATTGGACCTCCCTCTACGTTGAATATTTGATCCACATGCAACACCGGCTATCTCAGTAGAAACTGTAGGGGCTACAATTTGGATTAAATATGATTATACAACAGAATGATGAAGAACATCAATGTGAATTGTGAAACAAATACTGGGAAAATAAAAGTCATAGTAGGAGAAAAGGCAACAGGATCAATCCCTACAAGGAAATGGCTGGATAACACCTGGATTTGAAGTTCACTCATTACCTCTCATAACTATTTCATCAAAATGATATCATTGGTAATACAAGCATAATTTCTTATATTACCTCTGTCCAAAAATAACGTGACTATTCGCAAAAGTGATTATCATTACTTCATCAAATGAAATGAAATCATTAGCATAATTTTCTAATGATAAGAGAAAGTTGACAAACTAGGCCCAGCCAAATAAGATATGATATGCTGTGGAGGGAGTAACTTAATTCCAAGAAACATTCAAGCCAAACCCACCCAAAATACATATCGACAACCAAAATCCGATCCAAAACTTGGAAAATCCCTCAACAAAACACACAGAATGGAGCCCATTATGGGAAGAGATTTCTGAAGTAATTGGGTTTCTCTTTTTTCTCTGTGTGTGCATTAGATACAAGTCATTTCCACAAGTTGTAAGATCTAGTTATAGCTACCATTGCAACAAAATGAACAAGTAATCGCACATAAATATAGCAAAATCAACAACAGAGAAGTGAAATTACCGAGAGTAGAGGGCAATCTGGAAGTGTTGTTGGAGAAGGGGAAAGCTGTAGCTCCTCGCCTGATGATCATGCGCACTTTCTCAGCCATTTCGTTTCGCTGAACAATTTTAGGGTTTTGGCTGTCGACAAAGGGTTTAAGAAATAACTCATATCATATGTTCTTTCTTTCCTTCTTCTACTTTCCCCCTCCATTGTTCTTTAGCTATTGCATCAGGCCCTTACAACATTGTAAAATTGCAAACACCTCCCCTTATAATAACCTCTTACAATAATTTTTTAATATTTTTATACTTTTCATATTCTACCCAAGACTTTACCCACCTTATTTGACTGAGTATAAGGATCGAATTCACAATCTCCTTTGTAAAAATGTGTGATTCAAATCGTTGATATATTTCTTAAAAACACTTTTTAAAATATCTTTATATTATTTTTTCCATTCAAGTGAATGGATGTTTAAAAATAATTACCACATGACTACCCTACAGATTATCTTATTACCCACGTGCAATTGAGCTACGAATCATTTTTAGCTTGTGAGTGCATGCATTTGATGTTTTTCACAGTGTTCAGAAAGTAGTAAAAATTTATCTACACTTTTGATAATGACAATCAAAGTGTTCAACTTTAACGTGTCCGTGTATTTTGACCCTGCATTATAAACTTGGTTTTCTACTATTCTCAGAATGTTACAACCTGCTCTTGCATACTGCATGTTCAATTCATGGCACATACTGCCGAAGTGTGTAATGATGTCGAAATGTATATGTGATGCGACCTCATCAATTAGAGATTAGACGTGAAATGAAAATAAATTGTTTCATTAAATAAGTTGAGTTTGAGATTGTAAATTCTAATTATGCTCTTGCCATTAATCGAGATGGGTGAGTATAGTTAGATGGTTGGAATTGACAACTCTGACACTTCAATCATATATTCAATTCATGAGTAAAGTGAGAGATTAAAAATTCTAATTGTGCTCTTGCCATTAATCGACATGGGTAAGTATGATTAGTTGGTTGAAATTGACAAATCCAATTCGTTGCTTTTCCAATACTTTAATCCTAAACTTGTTTTTTAAGTAAGACATTGAGAACTTTACTTGTGTTCTTGCGATTAATCGAGATAGGTGAATGCAATTAAATGATTGAGTGTGAGTTAGAATCGACTAAGGAACTCAATTATTGATCTTAAGTTTAGTTTATTCCTCAATAATTCCAGGATCTCCAAACTTCTTAAATAATTTTGATTTTTGACACATTTACGAGTTTTCTTGTTATTTATCTTCATTGTATGGTCTTGGGATGTTTGGTGGACGTCTGAAAAGGTTAGTAATTTTCATATTTTATATTGTTGCCTGATTTTTGCTTGAGCCCAACAATTCCGAACACCTAGGCTAGCGTTCACTAGGTAAACCTTCTTGTGGAATCGATAATCGAGGTTGTATCTAATACACCCTATTGTGCATATGACCAGTACATTGCCATTAGCACGGATTTGGTGAGGCGATCCATTCTATTCAAGAGAGAAATCTCTGTCGTGTCACTTAGCAATAGGTTTTGAGTCTCGTTGCTTATTTCATCTATTTAAATATCTCTATTAAAAGTCAATCAACCACCCGATAATTTAGCCCAACCCTGACGTGAATTCCGAAAATCCACAACTCCCCAATCATTTTTCATTTAAAGGGTTTTATTGATTTTTCGGTCGTTCGGTTCATCTACTTGCAAGGTTGACGACTTGTTTAGTTTAGGATCCGAATTTCCATGTTCCACACACACACTTTAATATTCTCCAAACCCAACACACAATAACACTGCCTAGCGTTCTAATTCTTAAGCCACCTCAAATCCTCGTGGGATCAACATTCGGTACTTTATTGTAAAGTTTGCTATTACTTTGACTACTACACCATCATCGTCATTTACAAAAGGGATAAGATGTACTGTTCTTGTAAATGTGTCGATATCTCTTGGTTGACTATGAATTAGGGTTAGATCTCAAGATGGACATTCTTGTGAGGAACAAACATTAGATGATGGATTCATATTTCAAACTTTTCATTTTTTAAATAAATTTTTATTGTTTTGAGAATTCTTGTGATTGAAGAGTTAATGACTATAAATACATGGTTATTTCTAGGGGTAATTTCATGTCAGTACTCAAACTTTGACTCATTTCGAAATCAGTATCCTAAGTTTAAAACTTTTTTTACCGGTACCCCAAGTTTATTTACGTTGCAGTTAAGGTAACGGCTGTTAAATGTAATAGAATTGTTGTGCAAAAATTCTAAAATGCCCTCAATAGTTTTGGTCTGTTAAACTGGTCTGATTGGTTCAATTGATATGATTATGAAATGACTATTTTACCCCTAATTGAATACCATTTTAACTAATAAATTGAGGGCAAATCTGACTTTTCACTTACACAAATAATAATTATAATTTTTTAATATTTAAATATATATAATATAATATTATATTATATACTATTATTAATTATATACTATTATTAATCATTAATTAAACCTAATCAAACCCTAATTAACTCTAATTAACCCTAACCAACCCTAATCATTTACTTCAGCCGCCACTCTCCCGTCTCCCTTCCCCCGCGACTCTGGTCGGCGACCCCGACCGGCGACTCCGACGCCGACCTCGTCTCCTCGTCTTCCTCTCCGCCGTCCGCTCCCTCTATGTCCTCCTCCGCGGTGACTCAAATCGCCGAGTCTCGAGGCGACGATCCAGAGGAGGACGACGGAGGTTCGCTCCACGGCCACACCAAGAAGACCCACTGCCACGGAGGTTTGGGACGGAGGAGGCGTCGTAGGCGACTGAAATCGCCGAGTCTCGAGCGCGGCGGCATCGTAGGCGGCGGCCTCGTCCTCCTCTGGATCATCGCATCGAGACTCGCCGCCTACGACGCCGCCGCGCTCCAGCTCGAATCTGCGTCGCGAGGAGGGTCGTAGTTGTCGCGAGGAGGTCGTTGCGAATCGGAGGTGATGGAGGGTCGTAGCCGTCGCGAGGAGGACCGTCGGCGAGGCTACGACCCTCCTCTCCGGCTACGGCCCTCTTCGCCGACAATCTGATTCGACCTCCGTCGAATCCGTCGCGAGGCCTCCGATTCGACGGCCATAGAGGAGGCGGTCGGAGCAGGCGGTGGGAGGAGGCAGTCGGAGCAGACGGCCGGAGACGGGAGTGGCGGTCGGAGCGGGAGTGGTGGCGGAGACGAGAGTGGTGGGGAGGGGAGGGTTTAATTCGGGAGTTAATTAGGGTTAATTAGAGTTAATTAGGTTAATTAGAGTTAATTAGGTTAATTAATGATTAATAATATTATTATTATATATTTAAATTTTAAAGAATTAATATGAATTTTATATATTAAAGAATTAATATGAATTTTATAATAATATTATTATATGTATTTAAGTATTAAAGAATTATATTTATTATTTGTCTAAGTAAAAAGTCAGATTTGTCCTCAATTTATCAGTTAAATTGGTATTCAATTAGGGGTAAAATAGTAATTTCATAATCATATCAATTGAACTAGTATTGTGTACCAAAAGTACCGTTCTAGTGAACTTGATCTATTTCTTTCTCTATCACCAAACTTGAGATGAACATTTTAAACCAAAGAAAGAGAAGAAAAACAAGAATAAGAACTTCATGCTCTTATTTTTGGGGAAATTCCTGATCATTACCTTCGAGTGTGCAACGTTTGCATGTCACTACATTACATTTTTTTTCCAGTTACACATCACCACCGTAAGGTTTCAGTAAATTGCACCGTCCATCACGGAGTTAAATTTGATGTAAAATGTCCATAGTACTCCAATATTAAAAAAATTCATAAAAAATATCTTTTGAACTTTTTTTTTCAAAATTTTGTTACCACATAAATAATAAAACACTTATTTCAATAATATTAATTTTTAAAAAATTTCATATTATTTATTCCATAAAATATATTTTTTTATAAAATAAGTTAAACAAATGATTTTTTTTCTTTTTTAGAATTTTTAAATACAAGGGTATTTTAGTCAGATAAGTATTTCACTTTGAAATTTTATTAAATGTCTAAAACACCCATGTATATTTTAAAAGATTAAAAAAAATTATTTGTTTAACTTTTTAAAAAAATTTTGAGTGTAATGAATAATAAAATTTGATTTGAATATAATTTTTTTAAATAGAAATTTATAAAAATAATAAAAAATAATGTTGTTTAAAGTGGGCGTTTTGATATTTTTTTGAGTTTGTTTTTAAAAAAATCAAAATATTGCAATCTGTGTTTTATTATTTATGTGATAGAGAAAAAATTTGAAAAAAAATTCAAAAGATATTTTTTATTGAATTTTTTTAATATGAGAGTATTACGGACATTTTATATCAAATTTAACTCTGTGATAAATGGTGCAACTTACTGAAACCTTACAGTGGTGATGTGGAATAGAAAAAAATAGATGATAGTGACATGTAAAAGTTGCATACTTGAGTGTAGTGATCATAAATTTCCCAAAAAAAAAAGAACATGAAGTTCTTGTTCTTATTTTTCTTCTCTTTCTTTGGTTTAAAATGTTCATCTCAAGTTTGGTGATAGAGAAAGAAATAGATCAAGTACTATACCTTTGGTACACGATATTAGTTCGAAATCGTTGTATCTATGAGGTGCACACTCGTTGATTCCAAAACTCGAGTGATATCAAATACACTTTAAGAAAAATATTCAACATGTCTCGTATACTTTTCGAAATTTAGTCAATTCATTTGTAGAGATTCATGTATATTTTTGTAATTTTCTCAACTCGTTTTTATTTGTAATTTTCAAGTTCGGCAATTTGTTAATACTCTTGTGTGATATCTAACAACTATGACTTGGCGAAGCTGGCACTTCGGGGCGTGCGAATTCGTGTGATTTCGAGGGTAGCGGTTCAATACCCTATTCTATTGAGTTTATTTATGCTAACGTTTCACTCCCTAAAGGCACATGTACTAGTTTTAGTATCATCTTGAGCTTGGAGCCGAGCCTTTAGTGGGCTGTCACTCCAATAGCAATAGGGCCTCATCTCCCCCTATTTTCATCGTGCTCAAGCCTAAGACCAACAAAACTCACAATTAACCAAAATTTATAATCGAAATTTTGGACTGAAGCGGAGTAGTCTCTCCAATCATCTCATGTTTCATGTACCCAATTTTCAATTACCTCAAATAAACTCAACTCCATATTAATGTATCGTGTTGGCTTTCCTCTCCAACTCTTATGAAGTTAGGCCATCTTTCATTAATATACAATCTATTTGTTGAACAAAATAATTAAATAATAAGTGAGATCAGAGGTTGATCCCTGAGAGCTCACCCAAATGTACTCTAGTTCCACGTTAAATGTGTTTCCCAAATTCGCGTGACCACTAATGTGACTAGAATGCGTGCATATTTTTGTATGCATTTTTGTTCATCTTTACTCTCACTTATTTGAATTGTTGTTCTTCTGTTAGTTAGTTAATGTTTATTTTTCTCTCGTTTGGATTTCGTTGTGTTATTTGATATTCGACATTTGATAGGTTTTTCTGGTGAAAGAGGTTTTTTAGGTTAAGTGTGCTTCTCATAATTATAGTAAATAAATAAAATAAAACATTCAATATAACTAAAGAGTCACCTTCTTTTGGAGTGATCTCTATGATTGATATTTTTTAATTGATAATTAAATTGTGTTAATATAATGATATTATTTTAAACTTTATTCTTCGATTTCTCAAATGAAAAACTTTATTCTTTGTGAATCGGGTCTCAGTTTGAATTTTCGCGTTCATAAATTTGAAATTCTCAACCCTTAAAATCATTGATAAGTTTATTAGTTAAAAGTAAAGGAGCTGAAGACCTCCGTTGGGGCAAGTGGTCCAGCTCGCCTTAGCCGTGACCCCGGCCACAGTTCGAGCTCAGAAGGTGCTTTGTGGGGTTCTTGGTGGGGTAGTAGTATAGGATGTGGATGGGTTAGGTACATGAATTAGGCCCGGGTGTGTGAGGGGTAGAGGCTAGTTAGGTGGTGGCCTAATCACTAAAAAGAAGAGTCAATAGAACAAAATATTAGTATAATTTATCGATTATAAATAGTATATATAAATATAGTATAAAAGTTTTATATTTTACTATCACAAATTCAAATTAAGAAAAAAACTAGCTATATATTCATAAAACAATTAGAGATCTATCATCTGAAGCTTCTAATACAAAATAACATCCAAAGACAGTAAAACATTAATCCAAAATGCAAGAGATGTTGTCAAAGCAAAGTGTTAACTGTATAGCTAAAAGTGTTTTAATAAGAGTATGGTTTTGTTGGTGATAATGGCAAAGAGAGAGGTGCTAGCTAGTGCTCAACTGGTAATCCATTTTCACACATTAACAAGAGACAAGAAAGGTGGCTTACATATATATATATGCTTGAACATAACGAACCTTTGACAGTCACAAAACAACATGAATTAGCTGTCACTTTGTTGTCTCCGCGACCCACGTCCCTGTTTGTAACAACATCATTCTTTGATCACTCTCTTACTTTTCTCCAACACCAATCATGTCTCTTGCAACAACACGCACCGTCTTGTTTCTGTTTCTGTCTCAGCTCATGATCATGTCATCAACTCTTGTCCTCGTTGTCTCCGATGAGTTTTACCCGGGCGAACGAGGCGGCCTCCTTCAACTCAAGGATTCTCTAGCTTCTTCGTCGTTCCCAAAATGGGACGCGGATTGGACAGGCCCTCCTTGTTACTACAACAGCAGCAAATGGCCCGGAATTGCTTGCTCTAACGGGCACGTCGTTCACCTTGTTCTCCAAGGCCTCGAGCTCTCAGGTTCTCTGCCTCCCACTTTTCTTCATAACTTGACTTTCATAAACAAGCTCAGCATCAGCAACAACTTCATCTATGGCCGCCTTCCCAATCTCACCGGCCTTTCTCACATAGAAACTCTGTTCCTCTCCCAAAACCACTTCTCGGACTCAATTCCTAGTAACTATGCAGCACTGCCTAAACTAAGGGTGTTAGAGCTTCAACACAACTACATAGGCGGAAGCATCCCACCTTTTGATCACCCCACCTTGACACTCTTTAATGTCTCTTACAATCGTCTCGAGGGACCGATTCCGAACACCAGTGTTCTCCAAGGATTCCCAACAAGTTCCTATGACCATAACTCCAATCTCTGCGGGACTCCTCTCCGAGTTCCATGTAGTCCTGTTCCGTCACCACAACCCGACAACAAGAAGAAGAGCAACAAGAGTCTCAAAATTGCCTTGATAACAGTTGCAGCTTCACTGATTCCGCCGTTCCTAGTCGTTTTCATATTCTTGTGTTACTACAAGAAGATACTGACAGGGAAAGAAACAAAAACAAGGCAGCAACCAGGTACATTTGTCAAGTGAATGGTGTCCTAGACCATGTGAATGTTATGTTTGATACTCTTATTTTGTATACAATACATAGGGGTAGGAGTAGGGGAGGGTTTGGAAAAGGCAGTGTATCGGTCGGGGAGCACGGACGATCCTGAAAGGACAAAAGAGTTGGAGTTGTTGAGCAAGGACGTGTCGGTGTTTGACTTGGACGATTTGCTGAGGGCGTCGGCTCAGCTGTTGGGGAAGGGAAAGCTCGGGACGACGTACCAAGCCATCCTCGAGTCGGGTTCAACGGTGGTCGTGAAGAGACTTACGGGCATGAATGAGGTGAGCAAGAAGGAGTTCACGCAGCAGATGCAGGTGCTCGGGAAGCTCAGACATGACAACATCGTAGACGTCATCTCCTATTACTACGCGGCACATGAGAAACTCATCATCTACGAGTTCGTTCCGCGTGGAACCCTCTTTCACCTCTTACACGGTTAGTCAACTCAACTCACAGCTTAATTAGGCTGATAGCTGAAGGACTAATTATAGTTTCATACTCTAACACGATAAATAGACACGCCCACTGACTTGTTACATGGCAGAGAACAGAGGAGCGGGAAGGGTGGGGTTGCCTTGGGCCGCAAGACTAAGCATTATAAAAGACATAGCAGAGGGAATGACATATCTGCACGAGTCATTGGCGTCGCACAAGGCGCCTCACGCCAACCTCAAGTCCTCCAACGTGTTGATCTGCAGCAACTACCGGGCTAAGCTGACAGACATGGGGTTCCTGCCGCTGCTCGATCACCCAATGGAGAAGCTAGCGGCGGGGAGGACGCCGGAGGAGTGGAAGAAGGTGACGCATAAGACGGACGTGTATTGCTTTGGGATAATACTGCTTGAGGTCATAACGGGAAGGAACCCGGGGGAGGCCAATAAGGAACTGTATGGATGGGTAAACATGGTTGTGGAAACTGATTGGTCAACGGACATTATAGATCTGGAAATAGTGGGAAACAGACAAGGGCATGATGATATGCTGAACCTCACAGAATTGGCCCTCGAGTGTGCTCATCTCAATCCGCACGACAGGCCTACAATGACTCAAGTCCTCACAAGAATACAACAAATTAATTAACCATACATGTTCATTACAATATTATACCCGACTTATTTTGTGACGACTATCTTCATTTCCTTTGGTATATGACACAAAACTTTTAGGCATAAATAAGGGAACACCGTACTTTTCATTTTTCAATAAACTTTAACCATTTGACGTATTAAATAGGGATAATTCTAGATGCATTACCTTTGTTATGTCTGATTATCACATGACATACCCTAAAATTTTTTGTATCAGGGTGACTACCTTATCATTTCATTTGTCTCACCGTTACTCATTCCGTCCAATTCCGTTAGTTTTTAACATTTTTGACATGTGAAATTACTAATATACCCTTAAGGGTTGAATCAATTATTATAATTGGATTGAAAAGACTAAAATGCCCTCACATATTCATCTAATTTTCAAACCCATGCCACTCCCTCTATCTCCTCTTTTAACGACCTCCGGCCTCCGACAGTCGTGTCTCCAGCCCCCGACAGCCTTGTCTCCGGCCTCCGGTCGTCTTTAGCCTCGCTCCGATGGTCTCCAACCTTCAACATCGCCTCCGGCCTCCTCCAGCGTGTCTCCGTGTGGTGGTCGGCTTTAGCTTGCCGGAGAGTTCCTTCCTGGCGGCGTCTTCGTATACATTGAATACGAGGTTGTTCCTTTTTTGAAACAGACCATGATGGCCATTAGCATCTCCGAAAGAAATGTAATAGAAGAAGGTGAATATCGTCTGAATATTGTTGTACTCCATAATGAATCGATTTTGATTTCAGTATCAACAGGTGAGTAAAATGAAGGATCTATCTTAGAAGGTGAGTAAAGTTACGAAATTGAAAATATTACTGCTACGAAGCTTAATCCATTAGAAAAGTGATTTTGGTCTTATCGGGGATTAACTACAGTCACAACTATCATCCAAGATCAAACGATTCATCAGGTAATTGAAATCCTTTTGAATTAATGTTCATTCACTACGAAATTTATGATTATGTAATTGATTGTCAGCTAAGCTCCTCTCTTGCTGTTTGGTTTGGTGGTCAGTGAGCTCAAAATCAATATTAAATTTCATTTATAACTAACATATTACTGGTTTATGCTTCATCGGTGATTGACAATGGCGATAACGATCAGGGAGATTCAAACGATAAATCAGGTCATTATAAATGTTACTATTGTAGAAAAATTCGTTCCATAAATTAATATCACGTCGATAACAGTTCAGATCAGCTCCTGGGATGGATTATCGATGAACAAAAGAATTATATACCAAACTGTTTAGTGCGAACAAAGATAGTAATCGGCATGAAAATTCATGATTTGTCGGATGGTGTGAGTTTCTACAAAAATTATGGAAGACAACGAGGAGGAAGAAGGGTCAGGATCTGAAGACTTTTCGTCATCGTCATCGTCCTCTTCGGGATCTTCGAGTTCAAGCGATTCTGAAACATTGTACTAAGAGAGAGAGCTATGCTAGAATAGTTATTGATGAAGCGATGACTACAGTGGTGATGTTGTGATGTTGAGAAGTAGAATCAATGAGTTTTATGATATCTATGTATGCTTTTAATTCTACTATAATTAATTTTGTTTCGAACATCAATTAAATTTTACCATGTTTAATTTTTAAAACTTTGTAAATCAGATGTTAGATGTGACATATGATAATTGGAAAACTTTTATATCATGAAAAAAGTAAAAATATAAGTGAAATATTTCATACATGTATTGATGAAACGTACTTCATAGTGTTCATAGTGAAAAACTTATTTAAAGATGATTTATGCAAACAATGCGTGAAATGTTTAGAAATGAAAAACATTTTCATTATTATTGTGTTGTAATAATAAGTCAAGTGATAATTTCATCTAAAGTTATTGAGTGTGTCATCACTAATAGTAGAATCCTTAGATACTATGAAATTATGCTTGACGAATCTCTAGTCGTATACTTATCCATAAGTGACTAGCGTGAGGATGACTTAAGATTAATTTTGTTGATATAGGTAATGAGAATACCAAAGTCATATCACGGATATCATCTGGAAGATGGTATTAGATGACCCGACTTGGGGGGGGGAGGGGGGGGGGGAATTCAACGGAATCGCGACTACATGCCACAAACTGTAACTCGGCGCATTAGGCCCATATGGTGAGAACCCGTCGGATGACAGTGTCAGTCGCACATTGCGGATTTTGCCAGTAAATATCAGGTAGTTCCTATCAAACTTAATCCAATCTGCACCGTCTGATGGATGTACTAATATTTCACTGTCCTTATTCTCCCGCTCCCCGTGCCATCGCATCCACTCAACCGTCTCTGGGGCAAGATATAAATGTTGAAGTCGATGAGTCAATGGGAAGTACCACAACGTCTTCTTCGGAACCAATTTTCTCCTACGTTATCATATCGTGCTTCTCCACAAATTCCACATGTCTGGAGTTGCGATTCTGTTCCGTAGTACAAAGTGCACCCGTACAGACATGCATCATATTTCACGTGTGACATTTCAATTGCTTTCATCTTCTGCTTTGCCGTTGCGTAGCTAGATGGATACATATTAGGTTGGGGTAACATACGACAGTAATCTTTGGCGACCTTGGTAAAAGTCGCGTCAGACATCCCGGTGCTCTGCTTGATGGACAACATCCTGAACAGCGTCGCTAAAGAAGTGTCCTCACTTGTCACGGCGCACGTCGTTTCGTACAATGGCTTTTGCAACTCCGTGACCAACCGGTTGTTTGCCGTTATGGTTGCCTTAATGACTCATTCCTCGACTTCGGTTATTATATTAATGTTCTCTCCTTCCTCGTCCTCATCCTCGTCCTCGTCCTCGTCCTCGTCCTCGTTCTCGTCCTCGTTCTCGTTCTCGTTCTCGTTCTCGTTCTCGTTCTCGTTCTCGTTCTCGTCCTCGTCTTCGTCAACTCTTACATCTCTAGTTGAGTCTACATCATCCACGAACTGATGCACATGATCAACATCCACAAACTGTTGCACAGTATCAACGTACATTGGATTGTTGTCCGACGTCGAACAACGTTGATTTCCCGATGTTGGCCTCATACTTATATCCCAATTGCGACTCGAACTAGCTTCTTCGGCTTCGCCGTGATGGAAACACACATTATACGATCTAAGAAAATCTTTCTTAAGTATATGATCGCAGATGGTATCCATACCGTGCCGAGCTGAATTACAACACCTCGTGCACGGACACTTGAAACGTCTCACGTCATCTCTTAGAGCGTTTTTCTTCGCAAATTTTACAAAACTACTTAGTCCGCGCATCCATTCCTCACTCATTTTTATGGATCCTATCCATCGCTGATTCATTCTATGTAAATAATATAAATTATTATTAATGAAATAAATTATTATATCAATAAATTACTAATAAAAATAATAATACACATCATATTTTAAAATTAAATCACATTAACTAAAAAACTTAATTTAAATACATTATTTCAAAATGTACATACCTTATAATTCCCGCAATTCTGAATCCACCAGCTAATATAGAGAGAGATTATATGAAGGCTAATATTTGTGGGGAGACTTAATATAGGGTACTCGAAAAATTTAAAAATAGTCCGGAAACTTTCATCAAAATTACGAAAATACCCTTGTCGGGAGGAAAATGTGTGGGAGGGAAAAGTGGAGGTTTTGTGGAAGGTGCTGCCAACATTTATAAATTTTATTTGTAACGACACGCATAGTGAGTGCGCCGTTACAAAACTACTTAGTAACGACGCACAACCCAATGTGCGCCGTTACTAACTAACGGTAACACCAACGGCTCGACTTCCGACCATTTACGCTTAACGGTAAAGTTTTGGTCAACGGTCAAGATTTTTGTAACGGCGCACAATCCAATGTGCTTCGTTACAAAGTGAAATTACTAACGTCATACAATTTTTTGTACGCCGTCACTGTTTTGTTGACGGCACACGGTTATTGTGCGCCGTCACTGTTTTTGGTGATGGCGCACATTGGGCGTGCGTCGTTACTAACTTCATTTGTAATAACGCACTCTCCAAACGTACGCCGCCAGGGCATCTCCAACCCTGTCTCCAAATATGCAAAAATTTGTATATTTGGAGACTTTTTTCTCCAACGCATACATCGAAATATCCATATACATATGCAAAATTGCATATTTGCTACAGGACGTCTCCAAATTTGGAGATGCACTGTAGCAATCTCCAAACAATATAATCAATTTTTTAATCCTAATTTCTTTTCTAAAGAATAAAATAAAAACAGAACAACAAATCAAACAAATTGATACCAAATCGGAAAAAAAAATTTGAGACCCAAATCGAAAAATCTACGTGAGACCCAAATTATGGCGTGAGACGGAGGCGCGGAGAGTCGGAGCGTGGAGGGCCGGCCGTCGACGAGGGCGTGGATGCCAGATCTTACCGGACGCGCGGTGGCTGGAGGTGCGGAGGAGGAGGTCTCTGGACGCTGAGGGTTGGGGATGGCCGTGGACGGAGGGGAGCGAGGAGGACATGGACGGAGAGAACGGCCGAAAAAGTCTTCACGCCGACAGCTTCTTTGTCTTCATAAAGTAGAAAGAGAGGGAGAGGCGGAGAGAAGAAAGTGGTAGAGAATGAGACGGACGATTTAGGTTTAGGTAATAAATATAAGAACCACAAAATTACAATTACACCCTTGTAATATTTAATTAATTACCTTTTATACCATTATAATTAGTTAATGGTAACATTTACATATAATAATATTTTGAACAAATTATTGTAACATTTAATTAATTAATTACATATAATATTTAGAAAATTTTTTTTAAAGATAATATTTAAAAAAATTATTATTATTAATTATTAATTATTATTATTATTATTATCATCAACCGGTTTCAATTTTTCTGTTTAACCATAGTTTTTCAATACAAAAGTTATTAATTAATTATAAATAATCATTAACTAATTACTATATTATTTATTATAATATTAATTAATTACAATAAAATAATTGAATAAAATAATACATGTAAAATAAGTTTATTATTAAAATAACAAAATGTAGTATTTGATGTGATAAATAGATATAGTTTTGGAGATTGAGTTGGAGAAAAATAGATATAGAGACTCAATTATTGGGTAATAATTTTTGCATATATAAATATAGCATTGGAGATGGCCTCACTCATTCAAAATCTTACCTGTGATAAAAACACTAATCATTAGACATGACTATTAGATAGTGACATCCATCAATTTTTGTACACTAATCATTAGACATGACTATTAGATAGTGACATCCATCAATTTTTGTACTCTGAATTCACATGGACAGTAATAGTAAATCTCTTTGCATAAATAAAACAAAATTATTGCTTCCGATAATATACGGAGCAACTAATATACCTTAATGTTATAGTTCTTTACTCGAGATCAAGAAACACTGGACTGAATAATATAAAGATGGCAATTTTATATTTTATGTTCAATCACGATATCGAGTGACAAAAGGACACGATATTAACAGTGAAAAATTAAGTCGGATTATCGACAATCATATCACTCAAATAATCAAGCATATTTCAAGGAAATGAATACATAGATTCGTTACATAAGCCCATTGTAACGAATTTGTAAATTTGTTATATGAGCCTATTACAACGAATGATTTTGGGCTGTTAGATAACTTTATTGCGACATGCTTTTCGTGATGGAATTTGTTTGCCATATGTTGTTAAGGCTTTTACGATAAATTTCAGGTGTTTCGCAGTACTGGATTAGATCATGAGTCACGTAAACTCGCTTTTGGCCTGGGGTGCATTCCCTCGTGCATATCATGTTATTGGTACACATTATCTGGTGTTTAAAATGAAGGGTATAGAAACATGAAATTTATATACAAGATGATAATACTATATGTATATATACTTGGTTGTCCATTTGAATTTGTACTATTTAATTGGTTAAACAGTATAATTGACAAAAAGACAGACAGAGATTATAGGTAGGTGAGTTTAATTGTGGGTTAAAGAGATATATAGAAAAGAGACGTGGCATATGAAATGAAGGGTTTTGATGAATATGTATGTATAGCAGCAGCTAGCATGCAGTGAGGGTGATGATCAAGAGATAGATAAAGATGTGTGTTGATGGATAAGGAGGCAACACATAGATGGATACGTGTCGACAGAGGTGCATGCTATCTCCCAAGTGTCCCACATAACTCCATTTCCACTTTGGCTCTTATAAGCAATTACCTGCGTACACTTCCACTATGCACATTCCATCGATCCTCAACAATATATATAATTCCGATACATACATTTTTGTTCATTTCTCTTCTCTTCTCTTCTCTTCAACATATACATATATATATATATATATATATATATATATATATATAGCAGTGAAATTAAGAAGATGCCAGTTCGTCGATATGAGTTTGGTCGGGCAGACGAAGCTACCCACCCTGACTCCATCAGAGCCACCATCGCCGAGTTCATCGCCACCGCCATCTTTGTCTTTGCCGGAGAGGGCTCCATCCTTGCTCTTGGTCCTATACATATACATCCATCTCTTAATTTCTTTCTAATTATTATTATGTGTCTTGTCTTTCTAATGGAATATATATACATATATGCGCGCATGTGCAGATAAGATGTATGGTGACTCGGTGGGCACGACCGCTGCCACTCTGACGGTGATAGCACTCGCACACGCCTTGTCCCTCTTCGCCGCCGTAGCCTCCAGCATGAACGTCTCCGGCGGCCATGTCAATCCCGCCGTCACCTTTGGCGCTCTCCTCGGCGGCAGGATCTCCGTCCTCCGCGCCTTCTTCTATTGGGTCGCTCAGCTCCTCGGCGCTGTCGTCGCGTCTCTCCTGCTCAAGCTTGTCACTGCCGGGATGGTAAGTAACTATATATCAATTCACATGTGTGCAATATGATCATCTAATTATTATATTGTTTGTTTTCTGTTTAGAGGCCTGCCGGGTTCTTTGTGGCATCGGGGGTAGGAGCAGGGCACGCGGTCGTGCTCGAGATAGTGCTCACATTTGGGCTGGTGTACACGGTTTATGCAACGGCTATTGATCCGAAGAGGGGCAGCCTGGGGACGATAGCGCCCCTGGCAATAGGGCTGATAGTGGGGGCAAACATCCTGGTAGGGGGGCCGTTTTCGGGGGCGGCGATGAACCCGGCGAGGGCGTTCGGGCCGGCGTTGGTGGGGTGGAGATGGAGGAACCACTGGATATACTGGCTAGGCCCATTTCTGGGAGGGGGGCTGGCTGGCCTCGTATACGAGTTCATGGTCATACCAATAACAGAGACACCACACACACACCAACCCTTGGCTCCTGAGGATTACTAGTGTCAATTAGCTTTTGTGTCTCGTCCTCTACTTTTTTGCTTGTGTTTTGTCTATGAATTATGTTTGTTGGACTGTACGTTTACTTAATAATTAGTTAATAATAAATAAGATGAGGACATATTTATGTTCAACAACATATATATTCAAAATCGTCAATTTATGTTTAGGGGATGTGACGTATAATTATTTTCTGTTTCCCTCTTTTACCATCCTTTTCTTTTCACACATCGTGTTAAGGAAAATACAACCAATATGATTGGATTCTGGGCTGCATTAGATTATTATTCACAGCGCGCGCACCTCTTAGAATAATTAAGGCAGAATTTTAAAATTATATTATTTAGAGGCATCCCTACATTACTAATTTATATCACCTTCCCTTTTTTACCTTAACTTATGCCCAATGCCCAATGAGATACATCTCGTGATTGTAGGTAGACAACATTTATTTTCTTTTCAATTATTTCTTCATTTTATTTCATGTAAAGATCTTGGTACAGCCTTCTATTTCTCGTTGTCAATTTTGCTACTTAAGACTTTGTTGGTTTACGTCCCATTGGAGAGCTTCACAGCAGATTTATCACTGCTCAACAACACAGGGAATTCGCTCCAACAAATCAAGGCCTTTTCGACAAGAGGGGTTCATTTAGACAATGTTTGGGTCTTATCTCTGGACCGGTGCTTGGAGAACGCCTAGCCGTATAATGAGATTCAAACCAATCAATTGAAAGAAGACGATAGTTCAACCTCTTCAAATTTATTGACATTGATGATGCACCAAAACTCATATTCACCGTTATGAACAGGTGCGCTATAAAGTACATGATTTGCAAATGATTAGACAGTACAGTCATAAACTGTCATTATTTCGAATAAATAAAGCACAAAAATATATCGCCAGTGTCTTCCAAAATGCACAAATAAAAAAGGTCCCGAAATGGTGATCCTAAAGTTAACAAGATTGAACCTGGATGCTGATCTCAACACAATGAAATCTATTAGAGTAACAATAACAGTTTATTTTCACTTGAATATTAATTCCCATCCTGTCATTCCTCCCTTCCCTGTATGACTTCTTATTACTTGGCGACTAGCATGCACAAAGATTACAAAATTTTCCTCACATGCAGTTGTCAACTTTGAAGTCTAACGGCTGATGGATTGTGAGAATCACTTCCAGTTAAATGTAGGCACGACTCCAATCAAATAGAGCATTACTCATTCTGATAAACTTGAAGTGCCTTTCGATGTTCCCATAAATATTTTTTTCCAAAAAGATCATTGAAAGATAAAAATCAATAGTGCTAGAAGCATGCTATCTACGGCCTTTTCTTTGTCTAAGCCTCTTGGAGGCCATAAATGTTACTGCTGCAGATAGAGAATACCTACACAAAAATAAAACCAATATGAGAGCAGATATTGAATTTTTTACACACTTCTATCTAAGAAGATTTCTCCCATATTCAAGATGACTCCACAAAATTAAGGAATGCATGTCATACACGAAATTTTTTATAACGCATTCACAATACAATGCAGAAATGTGCAGACAGAACCTCCATGCAATTCTATTTTGCTAGGAAATCTTCAATTTGTTTGTCAGACAGATGCACACTAGAAATCCTCGTTGTCTATATGTGCTTCCAGTTTCAACCAACCAGTAACAAAATTAGCCTATTTCCTTTCCATGTACATCACAAAATCTATCAAGTCGCTTCCTACATGACATGCATATTCTAAGAATTAACGTCCATATTCCTCATAATCCATGCATCATGCAGTATGTTTTCCCCAGTACATCCTTATATTAAAACACTGCAGTATAAATCAAGGTGACTAAATGATATGCTTACCCAAATGAAGGTTTCCTAACCCCCTAGAGGTGATAGAATAAATATTAACATTATATGTGTATGACCACATCTTATACCACCAAATTAGGATAAGAATACTTGCACATACATCAAAAATAAAGAAGATTCATACGTGACACTTATGACAGGCTATCATCATACAATAGTTTTATGTTCCCTCACTTATAACATTCTATATTGTCTACCCCAGGATACACAATATACAGATTCGGAATTTATCATTAGTTGTTGCAAATTACTGTACCCAATTTTTTAATATGAAAAACAATGAATGAGGACATTTGTCTCCCAGTGTGACATACTGACCAAATGATAAACTGTATTTATAACTGTCTGTGCTTCTTAAGTTGCGCCACATTCATAAGTAACAAAATAATAAAGGGAATGCTCTTGCGCTAGAATTCCGTCCAATATCGCATGATTATTGTTGCATGTACATTGTTTAGACAGCGAAACCCATTGCCACTCTGATCGTAATATTTAATCCACGTTTAATCAGTTAGTAGACATTTGCACATACAACATGGTTAAAACTTTCCCCTACTTCAGCCTAGATTTTAAAACTCAAAATTTAGGGAAATGAAAGTTAAAACACATCTATAATAATGTTCTCAGGATCAAACTAAACTAGCCAGAAAGAAACAAGCAAATTTATAAGGAAAATAAGCTCAAGCTTGTCACCTATGTATCGTACATAATACAGCATATTGAGCAATTTAGCCAACAGGCTACGGAACCAATGAATAATGTACACATGTTTCTTTCGGTTATTCAAGCAGCAAAGTCCAAGCAGGTATAAAACTGCTGGGATGTATATCAAGAGTCAATTTCAACATGTTTGGAGCACGAGTACAAAAATTAATCAGATATTAAGAAATTGTAAAAATATGTTAGAAGAAGATATGACTATAATATTAAATGGTGCTTTTACAAGAACGAGATACTTGAGGACTAAAGTCTGTTGCAACCTAGCTCATTGTTCAATTGAGAAGAAAAAACTATTGCATAAACACAAACCTTTACCATCAAAACAGAGGTTCTAAATTAAACATGACTTAGATTGATTTTTCATAAATAATGCTTCCAAACCCAAATTGTAATTATTTACTGGCTTGCTATAGCAGAGTATCAATGTAAGAGAGTCTAATCATATACTTGCAAAACTTCGGGCAAAAAGCATCTTAAGCAGTAAGCAGCAGGAATGACTTCCCAGCCCTCTCCCACCCAATGTCATTTAAATCTGTGGATTATAAACGGTAATTAGGCTAACCTAATTCAAGTAATTCACTACTTAAGTTGGTGTATCACTGTAAAACAAGAGATTATATGATAAACTATTTAGGCTCTATTTGATTATTTTTGCACAGGAATAGGAATAAAGATTAGAATCACCCTACTTTTTGTGCAATATAGGAAATATTCATCCTCACTTTCATTTCCATTCACATTACTCTATTTTGATTCACATCTCTTCAAATTAAATTGGGTAATGTGAGAGAATGAGCATGGTAATAAGAATAGAATAAAAAACAGAATGCATGGCGACTAATTTACACAATGAGTAAGTGGTTCACATAATTATCCCACAAAAAAAGTAATCAAAACAGAGCCTTGATTGTTGAAGCAAACTCATAACTTAAATATCCACAGAAATGAAAACCGTGGTTATACATGTTAGTTGATTTAGAGAAGTAGGCCATTCTACAATCCTGTAATTGTTTCTAAACACGACGGTCAGGGTGCTTTGTGATAGTTTCGTTGTCCCATAGCGAACACCACCACGGAATATGTGCTATTCCGACCACTCTCTCTCTTCACCGCCTCCAAGATCGTGTTTAAAAGGTATTCGACCATCACCTGAACCAATTTTTTGGGACTTTATCTCACATGTTACTTTGTCTGACTCTGACCTCGAATAAAATAATCTTGCTCGTTTTATTCCTCCTTTCATTACATACGACTAGCTGATTGGAAGTGCCAACAATACGTCATGGATTGTTCTCATTGAAATTATGGTTATTGATCATGATGCCCGTTTCTATATCTTCTCCATTATCCTTTGGCCAAGACACATTGTGTTATCCAGCTTGCACAGGAGCATGGTTTTCAAAATCCCTCTAAGGTTACGCCTCAGCGCCTTAAGTACACCATACTTATAATGCTCACATTTCACATACCAGAACAAATTTAGTTGTTTTAAAAGGGCATTGTGGGCCATATTCTGGTTGGTATCATTGTTTTAGGCTTTTTTTGAATTATGGTTTTTTGGGGCTTTTTCAAAGTGTTGAAAAAAGATAAACAAAATCCTAAATACCCTAAAGATAAACACCCCGAACAAGACTCCTCCCTCACTCCTCAAGTCACGACAACACTCCTCCCTGGTATTATGAAATCTCGATTTCTCCCTGAGAACTCGATAAAATCCAGTTAACCGAGTTTTAAAATTCATCCTCGGTAGTTCAACTTTACCGAGTCTTTTTTATATTTACATATGTTTTGAAACTGATCTTAATTTTGTATTTTTTTAACTTATAAAGTTGTTGAAAGTATACTGTTTTAATAATTGTAATTTTTATCTTTCTTATGAATTATATATGAATATATATATATAATATTTATTTACTAAAAAACGAGTTTTGCCGATTTCTCCTCTAGGTTTCAAAACTTCTTATTTTTTGTCTCGCAGAGTTCTCCTCAATTCCGAGTTATGGATATTTGCTCCTCCCTCATCTCTCTCAAAGAGGTAAATGTCTAAATACTTTATCAACTGACTTAACGTGCTTTTATTTCATTATTGGTGCTGATTTTTATTTTATATTTTCTTTTTAGTTTTTGGGTTTTAAGTTAGAGTAAGTAAAAGTAAAAATAAGGATCTCAGAGAGGTAAATGTCTAAATACTTTATCTACTAACTTACCGTACTTTTGTTTCATTATTGGTGCTGATTTTTATTTTATATTTTCTTTTTAGTTTTTGAGATTTAAGTTAGGGTGAGCAAATGAAAAAAAATAAGGGGCTACGAAAGCTAGGGGTGTCCATTGAAGACCCGGGACCCGACCCACCCGCTCACCCACCCAGCCCTCACCCGTAATACCCTCACCCGTCGGGTTGCGGGTTGGATGCGGGTCCAATAACTCAAACCCGTTCACTTTACGGGTGGGTGACGGGTCCAAGACTCCAAAACTTCTCACACCCGACCCACCCGTGTAATACATATAAATAGGTCCTCTCCCAACAACAACCAACTTTACAGAACTCATGGCCCATTGAGCCCAACTATTTTCATCAGAGCCCATGAAAAAGAGGAGAGGAGCACCTAATGAACCCTAAGCAAATACCTCTATAAATAATCCTTATTTATGCTGCCTCCAATCCCACCACTCTCGTCCCCATCTCTTTCCTTCTCCATCTATTTCATAGCTTCTTCTGTTTACTTTTTTCTTTCCCTAGCCCCTTCTCCATCTATTTACACGAGCCCAACATCTCAATGCCTATTTGGCCAAGACTATTAGATCTAATTTTATTTTAGGTCTGTTCATATTGAATTAATGTATTATACTTGTAGATCTGTGTTTGTTTTTCATATTGCTTTTCATGTTTTTTTTTTAATTTTGTATTTAAAATCATAGTTCTTTTTAGCCGAAAGTGGTAGGTCTACCTTCATTTTCATATTGATTTATTTATTATTGTATATAAATTTCCATTAATACTTCTATATTATGTCCTATATCTCATATCCTAAAGTAATAAAATTAATGAAAATTCATATTAAAGAAAACTTACAATTATAATTTAGATTATTAAATTTGACGATATTTGTAGATATAAAAGTATAATATTTATATTTGATTTTATGGTGATTGAAAATAAGATGAGATCTAAAATTTTGATGATTGAATATTAAAAAAATAATAATAGAAATAACATCCCCACTTGATATTATAATTGGTTATATTGGGCTTTATCTGATGCCCTTTGAAATCGGGTTCTGCGGGTCACCCACCCGAGACCTGAACGGGTAAAACTTTTCTTCAATTTCGGGTGTACGGGTCCGCTGCGGGTCTCCAAGCCTCCACCCGTGAATGAACGGGTGGGTTGATTTTCTAGTCGGGTGGGTAGAGACCCGACCCGTGGACACCCCTAACGAAAGCATCCCACTTGGAAATATGTTGTTCATGTTAATGTGTCAACCGAGGGTGAAAAAATGATACAAATAATTGAAGTGCAATTTTTTAGTAAGGTTATTATATACGGGGTATTAAGAGAAGGGATGATTATCTTACATGCACTCACAAAAATGTGGCAGCATGTCCTAGGGTACCCAAGGATGTGAAGGAAGAGATGTTGCATATTTGTAAGAATTTCAAAATGGAAAACATATTGATCAAAGAAAATATGTATTCTTTGTCGTGAATTGTATGAGATATATGATATTTTATGAATTTATTGTTCCTGTCACTGAGGTTTACGCCTTAGTGCGCCTCGAGGCTTACGCCTCGCGGTGCTAAGGGACAATGCCCTGGTTCTTGGTTTTGCCTTTCAAAACCTTGTGCCTAAGAGGGAGTATAAGAACTGTTTCAAACTCAAAATAGGAATTTGGTCCTATGTCTTTCCTAGTCTAGCTTATTTCCTATCCTTAGTTTGTTTCTCATACTTAATTTTTTTATTCTTAGTATAGGACAATCACTTACATAAAGGGGTCTCTTATTGTACTTGAAAATTAAAATATTAGAATTATACATCAATCTAACATAGAACATTCAATAGTTTCTCATAAAAGAACAACCACCTTTTTAGGATTTTGACTCTTCCATTGTTATTTGATACAACCAACATCATGAACTCTCCAATAACTCACTATTTAAAAGTGTGCATGAACATGTTCAAGCATGAATTGCTATGCATTGCGATAAGTGTTTTTTTAATTCCCAGTTGCAAATAATCAAGTGAAACTTAGATATGCACACATGACAATATTGGTAGCAACAGAATGACAACAAGCAAATTCTTAGCCTAGCCTTCCACAATTGAACATGTAAGAATGAACTACAGATAGATAAATTGCACAATCAGTTTCAACCATGGTGAACTCTACAAGAAAGCCACTAATGAACAGTAGAACAAGCATCTATGTACTCGGAAGTGTTCTTATAAAGGTCAAAGCGCACTTGCGGTGCTAAGGACCAGCGGGTGAGACTTAAGCACACAAAAATACGGAAGGAATTAATAACTGATAACACCATAAATCATAATTAATGTAGTGGAAGATATGCAATGTCAACTTTATCAACTAAGTTATAAAACATATATTATTTTCTAGCAGGTTCCATCGAACCATATGAAATTGACATCTAAATCTATCATAGTCACCCCTGGTGGTGTGTTGAAAGGATTAGCAGTCAAATAGGTCTTTCTTGTGGAAAGTTGAAGGAACTAAAAGTTAAATAGCTTTTTCTGGTTATCATTCACTAACAAAGGATACATAGTAGCTTAGTATGAGTCTTACTCAAATGCGCCAATAGCATAGGCTTTATGCTTCAAGAAAAAAGCCCGAGAAGTTTTGTTATTATTCGCTACATATAATATATGGTCATTTTGCATGAGTCTTACTCAAAAGCCCCAAAGTGTGGGCTTTCTGCTTTGGGATAAAGTACAATAAGTGGAGTTTTTGTGGCTTAATTGAAGTTGATGGACTTCATGTAAACTAAAGCCCACATCTGGGGCTTAGGGCATTAGCTTCATTGAAATGTGCTTTTTAGAGTACTGGTGACTTAACAACAAACATAGGAGACGATGAGTCAAAAAGATAAAAACACAAGCATGCATGCATAATTTAACATCAAAAGATGCAACTTACCACGTAAATGTATAGTTTAGATGGTCTTGTGGCATGACTGATGTGCGAATTAGCGTATTCACATCCTTGGGAATAGGATAAGGATTACTTGGATTGATGTTTTCATTGATGTCTTCAATGTACATGGTGTTTTCTGGAAGCCCACAAGCACGAGCAATGGCAGGAACATCAACATAAAACCATTCACCGGAGCTCGGATTATTTTCTGGAACAAAATGATTAGGGTTCTCACTCCCACGAACAACTCCAATTACTTCTAAAGGAGTAATAGCACAGACTTGATCCTGTCAGTTTCAACAAGTTAGGTTTGTAATTTGCAAGTACCAGGATAGTAGTTAGCCAAATAATTACAGAATGATTGTAAGCAACCTCAGTCTTTTCAGGTCTTTTGGACCAAATCCTCCATTGTGAACCTTGCTTAGTCTCTTGCACAGAGGATGTTGCTGTATCTGACGTCTGGTCACCATCTTGTGGAACCTCAAAAGACCTATCTCTCCATCTGCGGGGGACCCATCCTCTATTGACTAGAACTGGGGACTGCGTGCTGTACGAAGACAATGTTGAAATTTTTAGCTTAAAAGCAGCATAGCACAATCACGCAAGGAGCATTTGTTCGTTGGTGATACAAGGAGCATTCATGTTTCACCCAACCCTACAGAGTTTTGATGCAACCACGCATCTTTAATGATGCTCTACTTTTTTCATCAGCAGCAAACTTTTGAACTATGAAAACCAATTCAGTATGGAAAGACTTATACTATTTGAGCAAAACCACGGTGCGTTTGCGGATTATTGTTCTAGAATACCTTGCAAAAATAATCAAGGCTGTTTACGAATAAAAGTATTCAATGGGGTTATAGGGGTAGAGAATTTGTCTGTTATGACCAAAATTGTAAAGAGAAAGTATACCACTAGAACATTAAATTAATAAGGTTGTCTTTGGACTAATTTGCTTCTTCTGTGTATGTACAGTGTACACTAATGTAATAGCTTCCCTTAAGATGTATGTATATACACACACGTATATAGACAAAAACACACACACACAAAATAGTTTCATAAAGGAATATGGGTCATTTTGGTCCATAATATTAAGAATAGTTGCTGAAGGTTTTATTTAGTCAGTTTCGTCTTAAAATTTTCAAAAGTGGACCAAAAGAGTCCCTACAATTTGCCAAACCGTTAACTATGGCAAAGTGTCAGATTGTAGAATACTCATTGACTGCCTCATGTCTTTTTAAAATTAAATTTTTGAGTACTTATTTGGTTTGACTAACGATATGGACTATTTCAGTTAACTATTGAAAATTGAGGATTAAACCGACAGAAAAAACTTTACGGACTAAAATTGTGTCTTTCTCAAAGTTTAGGGACCAAAATGGCCTATAGTGTATGTAATATAGATCTCTAGAAAAAAAAAATAGGTTGGATTATGCCATATCACTTACTAGATCTCACGAAGTCGTTTCATGTCATGCAGGTTAAGATCCGTCTAATAATAGAAATTTTACTTTTTACCATATCTATGTAGCGTAAATATGTGTACACTATACAGTACATACAACTCTTCGTTCTTAAAGCAACACAACAAACCGAAATATATACCTCTTTGGGTTGTTGGGAACTGGCATAAGGGGTGTGATAACATAGTAGCCATTTTCAGTCACTCCAGAAATGACTCTAGAACGTGGGCCGACATATATTGACCTTTTTTCATCCAAAACTCCTTGGCACTTGACCCTCCTAAATTCCTCAGAATTTAATTTTTCTCTTGTAAGAGATGCATCAATCAATGTAATAGGTTCAGAATCCAATCTCTTTTTTGTAAGCTCAAGCATTTTTATCTGTAAGAATAACATTTTGAAACTATTAGTCAGCACATAAAAAATAAATAGTCTGATTTACTGATTGAACCTAGGTGATGGATACCAATTAAAAACAGAACAAACAAGTTGACTTACGGAACTCCAGAAAAAACAATAATTCTAAACATGTGGGTACTATTGTATGCAAATTGTGAAGTTGTAAAGAGGCAAAAAAAAAGTGGATTATTAGTAGTTAAGTAGCATACAAGAAAGAATGCACAGAAACATAAAGGCCCAAAAGAAAATATAAAATTAGAGGCTATATTCAAAGTTCATGATATGTCAAGAAAGTCAGAACAGACTACATCTTCTTCACATATTATATCATAATTAGTAAGATATTTTATGCACTTGTTTCTCTTTCCTTGATTCACATTATCAGACGAGCAGATAGTGCATTTTGTTTACGGTCTATCTCTATCATCTATATTTGGGTAAGAAATCTTATTGAAATTTGAAATTAGACAAGTTTGAATTTGAACATGGAGAGTGAACTACTGAAAGGTCCATCACTAAACTAAATTGTAGCATAAAACAATAAGTTGTTTCAGCACCTCTAAAGGATAACTGAGACTAATGATATAACAACCTACTGTATTTGGGAAGCCTTCGGCTACCAACTTTTTGAACAAACCCGGGGTGAAAACCACAAGAGTCATTTCCAACTTGAACTTAGTTATTGTGTAAGATTGTGTGAGTAGGTGCTACTAGCAACAAAGCTGATTCCCATTACTCATAATTTAATTGGTTCTTCTACCACTCTACGACATCAATGCCTAATTCAAAAGAGTAGTCCAAGCCACTTCTGAAACACAAATTCACTCAGGAACCAATTTTACTTGAACTTGAAAAATATGATGAATGGCAAGAGACCCTTCATTAGAAAAAAATTTGAGCAGGAGCAATAAAAGATAAGCAATTCCCATTATGATAAATTGGAATTTGGAAAACAAGAAGAATTATTGATGAGAAAATGTCTTTACCTTCTCTTGTCTTCTAAAAATCTGCCAAGTTCCAAGCCCAAAAGTAATAGCACCAGGAAGAAAAAGCAACAATTTCGACAGCCCAAACCCTCTTCCCGTCTCTGATCAGTGCCCAAAAGTAAAAAAGAAAGAAATCAATAAAATGACAAAAACCCTAGTTGGAGAAATGTAAGCGAAAATACAGAGAAGATGTAGGTGTAGATACCATGTGGAGGGCCTTGAGCAGAGGCAAGGGCGGAGGTAGAGGTGGACATGAAACAACTGGAAGCAGCACCAGCACCATATTTGGTCAGGGCTTTGGAAATGGAAGCTGTAGGGGTTCGTATTGCCATTGGGTTCGAGGCTCACTAGCTTCTGTTCGATCGTGCACCGAAACGCATTTATCGCTCGTTCCAATCTGCGACAAATCTGACGGCTCTACAGGTCGCTGCCCGCGAGACCCTCCATTGAAGAGGTTGAGCAGCTTCCACCAGAGGTTGAGCAGCTTCCACCAGAGGAGATCTTCCACAATAGTGAGGAACACTATTGTTTTGTTCCAGAGCCGCGGGTTAAGCAAAGAGAAGCTCTTCAATTGATTCGAGTTGACGTAGGGCTGCTCAAATTTACCATCAAAACCGAAATGAACCGGACCGAAAATAATTAAAACCAGATGAATTCGGCAAGGTTTTAGTTTTGACTTGTGAGAACCGGCGAGTGTATGTCACGTTTTCGATTTTCATTATACATGATTGTAGTTGACCGGTTAAATCGGTAGTGGTTTAACTATTAATATGTGGCATAATATCTGTCGCCGATCAAGACAGATCAATGGCCCTCGTTCGTCCACGCATTTTCATCTTCTCGAGATGTGTCATCCCCTTAGTCGTCATCCACTCACTATCTCTCGCACCGATTCAAATCCATCTACTTTAGGTTTTTTTCTTTTTGAATCAGGGTTTTCAAATGTTTGAGGGTTTTCGTTTTTGGATTTTTTTTATTTTATGTTAAATGTTATGTTACCAACATGAATTATTTATGTTTAGGGTTAGGGTTTTAAAATGTTTTGGGTTGTTCGATTTAGAGTTTTTATTTTGAGATTTTTGGATTTTTCTATTTATGTTAAATCTTATGTCACCAACATAAATTATTTATATTTAAGGTTAGGGTTTCTATTAAATGTTAAACATGAATATATTTATGTTAATCAATGATAAACATAAATTTTTGTTAATTAATGGTAAACATGAATTAGTTTATGTTAATCAGTCATGAACACGAAATAGTTAAGTATGAGCATCTGGAGGAGGAAAGGATGTAATGCTAGCAACTACATCCCGAGGTGAGTCTCTTAAACCCTTTAAAAATGTTAGTAAAGTTAAGTCTAAAGCATGGCAACGCTTTACTAAGCAGATGGTGAAAAAAAAAAGCTAAATGCATTCATTGTAATGAAATATTTGATGTTGATTCGAACATAAATGGTACATGATGTGGTCGAAATTTATTTATACGACCGAGTCAAATCTTCTCACTTTTAACCTTATTTTGTCCTGAATTTATCATATTTACTGAATAACATACTACTTTTATTTCGAGTGTTGCGAGATGGTTTTAGGTGAAAACATGTTGAAAAAGAAACGAAATAGAGCTAAAACGCAAAAGATGAAAAAATGAAGCAGGTTATCGGGTTAACCTGTCGGGTCCAACCCGAGAGGTTGGTGCTAACCCGGCAACTCGAGTGTTTCGTGTGGAAGAGAACAGAGATCAGCGTGGGAACGTCACCCGATCACGTCGAAGAAGGTTGCCGGGTTGACCTGCCGAGTTCCACTCGGCAGGTTCGCGCTAACCTAGTAACCCGTGCTATTCGTGGTGACGAGACGAAGTAAATTTTGGCAACCTGCCAGGTCCCACCCGGCAGGCTATTTTTAGCAAATTGAAATTCAAATTTCTAGCGCAATTACCTTTTTCCACATGCGTTGAAACCTATTTTAGATCAGTTTTGGGCTATGAATTAGAGGAGGATTGAGAGGGGAGAACGATATAGAGAGGAGGTTTTGGTGATTCAAGGAGAAGTGAAGAAGTAAGGTGGTTCTAAGGTCTCAAGGGAAGCAAGATTCGTCGATTTTGAGGTTAGAGGTGGTAGATCTTGTTAGTTTTAAGTTTAATTGAGTATTGATTTAGCCACACCCAACTATTGCCAAAAGACACATAGTTATCCCCAATTTTAAAACTGGACACCTAGCTACACCTATAAATTGTAAATGGACAAATGTTAACATTCTGTCCAATTATACCGTCAAAAATGATCACGTGTCCGCACGTGGATACTATTTTTTTTCTAAAATACCGAAATACCCTTATTTATGTTGAAGCCTTAACCTTCGTCTTCTTGTCCTTGGACCTCATAATGTTCGACTCGACTGTGGGGATAGACAGAGATCGAAGACGGAGACGATAGACACAGACGAGATTGGAGACAGAGTTGAAATTAGAAAAGATGGCGACAGTGGAGGATGTTCTGTGCGATTGTGGAGCGGAAGCTCCGGTGCGAACATCAAGAACATTCGGGAATCCTGGTAGAAGATTCATCGGATGTGAAAAGTTTGGGGTAAGTTTTTCTTCGAATATGGAATCAAGGGAAGTAATTTAGGGTAGCTTCATGTAATTTGGAATGACAATTCGCGACATGTCGTCCAGACAAATCAATTTCAGAGTTTAGGGTTAGGTTAAAAAATTGGGGATTTTGATGTCACAATCCCGATTATGGTTAGGCTTTAAAAATTGGGGATTGTGATGTCAAAATCCTGATAATGCAATGTCTATGCGAGGAATTTAGGTCTAAAATGTTTGCATTTTAAGAAATTATAATTTATGTTCTTGGTCTGGATTTTTTTATATTTGATTCATAAAAAAGTTGATTATAAATTTCCTTCAACGGTATGATATGGTGAACTGCCCTTGGATATTTGATCTTGGTGTCAATTTCTGTGGATTGTAAGTTTCGCAATATGTTGAGAAACTAAAATGATTTTTCTGTGGACTGTAACAGAGTGTATCGAAGTGCAAGTTCTTTCAATGGATTGATCCAGAAACATGTGAATATGGGAAGAGGGCATTACCTGGTATGTATGAGAGATTAAGGTGCAATGAAGCTACCATTCGAACTGTGGATGAACAAAATTTGTGCTTAACTCAGAAAAAAGAAGCAGCAGAGAGGAAGAATTTGGAGTTCGAGAGGGAGCTTCAACAAAAACAGAAGAAGATTGATGAATTAGAGTGTAAGTGTGAGAAGCTGAGAAAATGTAATGGAAATTATCATAAAATGTTTGTGTTAATTGTAGTTTTAGTTGTTATGTTCTGGTTTTTCCCAATATTAGAATGAAATGAAAATGTTTGTGTTAAGTTTACATTGATTATGGTGTTTTGAAATTATTGTATGAAATAGTATTGATTGTGATTGTTGGAATGTAGTTGAAAATGTTTGGCAATGTGGTTTTAAGTGTTGATGTTGTGGAAGATTGGTAATAATATTGTGGTTTTAAGTGTTGATGTTGTGGGAAATTTTGAGCATAGCTGGTCTGTATATAGAGGGTTTCCAACCTGTCCATAACCATAACATGTATATAGAGGGTTTGTGTAAATTATTGCATTCAACATTAACCATAACCATATTAAACACCAAAAACTAAAGGCACAAAAGGCCACTGTGAGCAATCCAACCAAACCATAAAGGCTACTTTCAGCAATTCTCATAAAAGCCAGATGATAAAATGTAGAGAATTTTCAAGAAAATAATAACACAAAAGGTGTTGCCAACATTACAATTCAAAATTTGTCCAAGAAAAACTGAAGAAACCATTAGATAAAGAATCTAATGTCTCATCACATTCACATGTAAAACTTGCACCTTTTGACATTAAATATGGTGCTAAAGTTCAAAAAAACACATAAAACCAAAGCACACTCATGTGCATCACTTTGGGAACCCCACAAAAAAACCTAGCTCTCCTCTACATCTTCATGTCTTCAATTCGATGGTTGAGGATAGGCAGACCTTATCTCCACAAAAGCATTATTCTTCCTTCCTCCATCTTCAACAGAAGCCTCTACTTGCTAGTTGTTTGAAGCTGCAGTGATGTTCCCAGGTAAGTTCACATTTCCTTGCTGTTAAAAAACCATAAAGTCAATTAGTGTAAAGAATATTATGAACTTAATTGTAAATCGAGAAACAGAATTGTAAATTTGAAACAAAAAACAGAAACTGCACAATATTATTTTCACAAATAACAGAAACTCATACAAAACATACATGTTGCTGGGATGCACACTTCTTTTTTATAACAGGTAACTTCTGCCTCTTTGTAGTTTGAGGGTTTGTAGGTTGCTGCGGGGGAAGGGATTATGGTTAGAAGAAAATGAAAATGGATGCAACAATACAAATCAAAATTCTTACCTGCTGGGAAGTGGATGCTGATTGATTATGCCTCTTTCTGTTGGCTTTCGTTTGTTCCAACCTAACTTATGCAGTTTTCTTCTTCTCTGCAATTTTCTTATAAGTGCATTTCCTCTGTCTGTTCAACCTTGTATTCACAGCCTCGAGCCTACAATCTATAAGGTGTTCTACATCTTCTTCTGTGGCAAAATAGCCCGATTGGGCTCGAGGGTCAGTCACCTTCTTCTTTCCAGCAACCTTAGGTTTAGGCTTCACATTGACCCCATGGTCTTTGGCTGAGTAGCTTCGCATATTGTGTCCTTCCTTTCCACATTTTCCACAATTAACCACCACATCTAACTTGCTGGCCCTGTAAGTTGATGTATTTTTTCCTTCATTCTCTGCAAGATTCTTGATTCTCCGCTTCCTTGGTCTTCCTGGTGGTCTGTGTACTAATGGTGGAGCTAGTGCTGGAGAGGTGACCTTCAACCACTTCTTCATGCTTGGAACATGACGAATGAAGGCAGAGTATATATTCTTGTAAGTTGAAACTTCATAGCAACTATCTACGTAATCTTCGGCCTCTTGCCTCAGAAATACAATAGCACTAACACCATGCCTACAAGGTATACCATTAAGCTGCCAATCCTTACAACTGCAGGTTTTGTGGCTCACATCTACCTCGTATGATATGCTACCCTCCCATACTTGAAATATACCATCCCCACTAGGATATGGGGTGCAATGTCTATGTTTGGTCTTAATTTTCTCTAACCGTTTCTGTATTTTCCCGCATATCCTATGATAATACCCATCGAACATCTTATTCCTCTCATAAAACATGTTCATCATCCTCAACCTAATGTACTCACATAACTCATAGATGGGCTTATCTCTAGCTTCTAATATCCACTTATTAAAGCATTCAGACATGCTATTTGTCTGAATGCTTGTTTTAGCTAGATTAGAGAAGAAAGCCTTACACCATGTCGAGGGAGGTCGTGCTCGCAACCATTCCTCAGCGTTGGGATTCACAACTTGCAGCTTAGCCATTTCTTTCTCAAACAACTCCTTTGATGTAACAGAAGCACACTGCCAAAGCATTGCCTTGAGATCCTCACCCTTGAATTTTTTGTACCAGTTCTCGTACAGGTGGCGCATGCAATTTCGATGTTCCACCTCAGGTATCCAGTCCTTGAATAACTCCACCAAACCCTATAAAAGAAGATGTGAGGAAATTAGTAATCATACTGTTTTGCTAAGAAATGAAGTGCATGTGTTAAAAAAAAAATCATACCTTCTGTTTATCAGACATTAGCACACAGTTTAGAGCTTCTATACCGTAGTCTTCAAAAAATTCTCCGAGAAACCATCGCCACGTCTCTTTATTCTCTTGCTCGACAATGGCGAACGCTAGTGGGAACATACCATCGTTAGCGTCCCATCCTACAGCAGCTAACAACTGGCCACCGAAACGTCCTTTGAGATGGCAACCATCAATCCCAATAAATGGCCGACATCCATTTAACCATCCCGTCTTCTGTGCAGCATAGCGAATATAAAGTATTTGAAATCTTGTGTGTGGTTCTTTGCTCAGTAGGATAAAGTAATACTCCAGTTCTATTTTTGTCTTGCTTCCCGGGTTGGTCGTCTCTATCATATGACAGTAAGCAAACAATTGTTCATACTGTTTTGCTAAGTCTCCAGCAATTATCTCTCGCGCCTTTACTAATGCTCTGTAAATTTGTTTATGACCCGCTTGCATTTTCAGCTCCTTCAATACTATTGCCTTGAGGCTTTTAACAGTTAACTCATGACACATTCTTACCTTTTCCATGTACCTACAACATCATGTAAAAATAGTATATTATTAGTTTTGTAAATTATTCAAATTAAGAAGTGAATTTAACAAATCAAGTGAATTTAACAAATCAAGAGAAGTGAATTTAACAAACACCTTCTTGCGATGAAATCAGATGTCGCCATTTGAATTCGCAATGGGCGAACACAATTGTGTTCTCCTCGGAAGACACGAATCTGCATAACTGACCCTCCTCTCGTGCTGCTACACCAACACCAAAACTTACATTTGTGGCCTCTACACATGATTCCCACCTTGTGTTTGTCATTTCGCACAAAATAGTAGTCAAATCCTAATAAGACAGCATATGTCTTGAATATGTACTGGAACACATAAACGTCCCGAAATAGGGAGTATAGCCCAATTTCCACGTCTTTTTCCACATCTGATTCCCACTCTCAAACTGCCTGACTTGCAAACTTCCCCTTCCCCTTCACGCTCTTACGATCAAACACACTTGGCAGCCGCCAATCACAAACATCATCAATATCTTCAATGCCATCAAATATGTCATACTGTTTGTCATCCTCACAACCTTTGGGCAATGGTTGTTCTGGAGGTCCGGAAGCAGAACCTTCTTCTCTCACCTCAGGCTGAGGTTGTTGTGGAGGGATATCATCATCAACCATTCTTTCCCCGTTCATGTCAAATCTAACATCTCTCAACCATTCTGGAAGTTCAGATTCACCACTAGCATCAACAGTAGGTATGTTTTCAGCAGGAGCTTCATCCTCAACCTCTATATCAATGTCTTCCTCATCAACTAAATCATCATCACCCTCTTCACCCTCACTGTCATCACCCTCACTGTCATCACCATCATCCCCCTCATTGTCATCTCCACTTCTCCTCGCCCTTGCACCTCTTTTTCCCCATTTCAGTTCATCACCCTCTCTTTCATAGGTTTCTTGTACTTTATCTTCATCAATGTCAACAATGTCCACAACTTTCATGGTTGTCCCATCAACTAGCTTCTCCTCCATATTATAACCCGATTGTTGAATACTATCCCACTCATCTTGGTTAACATACGAGAACTTACATTTTTCTTTTCTGACCTTCTTTTTTGAGACGAGTCTTTTCTTCAGCTTCGAATAAACAATCTCACCAATTGGAGTTGACACAGGTATATGTCCCTCTCTATGAACTATGTAAATAGGTATAGCTTGGTCATAGTCATACAAGGTAACGATTTGTTCAAACGTCTCATCATCTATCAATTCTTCTATGAACTCTGCTCCATTTATATAAGGGAAATCCCAAAAAAATCTGCAACCAGGCTCATACCCTAATTTTTGGATCATGCTACTCATCTTCACCATTGAGCAAGCATCTTCAGCAAACCCCATAATCTCTATATTTCCCCCTTCATACTTCTTACTACTAAACAAAAATTTCCCCCTGTGGTGCACCTCAAAATACCTAAAGTCAGATTCCTTTACACATCCATGCTTTATCTTTTTCTGCATAATTAAGGTCATACTCAATCAAATAAAACCTTATATTATCACCCATTTCAGACTATCAAACCTAAACCCTAACTCATTCCCTAAATGAAACCTTAACTACTGACATGCAAACGATTCGAACTAAAATTTCCTACCCAGTAACACAGTCACATATAAAATTAAGTATGGATTATCATTTACCTCACTTATTTTCGGAGGAGACCGATGGACTTTCTCTATGGATTCACTCGGTGCACTCGGTGAGGGCGTCTTCTTCGTCTTGGCTTTCGCCGGCTGCATCATCGGAGCCTTCATTTTCACCGTCTTCTCCACCGGCGACTTCTTCATCAGCGTCCTCACCGTCTCAAACGTTGTTCTCGCTTCAGAGTTGAGAGTACTCAAACACTCAGCTTGTTTTAGCTATGAATGACGGTAATCAACAGTCATTCAATTTACTTCATCTTCTCGGGGGTAAATCAGTCTTTTCACACAAAAACATAACTCTGTTATAACACTTCTAGCTGATTGTCCATTTACAATTTATGGGTGTAGCTAAGTGTCCAGTTTTAAAATTGGGGATAGCTATGTGTCTTTTGGCAATAGTTGGGTGTGGCTAGGTGTAGTTTTTCCCTTACTATTATTATTGGGTTTGATTTTGTGGGATTGGAATCGATTGAGATTCGATTGCGATAATTGACTTATTTTGGAATTTAATTGTTGGAATTTATTTTGAGATCAAAATATAACTGTTTGTGAAATTGAGATATGAATATATATGTCTGAATATGGAGATGGTGAAGATGATGAGTTTGATGAATTTAAATATGGTTTTTATTCACATGAGTAGCTAAATTCTTTGTTGGGGTTTTTATGTGGAACGGGAAATGAAATGAATTGAATTAGTATGCATGATTTAATTTGGGAGTACGGGAATCGAGATCCTAGCTACATAACTTAATGTTTCGCCTCACGAGTAGGCTTAATGTTGAACTAATCTAGGAAGAGAGGTGATCGCTATCAACCTAGGTGGATTATAATAGTTGGGACTCGGATCCACATTGTTGTCAACATGAATAATTGGTACGAGAGTAAATGCATATGGGGTGCCAACGTCGAAAGCATGTGAATTATAGGATCCTAAGATCGATTACCTGGACCTTCGACCTAATCACGATCACCTTAGATTTGATTAGATAATTGAACCCTTGATGACCGAAGTACTAAGCATTTTGGGTAAGACCATAACTGACACGCCCCGGTGCCCCGTTTAAATTTCTCAAGTTATATTCATTTTCCCGGAAGCATATTCGACCCCAACTTGTTCATTTAGTGATTTTGTGTTTATTTTCGTGAGAGTGTCGATAATGGAGCAAAGGTTGGCTCAAATGAAACAGGAGATGGAACAAGAAATGAAGCATAAAATGGAGGAGTTGGACAAAGCTTACAAGGAGCAGATTATGAAGACACAAATAGAGAAAGAGCTAGCACAACGAGCTCAAGCAGAAGTACTGAAACAAAAGGAAGAAACACAAATGAAGAATCAAGAGCTTGCTGAACAAAACAACATGTTAGTACAAGAAAGAGCACAAGTGATGACTTTGCAAAGCGGAAAGATAATGGAGTCACGAAAAACCACAAGAGAGCAGGAGAAGCATAACTTAAGGCGAGATGTAGATGTTGAGGATTTAAAAAGGACTCTCGCCAACATGGCATCTTCTAGCACCCAAGCTCCCGGGACCCTTTCTAGCAATACCGAAAGGAACACGAGAGAGAGAGTGCTAATTTCATCTCCAGCTTAATGGGTAATGATAATTATGTTGTTTTACCTACTGAACTTGATAATAATTTTGATGATGTGCAGATAATGATTATGATTATCACTAGAAATGGAAAAGTTCTGGAATCACCAGCTTGGGTAACCGGAAATGATGAAGTTGAAGAAGTAGAAAATGAGGTTTAGCAACCTCCCGATGATCCAAAAGATGACTCCAAAATTGAAGAAATATTAAAAGAGCATGACTAAAATGATGAAGTTAGCAAAGAGAAGCATCAAAAGACCTGACCTTATAAGAAGACCCTTAAAAACCTGAAACATGTAGATGAGTCCAAAGTTGAGGTAAAAGCTTGGACTCCAACCCCTCATTTCCCTATGGCTTTGCAAAATTCACATGATGAATAATTTAAAAAATTTTTTAGAGATTTTTACAAAATTAGAAATTGATATTTCTTTTCTTGACGTGATTCGTGAAATGCTTGCGTATGGTAGATTCTTGAAAAGTTTAATCTATAAAAAGGAAAAAAATGGAAAAAATGAAACCATTCACCTAGCCGAGGAGTGCTCTGCGGTGTTACTTAATAAATTTCCCCAAAATTATTGAGACCCGGGTAATTTTTCAATTCCTTGTCAAATTGGAAAGTTACCCATACCGAAAGCCCTTTGTGGCTTAGGAGCAAGCATCAACTTGATGCCTTACTCGTTTTATGAAAAACTTGGTTTAGGGTCCGAACCACCTTCCACAAATGTCACCCTCCGGTTAGCAGACCTAATGATGCAACTCGTTTTATCGAACTAATGATGCAAGTGAGTATGGATTTTTTTTTCAAACTGGGGAGGAAATTGATTATGATTTGGGGTCGGATTTTAATGATGAAAATATGATTTTTGATGGAAATAGGTTGATTGATGTTGCTATTAATGATGCATATGATGAAAATGCTATGGATGATGCTAAGTGTGGAACGACTTTTAAGTCGAATATTGGTGTTGTTCTAATGTGCCTTAAAATTTAATTATTAAAGATGAGGATTTGCCATGCATTTTAACTCAAGGGATGACGGACTCGCTTAAAGAAGAAAAAAGGCCTCTAAAAGGGATGGGTTGCATCTTGGCAATCACGAAGCAAAACAAGGAAGCCGGAGAAGCGCTACTTCTAGCATCATGCCCGAAAGGTGCGCAATCTAATGATAATAATTTGATAAGTACATGCGTGTAAGGAGCCGACTTTGTGAGCGCTTTCGAGCATGGGTCGTGTACTTTTGACATTAATTTTTATATGCTTAACCATGTGACTTTCTTTGACCTTGTGCATATTTTTTCAGGCTATCTTTGTGCAGTTTTTTTAGGGTTCGAGTCCTAAATGTGATGTGTACCCGAGGTACACACCACAGTTTGGCTTTTTCTTTTAGTGGACTTAGTGAAACGACCCGAGAACTTTCCCCAAAGTTCTACGAGACGTCCGGCGTTTAGACTCGAGCTCCTGACGCTCTTATGAATCTAAACCAGCCTAAATGGGACATCAATACGATAAAGAGAGCAAGAAACGAGCTACTCTACCAAAGAGTATTTTATATTGAAGAGAGAATTTTACAAGTGAATTACAAAACTAACTAATGAATGCATTTACAAGTGAAGAAGAGTCCTTTTTATAGCTAGAGCAAGCTCCTCCCATGAGTCCCGTGAGCTTGACATGTCCTACTTTCTTTAAGCATGAATAAGGTGCATGCTTCACCTACTTGGTATGATGAATCATCACATCCTTCACCAAAATCAGCCACCTCCTTCTTAGGAAGTGATGAATCACCCTTCTCTACATGTGAGGAAGACACCTCCTCCTTGGCTTGAGACTCCTCGTGCTTTTAGAGCGCCACCTCGTGCTTGAAGGGCCACCTCATGCTTCCAACACGCCACGTCGTGCTCGTCGTGCTTGTGTGCCCGTCGTGCTCCCATGCCCGTCGTGCTTGCACGCCCGTCATGCTTCTACGCCCGTCGTGCTTGACCGAAAAATGCCAAAGACGGACTATTCTTGAAAAAAAATGAAATTGGACTTGTGCGGGTACTCCCGGGGTGTTTCATTAGGCCCTATTGCAGGTCTTAAGTGTGGTGTGTACATGCGGCTTTAAAACGCCCTATTTACTTGACGACTGGTGCACTTACTGTGTACTCGGGAGTGGGTAAATTTCGGACTGCTGAGATTTCCTCTCGTCAATACCTCTTTGTCGAGATGTTTTAGCCCAAATGTTAGTGACTGGTGAACTAATATTTAATTTTCTAATAGGTGTAGGGTTTAAATTTTTTATGCCAACTGCTTGTCCTAACTTCAAAATACGCTCTAGACACACACTCGAAACACACATCTTTGAGGGATTTTTTCGTTTGTATAAATCCGAGAAAGGTAAAATGCATGCATATGCACGTAATATGCTTGCAATGTTAACTTGTTGTTATAAGGGAGGAGGATTCCATGTCCTAGACTACCTTTGATATAACGAAGAATGTGGAGCATAGCATCCATGTGTGGCTGACGAGGTGGATGCATGAATTGACTCAAAATGTGCACAACGTAACTGATGTCAGGGCGAGTTACCATGAGAGACAGAAGACGTCCAACGAGTCAACAATATTGTCCCTTATCAGAGCTAGGGGGCCGATGGCAGCGGATAGTCGGTGTTGTTGAGCAAGGGAGAAACTTGTTGGTTTACAGTCTGTAAGGCCACTGTCGGATAAAATGTTGAGCGCATATTTTCTTTGTGTGAGAATAATACTTGATGGAGACCTCACAACATCAAAACCAAGGATATATTTGGGTTTTCCCAAGTCTTTAGTCTTGAATTTCTTGTGGAGGTGTTCTTTCAACTCTTTGCATGAAGGGTCTGTCCCACTGACAATCACATCATCGACGTAGATGAGTACGACAACGAAAGATTCAGGGGCAACAAAAGTGAAAAGTGAGTGATCTGCAGCGGAGGCCTTGTACCCAAGAGTCGTGATAGAGTCTATGAATTTATGGTACCCATTTCGAGAAGCCTATTCGAGCCCGTACAATGACTGATGCAAGCGACATATCCGATTCTCCCCATGTATGAAAAAGACTTGCGGGATCTTCATGAACACTTCTTCATAGAGATTATTGTGTAAAAAAACATTGTTCACATGAAGCTAATGGTGCGGCCAATTGCGGGATGCGGCAATGATGGTCCAATCGAGGGAGCCAGCACAATTGAGGAAACTGCAATTGGGCCAACTCAAATCTTAAATCTCTAGTCTAACCGTGAAACATCTAAATCAGGCTCTAGCGAGGGAATCATGTGGAGGCGGAGGAGATTGGCAAGTGATCGTGCTCTGGAGTTGAGGAATTGCCGCCGGTGAGGCATCGAGCAACTTTAGTCATCCTCCTATTGTGTTGCCTCTGTCGCTTCTCGTTGACAAGCGATTCAGGTTTGGACGCCACTGGCCAAAACCCCAATCAAAATCGCAAAGAAAACCTAAATTCACCTCGCCAGCCAACTCTGGCGCCTCCGTCAAATTCCCCTCACCGATCTCCTCTGTATGATTTACTGGCTGGAGCACAATCGACTGGTAATGGTAGATGAAGATTCAGACTGGTAATGTAAGTGGATCTCTTCTACAAACCCTAATCAAAAGACCCAGATTTTAGCGTTCTTTTTATCGGTGAGCAACAAACGCAGAAAAATTGTTTTTCTCCTCTAAATTCGACCATTCTCCTTCTCTCTTTTTTTTAATTTTTATTGTAAAAGACAAAATTTCTCTCGAATTATACTAATAATGAATGTGTAAATGAGGGCAAAAAAATCATTTGCAATATCCAAATTTATTAATTAATTAAAAATAAATCAATTTCATATGGATCGGGCTGAACCATAGACTGCTCAAATTCAATTTGAGTTTTTTCAACCAGGGGTAGTTTAGGTCTTTTTGGTAATTTTAAAGTAGGTTGTCCTAAAATGATAGGGTACTAAAAAAATAATTAGGACATCAAAATGTTAAAGTGGTATAATTAAGTGTAATAAACTGTTATTATCCTTAATTTTAAATCAAATATTTAAAAAATAGGGAGGAAATCTTGCCAAAACTTTAACTAATTTAAAAAGAAATGTTTCCCTTCAGAAATATCTCATCCAAGATTTAATGCAAGTATTGCTTAGAACTGCCGACTTTGATCTATGCTGTAATACTATTATGCAGTAGAGTTAGTAGATGTGAACAAGGTGGCAATATTTTCAGTGTAAATTATACATACAGTTTCTGAACCACCAATTTAGCTAGTTATGCATCAATTAAAAAAATAGAAACAAATCTGTTGGACAAATTAAAAAGAATAGAATAAATTAGCGGCTGTTTGACAAGGTGTTGGAGATGGACCTCCTAACAATCTCCTAATAATCATATAACCATATTCACTAAAATGTGGCTCATGGAAGTAGAATATTTTGCAAGCCTAGCATATGATACTGACCTCCTACCTGCACCAACTCTTTATTTGTTTATCATTCTCAAATTAATTAATTTATTTTAAGTTAGGATTGAGTGACATTAAGATATGCATATTAATCCAACTACTTCAACCATTTCAACTATAATAGATGTAGGAAAAAAATTACGGACAATTACTTTAATCATGACTTTTTCACGTTACTGCATCAAACTATTAGTTTTATCACCCTAATATAACAAGAGGGTATTCATTTTTTTATAACATAGAGGAGAAAGTGTTACCTGTCAATGGGAGGGGCGTAACGAGGGATTGAAAGAAATTTTTTTTTTTGATCTGTCATAATAATGGAAATACGGTTTTGGAAATACATGATATAATAATGAAAACACAGGTCGCACAAGACTTCATGGTTCGCACGAGATCATAACCCTATATTAATATTTAGAATCACATTCTAGTGCAAATCCCCAACACGTCCGCACAGGGATCCAGCCAACCATTTTTTGCGCGGTGTCCGGATGCTTGACACGTGGAAACACGGAGAAACACTTCAATGTTAATTTCCACCATAACACCAAAAGATACAAGTCTGGACCCTACACTCACATGAAACATAAACGGTTTTATTTTTCCAAAAAGTTGGTTTGCTCGCACCGCATGTGCTCTACTGGAGCCCGTGCCGAGCCGGACGAACAGACGTCGGCACGCGTGTGGGTTTGGCCGTAGCCGCAAGTTACCCCTAAAAGGCTCACACACAACTGATAGAGGAAGGGAGACAAACCAATATAAACAACAAAAAAGTTTCACATCTAAGTGATATGAGATTCCAAGTGTGAGAGAAAACAAAGCAACTTTGGGGCAACCAAAGTGGGCTTCACAAAAACTTGTGAGTGTATAGTCTAAACTCGTAGGTATATAGTCTATACTGTGAGTGTATAGTGTATTGTCTAAACTTGTGAGTGTATTGTCTAAATTTGTGACTATAATGTTCAAAGTTGTGAGTGTATAGTCTAAGCTCATAGGTATATAGTCTATACTTGTGAGTGTATAGTCTACACTTGTGAGTGTATAGTCTAAACTTGTGAGTGTATTGACTACTCTTCATACACCCACACATCTAGACTATACACTCACAAGTATAGACTATATATCTACAAGTTTAGAATATACACTCACAAATTTGAACATTACAATCACAAGTTTAGACAATACACTCATAAGTTTGAACATTACACTCACAAGTTTAGAATATACACTCACATTAGACTATATACTCACAAGTTTAGACTATACACTCATAGGTTTGGTTTCTCTCACACTTGGAATCCCACGTCGCTTAGATGTGGAACTTTTTTGTTGTTTATATTGGTTTGTCTCCCTTCCTCTATCAGTTGTGTGTGGGCCTTTTAGGGGTAACCTGGGCTACGGCCAAACCCACACCCGCGCCGCCGCCGTCTGTTCGGCCGGATCGGCATGGGCCAGGCTCCGGTAGAGCACCTGCGGTGCGAGCAAACCAATATTTTGAAAAAATAAAAGGGTCGACATTATACTCAAAATCATGACATCTGGCCACAAATAAATTTAATTTGGTTTAGGTTGGATCAACATTATACTCAAAATCGCGACATTACACCCAATATAAACGAATGGACGACAATCAACACGAAAATTGGGGGGAAATTCCCAAAATACTAACACGGAGCACGTTAGGTGGGGATTTTTGTCAGTTTGGGGTTGGTGAGATTAAGGGGATTGGGCGGTTGGGATGGATTCGTTGGGTTCGGGCGTCTAGGGGATTTGTAGTGTAGTGTTCCCCTAAATAAATAAATATATATCGAGAGAGATATCAGCTACAAACCAATTAAAATGTCAAAACGTCCGAACTGTATAACATGTAGTGCAATGTTGTATACCACGTAAAACATGTAATGCAATGTTGTATAACATGTTGGATCTGTGCAAAATTGAAGTCATGTATAACATATATTGCAATATTGTATAACATGTTGGACCCTTCCATATGTCGCAATCTGAAATAATACGCGTCTCAAATCCGACGGTTCACATGGTTTGGACGTTTCATATAGATTTGTAGCCGAGTGCCCCTATATATATAGGGATGCGCTCCAATACAAACTCACATAAAATGTCCAAATGTCCAAACCAATGTATAACCGTCGGATCAGAGACGCGCATTATCTTAGAATGCGACACGTGGCAGTTATACAACGTTGCACTACATGTTATACATTGCTTCAATTTTGCACATGTGCAACATGTTATACAGCATTGCACTACATATTATACATTTTGGATCTTTAGACATTTTCCCTTGGTTTGTATTTGATACCTACTATATATATATACATATATAACTTTAACTTTGTTTTCTCACAATACATGATAAGTGCACTAGTAGTAATAATAGACTTTCTTAGTATCTGACTTAAAAGTTACAGGGTTCTATTTGGCTCTTAAGAAGAAAATGTTAGTAATTAGGCTTAATTGTAACAAAATTAGGTTTAATTCAACATTCTCACCTTTTATAAGTCTAAAGAATGATTGTTTGAAAATATTTGAATTACTCGATACTGAAATCTTGAACTTAATTTCTTCCTCAACTAGTAATTGATTTATACCTAGATTATATGCAATTCCCAAAATTCCAATATTCCCCAATCACTTGACATTTTGATGCATTTTAAGAGGTTTACTACATATTTTCGGTGCATGTGTTTAATTTTGGTGTCGTGAGTTTGGTTTTAGCTTTATTCAAACATATTTCAAATTGTTTTTGTCTAGACCCAAAACATCCATCTAATACCTCTAGTATCTGAATATACATAGACCGCACACTCCTCGTGGGTAGTAAGAAAGTTCATTATTATTTGACTACTTCATAGATATAAATTGTAACCATTAGGTCATACTAATGTAAATCAAACCTTCAATCTCATTTACCAATCTCGATTAACTGCAACAACAAGATTAAATCCTTTCATCTGTCACCCCGACTCAAACGATAGACACACCTTAATTCCTCCTTTTGTGCATCTCTCTCCCTATTTTTCTCTTCTAGCTTGCTAGCCCATTCTTATTGATCTTGAAAATGTTGCATGATCATCTCTTCTATACTTGACATCCCCTTTCGAGAAGGTGGTTGTTTGAAGGGTCCTCGTGAAATTGGTAATTTTGAAATTCTCGAGATACTGGTTCTTCTCTCTAGAATGATGAATTATCATATGGGAAGTAGTAGTAGTAGTCCTAATCCTCTCCATATCTTATAGGGAACTCTTAGGAGGTGGATGACTCTTGACGGGTCCATTTGTAGTCCGGTTGGCTTGTCCAATAGTCTGAGCTATACGACCTCTCTTGATATTGTTTATATCATCTCCAATTTTGCTCCATTATGATTTACTTTTCTCCGAAGCATTATCGAACATAGTCAAAATTCAAGAAACAAATGAAAACACTATATGAAAAGAGTGAGAGCAAGTGTGAAATTGCTTGCAAGCAAGATAATTACTCAATAATATATAAATAAAAAATAAATAAAAAAATCTTTTTTTCAGATTAAAAAATCTTTTTTTTCAAAAAATATATACAAAATAAAATACTTGAATTACGACGCTAACAAATTCAACTAGGGTCGTTGGATATCTACACCTCCCCAACAACGACGCCAAAAATTGACGCGCGTATAAGCAATTACCCTTGCTGGAACCCACTCCTTTCACGTGCACACGACTATGTACCAGTCCCGTAGTAACATAGGTACCTAAGATTACAATCCTGAATATCGATCCCACGAGGTGGTAGTATCCAGCGGGAATTAGTCTACGATAATTATCACTGTCGAGCCCGAGAAAAATAAAATAAGATGGTTTCTAAAATCCTAAACTAAACTACTCCAACCCACCAACGCGTGCTTGACCAATTGGTTAAGCACTTGAGCTTGGTCCTAAGGTCTTGAGTTTGAGTCACGTTGCGGTATATTGCCTTTATTTCGAACTTATGTTAGGCCTCTCTATCCCGGTTGGAGTCAAGTGGCAATATTGGCCCCCCTGCTACTTAAGGGTGTGTCTTGAGCCCATTATTTATACAATAATCTTAAGAACTCTTGAGAATCATAAGTTTAGAAAACAAAAATCTTGATTTGTTTCGGGTCAAACAAGGTTGAAACTTAGGAGATTTAACTGGGGAGAATAATGAAATTCCGACTCTACATTAACGACAACACAATAAGAGCTCCTTGAAACACTTGATCGATTTTATATCATTTAAATAGAGACCCTAACATGGAGATCGATTCTAAAACGACAATGACTATGTGTTTACACAAGGTTAATTGAGTCTCAATTCGGTTGGGCGCGACTTGTGTTTGCACAAGCTTATACAACTACGTTCGAGTTCAGTTCATTTAATTTTGAATACAAATATTCACTAAAATTTAAAATTAATATTAAATAAAAATATATAATTGATAAAATACTAAATGAGTGAGCTCGAGATCGGTTTGACTCAATTCGGTTATTTAATTAAAAGCATTAATATTTATTAAAAGGTAAAACACATATTAATATATATAGAATTAATTCAATATCAAACGAGTTGGCTTACGAGTCTATCGAGTCTTAACATGTTAGACTCGAGCTCGATTATTTCAAGTGTGAAACAAAAATTTAACGAATCGAGCGTGCGAGTTTACAACTCTAGTCGTGACCAAGATAGCCGCGAAGAGCATGGATCATCGGCCGTCAACCATATTATAAATTACTTAAACGAGACATAGAAGGTAAGAGTTGTTGTTTAAAAGACACAAATGCGAGAAATATGATGCATTTCTCATTATCTTTATCCAAAGAGCTATTCTGTCATTCAAAAATTTTGTGCCCATTACGTGCAAATCACATGCCAATATTTTGGCTTGATGATTAACAGTGTTAGGCTAAGTGAAATAATGAAATACTTAAAAGAGTTTAAAGATGAATTTTTTAGTCATAGGGTGTTGGTGTAAACAATGTTTAGGTAAGTGGTGTTGGGAAACGGGGTTCGATACAAAATATGCACAGCGAAAAATTATAACCCCGTTCCTTGCAAAAATCATGCTAGAATCGGATTAATCAAGAGAAGAGATTCCTAAAATATTACCTTTGATGCAAGTGAAGAAAGGCAAGGAATCAATCGAAGATAGCACCGCTTGGAGATACCCTTTACGTAGTCCACACGAGCAATCCGGTGATAGAAGCAAGAAGCAACCTTGACCTACTAGAATCAAGATCACCTTGTGGGTTTTGGTATCACTAAAATATGAAGAACAAGAGGCAAAAACGGCTCAGGAGAAAGATATGGAATAGCTTGTGTTTTGTGAAAACCCTCCTCATTTTATAGGCTCCGCATAGAGTCACGATCGTGCCTATAAAGGTCACGATCGTGCCTCAAGTCACGATCGTCACTTCTAAAGTCATGATTGTTACTTATGTTGATGTGTCTCTAAGACACGTGTTGCCTTTATCACGATCGTGACCACCAAGGTCACGATCGTCACTCCCACTTATTCTTCCGAACTTCCAAAGTCCGTTATGTTTCAGGTATTGCTCTTTGTGTGTGACCCTATAAGCTCATGACTCATTGTCAGATCGGCGTGAAAACTCATTTCACCCTCCCCATCATAAGTGGCCTCTAGTAAGACATTATAATTATCCAATGATCATGATGGTCGACGATTCGACTTAACCTCATGGCGTATATAACGTAATTCCTTTGTCATGAGATATCCATATCGAACATAAGGCATAGAGTCGTCATCCTTATTATCCGTTCGATCAATGTTTCTTGATACCGAGATGACTGAGAATGTTACCTAGTATCAGCAGTATGGCCAAGCATTTTCCCTCAGTCCTTCTCATCAAGGAGCTCCAACAGATATTGTTCCCATACGTACTGTACGAGGGACAAATTCCTTCGGCAGTCAACTTCGACTCCTCATATGACCCGTCGTATAGCCAATCATACCTCTTTGTAACCAGTTACGAACAGCGTAAATGAGCATGTCAAACTATGGGAGCCGTCATACAGGAACCCAAATAACTCCAAGGTAGCTAAGGATTCTTCGTTATCCTACTCCAACTGAGTATGGTCATGACTGCATTTATGTCACATACTCAGGTCGGATCATCCAATACTATCACCCAGATAATATCTATGATATGACTCCGGTAACTCCAATACCAATGATCAGTAGGACGCGATTATAAAAAATTATCTTCTTACTAGTCGCTTTAGTGAAACTTGATTGATCAGGGACCTATTAAGTGTGATCCATACAAACTCATGGTTCTACTTCACATGGTGGACATAGATCGAAACACATTTGACATATTACTACAACACAATAGTAATATAATGCTGTTTTTATTTATTGCAACGATAATAAGACAATTACATATAAATTGAGATCGGCTTAGGTCACAACTCTTACAAGTGGGTTTATGCAAAAATAAAAGGTTAATAATAATTTCGGACAAAATTCTAAATGGGGTGAATTATTTGCTGCCGAGAGTCGAGAAGGAAAATCGGGTCATATAAAATCCTGTGAGATAGGGCAGAGCCAGATATACTTATTCTGTTAATGTCCTTTTGGAGGTTTTATATTGAAATACTTAATTATGAAATTAGGTGAGCAGCTAGCTAATTATAGTGAGCCCACGCCATGTCCAATCATTAGTTTGGTGGTTGTCCTTAACCAGCCAACTCAACTCTGCAAACATTACCCAATCCTTGCTCCATTCCTCGCCACCATGTGCTCTCCTCTTTTTCCTTACAAACAAAACAGCTTCTCTGCTATCAGTTCCATGGCCTTCCCGTGCAACTCCTGTCACGTACCAACATGTGTCCGTTCTCGTTAGTCAGGGATTTTGAATAGAAAATAAGAATAATAACACTTTGCTACACCTAATTATAGCGAAATAACACTTTTATACTTTAACTATTTTTTTCTCTCTGACAATAACTCTAAAGTACCTAAAATACCCTTGGTTTAATTTTGTTTATTTCTGGTTCAATTTGATTTATATTTTAGATGCAATTACAATTATGCCACAAAATATAAAATTAAATTTGAACCATTTCAAATCCGGTTTGATAAATCAAATTAGACCAGTTGTCACAAAAAAAATTGTCAGTATACTAAAAAAGTTGTTAGGGTATGAAAATGTCACTTTGCTATAATTAAGTATAACAAAGTGTTATTATCCCTATACTTAGTATTTAAAAAAATAGTGGAGAAAAGATGGGTGTTGGTTGAGTTATAAGGAGACAATGTTTGTATCCTTAGTGCAGCTGCCCTGCCCTCTCATCGCTAGGCTGTAATATTGTTAGCGCATAAAAAACAATGAAGAAAGGCCAAATTAGGCATATCATTCTGTCTTCCTTCCCAACCACCATCAATCATCACTCTCCCTTTTATGCATAAATGCTGCATCAGCCCACATCGCCTCATTTGATCACACATTCATTCCAATGGGCATCGCAGCGTCTTGTGCTCCTCTCATTCTAACCTCTTCTTCATCGCCTAAGGTTCTTTCAGGCGACGGGAAGCTGGAAATGTACACACGGCCCATCAAAGCGGCCGAGCTGATGCTGGACAACCCCGGGCGTTTCGTGTGCGACTCCGGCGATCTCAAGGTGGGTCACCGGATTCACGGCCTCTACGCCGACCAGGAGCTCCTGCGCCGCCATTTCTATTTTCTTCTCCCCATGGAGCTGCTCTACTCTGTACTCACCGACGACGAGTTGCTCGCTCTCAACCGCAACGCTTCCAAGGCTATCAGGCACTGTAGCAATTTCTCCAAGATTGTTCCGTTTGAGCACAAGACGGGGAAGGGGCTTATTGTTGGTCCGGCAGAGGCTAACAAGGAAGAGGTGGTGGAGAAATACATGTCTAAGCAGAAGTCTTATTCTTGGAGGCCTGCATTGGAGACCATTCATGAAACTCCATGTAGGCTTTCATAATTTTGTTCAAGTAAATGTTATTGTTGTAGCTGCTGAGGATGTTTAAAAGGAGTTAATTGAGTTTGCACAAACAAAAAATACATTTGTACTTATACTTTTACATACATGCACATTTATGCGTTTCAAAATCTTGCCAATCAAATATTAAATGAGATAGATTATTTGACCTTTTTATAGAAAATCTTTTTTTTTTGGAAAGGAACCCTGTCATGGTAGGGAGACTACTGACTTGAAAACAATTTTTCTAGTTAGATCGTTGTGGCGACTGTGTTCCGTTTCCCTCAAGGTTAACACAATTTGTCCCTCTGAAGCACACTCACTCGCACAACATAGTAAAACTTACATGACAATATTCGGGAACGAGAAAGATAAGAGATGAAAGATGAATTCGTAGAGACATGTCACACCGATTAGATGAACAAAGACTCGTAGAGACAAGTCGCACTGATTGGATGAATAACAGTGTACAATTGTCCGGTCGCAAAATCGGGGACTTCAAAATGAGAGTAACAGGATAGAGGTGTCTGTTGAGCCACCAGCAAGCTCTGGAGCAAGAGTCAGAAAGTTAGTGCGCTACTAAATCCCTTGATATGGGTAAGACATTGGACATGGAGCACTAAACAAGACGAAGACACCAACCATGAGACATAAAACTAGGAATCAAACACGACATTCAATGCCAAAACGATCAGTTGAGTTGCATTGAAAATTGCTAAAAGTAATAAGAAAAAATTTGATTTGCATGCACCACAAGTGTTCTACTAAAGCCCAAGCCCGACTCAGGCGGACGACGACGATGCACACACGTGTAAATTTGACTTAAGGCTCAGAGTATGACTAACAAGCCTCACAAACAAGTGGTGAAAGAAAACCAGTATAAACCAAAAAAGACATAACACATCATTTTTCATGTGTTTGGTAAATAGGGTAACGTTAGAGTACAAATGAGTAGGTGAAATACAAACGTCCGAACTCATCTCCCACCGTACGATTTAAGAATGGACGCATGTGATTTGTCAGAAATAACGGTGGCAAGTCAATGTAATTAAGGAGGTAAGTGGATGTGTCAAGTGTCATTGCTAGTAGCCACAAGGGCACGTTTGTACTTTCATATAATTGATTGATTTGGTGAATAAGTATCACACAAATTTCGCAGAATTCAATATTTTAAAAATCAATTAGAGATTAATGCACTCAATATCCAACAGTTGAAAGGAAACCTAATCTACAGCTCGAAAGAAACTCAATCTGCTACGATTATTCGCATGAAACCTTAGTTGAGGTTAGTGATCACAACTCATTATTGAAACTGATTCACTCATTATTCACTCATTCGTAATGTTGTTTTTTTGTCAACTGATAGCAGAAAACACCGTAACATGTCAACTCTTATTATGATCGTAATGTGTCATTTTCAACCAAAGTCTTAATATGTGTCATGTGCATCATATACCATGTGTCATTGCAATGTCTGCTAAGTTTGTAGGCACCCACATGAGTCATTGTAGAAGATTTTATGATTTCTGCTACGTTTGTGTGACGTGAATATTGAAGTACAATATTTGTGCCATTACCCTACTGGAATGTGTCATCAGACATTTCAAACAACTATTGAAATCTGTCATCAGACATTTTAAACAACTAATGGAATGTGTCATCATACATTTTAAACAAAATGATTGATCATTTGTAATATAAATGTGAATTAACACTGACAACATTATGATTCAAAATACTAGTTCGTTGATTTCTTCATCACATACAACCAATTCAAATTAATCCTCTGTCTCATACATGTTCACATAATTTGTTAACCTAAAAATCGTCATCACCCACATAGCCACCGTCATCTGTCTCTTCTTTATGTGAATCCCGACCACCGCTACTTATGTCATCGTCATTGTCTTCATCACCATCATCCGAGTCGTCTGCAGTGTCCTGTGAACCTCCTTCTGACTTGTCGGTTCCACATTTTGTATCTGTTTCACACTCTGGAGGCCAAAGACCAGGAGGATACCAGTCCTCCTGGTTGGAATCATCCGGGTCTTCAATATCTGGGTTCTCCAATGGTGGCTCACGAGCTGACTCACTCGAGCTGGGAGATTCAGAAATTGTTATTGACATGAATTTAGGAACCTTACCTGGTTGTGCACATGCACCCGCCTCTTCATCTGAGTCTCCTTACTCCGACCAATCAAAGTGAATCCATTGTTATCGATTGACCATCTGCTAGTTTCATCTCCTATCGGACCATTGACTATTAAGAAAATGTGTCAACAAACAATTAATATTAAAATTATTATTTAGATCTCTAATTTGGAGATTGATTACCTGACATATTGTTTGGATCTGAAGAATCATTCACTATTGTTGTTGGTCCTACACCATATCGATCATCATCAATGAAGGTTTAAGTATATAATATTGCTTGTTTGAGATCTATATAAGACAAGAAATTACCTTTAGTAGAAGACGAATTTGCCATAGTAGCCATGAGATCGAAGAGTCAATGATGTAGAAACGTTTGTTGGAGTCTCCTTTATAGTCGTCGTGGAATCAATGATTCCTTGATTTTAGGAGATGATTTATACCACCACCAGCTAATTTACCACCTTGCCTCTGTTGACTATAATTTGTATGTAGTTTGGTTGTGTTTCTATGTTTCATCTCCACCGGTCTATGTTATTAATCCAACGACTAATAGTTGTTCTAATGTTTGTATTATAAACATTGTTTGTCTTCTAGTTCATCCCTAGTAAATATGCACATTTATAATTACCAGACATTTAACCCAACATTCCTCTAAAAGTATCTTGTAGTTAAGTTTAAAACATGTAGTAATTTCTTGAATACCGGAAGATTACAATATTTAAATGTGAATGTCTTTCTAGGGCCGGCCCAACCGACATTAAAGCCTAAAGTGAAATAAAAAAATGAGACTCTTATAAATTAAAATAGTTATATTTAAGCAAAAATATATTTTTTGTGAAATAAATATTATGTGTAAGTATGTTCATTGTTCAAAGTGAGCCAAAGGTTGAATGCCAAATTATTCTGAAAAAAATTATTCATATCTTAATTTGACTTATCATTGATTCATTTATTTTATATATTATGAGTTTACTACAATTTACAGAACTTGATATGAATTTTATGAAAATTGGATTGCTTATATTATTTATTTATGCTTTTGAAGGAATGTGAACTTATAAACTTAATTGCTTAAACTAACTTTATGTCTAAATATGTATTACTGTATATTTTAAATTTTAAAAAACAAGTATATATTTTTTTAAATAGGGCATTTTATATTTGGGGGCCTAAGACATTTGCTATTCTTTCATAAGAAAGAATCGACCTTATGTCTTTCTACTAGAATTGACACGTAATAAGACAAAGCTAAAATTTATTATAAAATAAAAAGAGACACTCACAACACATATCTTATATTCTAATTTTGCAAGTTCTACAATACATGATCTATGCTTTTAAGGTCATGCGTGCACCTTGATCTCGCGAGTGCTCTTGGAAGAATTGCCCAAATTATCACACCCGCATATGTAGCTCGTCAAATGTGTCTAAATAGCACCAACAATAGAGATGTTAAGGACATAAAGTCCAACCTATCAGCTGCAGACAAAATCCATCTGTTTTTATAACACCATCAAAATTTGTTTATGGATTGTCAGCTTCGAGACACATCAAGTGAGTCTCTATAACACCACCAAAAATTGGTTATTGATTGTCAACCTGTAGATTCATCAAGTGAGTCTCTATAACACCACCAAAACATGTTATGGATTGTCAAACTCGAGATCCATCAAGTGGGTCTCTATAGTACCACCAAAACATGTTATGAAATATTTAGCACTACAATACACCCTATGGATGGGAAATGTAATGCAGACATACGTTTTCATTTGACCACTAATGGGTATTCCCATAATATCTCGATATTAGGGCTTAAGCTCCAGCTCCCTCGACGTACCATTGACAACTTTCCTTGGTAATCCTTTTGTGAAAGGGCTGACGATATTTCTTTCGGATCTTATTAGTCCAAAGAAATCACTCCGTCTTTTAGGAGTTGTCAAAGCACACCATGCCTAATATGAACGTCTTTTATTTCCATTGTAAACATTGTTCTTGGCCGCAGATATGACCTACTGGAAATCACAATGCAAGGAGACATGCATTGCCTTGCCCCGCCCTACCAACCGAGGGCAATCAACTCAGATTATATTGTGGAGCGGACCATCACGTTTGTTTGAAATATTTTCATAAGATAGCACATCTACCCAAAGTGAAGACATAGCCACTAATAGAGGTTAATTCATGCGCACTTGAAATTCAGTTCGCAACGCACAAGCGTCCTAGACTTGCAGAAAACTTGTATTAATGTAAAGGAAAATGACACTTTTGTGCACCTAAATATACACTTTTGACACTTTCATACCCTTACTTTTTTCCCCTCTTTTTTCCATACCTGGATTTAATTTTGAGACAATAATTCCAAAATACCCATGAATTGAACCAAAATTCAGTGTACTTCTGGACCATTTTCCCAAAATACAAATGAATTGAACCAAAATACCCATGAATTGAACAAAAGTTTAGGGCCATTTTTGGTAAGTAAATGGCCAATTGTCCTAAAATGAAATTCGGGTATGAAAAAAAGAAAAAAAAAGTTAAGGTATGAAAATGTCAAAAGTATATATTTAGGTGCACAAAAGTGTCTTTTTCCCTTAATGTAATGACCAGTCTATGATCTCTTTCAAATATTTAAGAGAATGACGAATAACTTTCCAATGTTCTTCACAAAAATTATGAGCAGCGATTCAACCTACTCATGTCATAAGCAATATCGGGTTGTACATAGTTGATAATGATCATTACACTTTTTATTATCTTAGCATACTAAATTCGTAGTCAGATGTATGTACGGAGCAAAGGGAGTTCTACTACATCAAAAAAATTGAATTTCTTTAACGCCTTTTCAATGTAGTGAGACTGAAACTGACTTAAGGATATGCCATCAAAAAAGTATGAGCTGCGAAAACGTCTCATATGTAAATGAAAATTGGGCATCGAAACGACACCGTTGCATCAGAAAGAAAGCGTAGGTGACCTTGACTGACCCTGGTCTGAAAATTTCATTTCCTTGCTCCCGCGAGCTTGTTCAGTTGTTCCCACCTCTCACTCGCTCCTCTCAACTAACCACTGCTACTGCTAGGTTCTTCTTCTTCTTCTTGTCGATTTTCTTTTCTTTTCCCATAAATTAGTTGTTGATTTTCCAGATCTTGTTTTCTGTTGTTGATTCGGATGTGTCTTGTTGAATTTTGATTCTGGGATTGGGAAATTGGTGACAGCGAGGATGATGAATCAATCTCAAGACCCATTCGAAGCAGCCTTTGAGGAGCAGAATCGATCACCTCCAACTGAAGCTCCTCGTGATGTTCAAACTCCTGCACCTATTGCTGAACAAGAAGATGATGATGATGGCGACACTACTACTTCTCCTCCTCCTCCTCCCGCTGCTGCTGCTCCTGGCACAGATGACAATGTCCATAGTGTTCCTCAGTCAACATCTTCTTCAGCAATCCCTGTCTCTGCGGCCTCAAGTGTTCTGGCGACTACACGCACTGCCAAGACCAAAGAAGAAGATGACGAGGAAGAGGGAGAGGAGGAGAACATGGATGCTGAGATGGCTAAGTTGCCATCCACCGGAGACCCTAATAAGATGGCCAAGATGCAGTCAGTACTACTACTCATACTATGCTCTTATATTTGTTTTCATTGCCATTGCTTATTTAGTAGATACAATTTCTAATTCACCATGAATTAAGGAAGAAGAAAAGTGGAATAGCCCTTTGATTACTTGTACTCTGGAAAGCTTTCTCAAATTGTGTAGATAAATAGGAGGGGTGATATAATTGGATACTAACCATGTAGCCAGATATCAATTAATAACATTCAAAACTTTAAATCCATAATCTAAGTGATAACAAAATACTAATTTATTTGACCTATAATGTACCTTCATCTGAGAATATTGACTCGGGAGTCCAAGGATTTATGTTTGTTTTTAGATTCTTGATGTTTGATGGTGGTTGTTCTGAGGAATAATAAACTAATCACTTTGTAATGAAACTAAAGAGATGATAGGCTATTATAGTTTTCTCCATTAGTAAGGTATGTGTTTTAACTCTACCATTGATTTATAATTTGTAGCCATCAAATTTTTTTGTACTATCTTCATAAGTTCATGTTGTGTTTCAGTGATGCCCCTGAGAAATGCAGTTTTAGATCAGTTCATAAACTATAAATCAATAGCTTATAACATATGGGTGTTTTAAGGTTGGTATTTATGCTCTTATAACCCTGTAGGTTGATTGGAACAAGTAACCGAGTAATTTTATGTTTTCTTTAGGCTTTTGTGTGGCACAATGTGAAATATTGTATAAGCATTTCATTGACATAGTGTGCACAAGATGTTGTGTTTGGTACTGAAAACGGGATATATTAATGTAGTTGGCCTATCTATATGGCTGTAATGTATACTTGATATGTTACTTTATAATATTTGGATCCAAAACCTATAAATCGTGTTTGAAATTACTATTTTACGTTTTGCTATTGATGAATTGAATTAAAATGTATGCTTGCCTCCTCTCTAAATCATGTGATGAATTTGTTCTTTATATATGGAGTGCCAAGCATAGCCATTTTCTTTTTTGATGATGGATTAAGACTTGCTGAACAAAACTATTGAACTTCCTTTCTGTTTTTAGGGCTATCTTATCGCAGTTCACAGAGGGGCAGATGAGTAGGTACGAATCGTATCGGAGATCTGGGTTTCAGAAGGCTAACATGAGGAGGGTATGCTTCTTCCTTTTATGTCCAGCTTTACTTATTGCAGTTTGGGTTTAAGGATATGTCGAACAGTAAGATGGTCCCATTGTCATTTGTTTTGGAAGGGTTTGTCCTCATACTTAAACAATCAGATAGTAAAATTGTATGTCTTGGCTTGCTTACTATTTTAATTATTTTCTAGTCCTTGGAATTCATTTCCAGACATTCAAACGTGTAGAAGCAACTAATTTATACATCAGTTGTCTTCCTCAGGTTGTATTTTAGGCTTTTAGCCTATAGGCTAGTTACTAGGTTTATTATTCTGGAGTTCAAACACCTATAGGAGCAACTTAAATCTTTATTTGTCTAATTCCATAAGTACAGCTGCTTGTGAGCGCCACAGGAAGCCAGAAAATTACTTTACCAATGACAATTGTAGTGTGCGGAATAGCAAAATTGTTTGTCGGGGAGCTTGTGGAAACAGGTACTGTTTCCCTTTTATGTTAATGTGTTGATGATGTTTCTCAAATAAAGATGCTTCCTGTTTTTCTATTGTGGTGGATGTATTGTTACGATTGATTGCACCAGTGCCGTGCTTTGTCAAACATCACTGCTCATGTGAAAAAACTACATGTTCCATGCAGCTAGAATAGTTATGAAGGAGAGGAAGGAATCTGGGCCGATAAGACCGTGTCACATTCGAGAAGCATATCGAAGGCTAAGGCTTGAAGGAAAGGTGCCTAAGAGATCTATACCAAGGCTCTTTCGCTAGTAAGGTTTTGAATACTGACCTTTCTTTGCGTATTGAAGTTGCATTTGTTATTCTTCGTGCATAGCTTGGCATTTCCATAATATTTTCAATCTGAATTTGATATAGAAGGAATTTTATTATTACTATCTTGTATGTGACCTGTGAGAGTGATGACATATGATTTTAAGTTTGTTCAAATTGATTGCATTTACACAGATGGTAAGTGTAGTGAACTGAACACAGGTGCACTGCAACATATTAGTGGCAATTAAATGTTTGAAAATGCTTGTGTTGGCAGGTCCAAGAGTACATCATACTTGAAAAGCCGAGTTCCAATTCAGTGGATGAAATCACCAGCTATGCTAATGGAACTGCCTTTTCTTTTGTACAAGTCATCATCTCATGTTTGTATTTTGCTGGAAACTCTGAACAGCTTCTTTGTACCAACAGTTGTATTGTATTGGTCTTAACTCACCATTATATCTTTCTCTGTCTCTACTCATTTCCTTATTCTTCTCTGTTACTACATTTGTTCAAGATCACATTTGACTTGCTACATTTCTTTGATTTCAAGAACAAAACAAAGCATTGTAACAAAAAAAAAAAACAAAGCATAATGATGGTATGGACTTATTTGACAACACAAAACTGTTCGAAAAGCAATTCCAGCTTCCAATCTGAAAACTGAAAATATACAAAACTTGACATTTTATTATAAATTGTAGTTCTGCGATTGGAGTACAAAGAATTTACACGTTACTGCGGTTAACTAAGCACGGTTCTAATGACAGTCCAGTCAAGCTCAATTCCTGGTAGTCATCTTTATTTAAGTATCGCCATCAATTTGGATTAACAAGAAGTTGATAGAAAATGTACTGTTCAAGGCATGTGCTAGTCATAAGATCTAACCTTCTTTCTTCTTAAATGACATATTTGTGGCAGTCATATGATCAAACTTTTTTCACTCTAAAATGACAAATGGGTCCCTGGATTTAAAAAATTGTAAAAGTGAAATATTTGGACTCACTGGTCACCGATCTATTGGGGACAACGGCTACTGATCCAGAAATTTATATAAGGGGGCAAAACTTCGTACCAAAATTTTAATTTCATTAATAATATAATTAATTTTAATAATAAAATAATTGTTAAATCTATATAAAAAACTGATTTGACCTTTATTATTTACTTTGAGTGTAATTCGAATTTAATTTTCATTTATATATGAATACGAAGCAAATCGGTTATCGAGTTTTACAAACCTTAATAGGTTGAGCTCGAGTTTGACTCGTTTATCAGATGACACAACCTTTCGCTCAATGTCATCATCATTTTATTTAGAAAATTCACAAAATTTTAATAATTAATAAATTATAGTAATAAACAAAACAAAAAAAATTAATGAAAAACAAAATTTTTAATTATGAAAAGTGTTCCATTAAAATAAGTTTAAAAGGCTCAAACATTATTAACAAGACCCCACAACTATAACAAAAGGTTTTGTCTGATCCAAAGTTTATGCTTCAAGGTCCGTTTTTGGTCCAAATACGAAATGTTTTCACTTGAAATGCATTCAACACGCATGTAAGGCAAAAAAAAAATAATATATACTAACGCACAAAATTCTGGACAAATTAGAATTACAAATGAGGAGATTTGACTCGGGAAGGAACATAAATTCCGACCCTATCAACTTGTAATATGCAACTTGCTTTTACTCTAGCATCAATTAATGGTGAATGTTACGTTTATTCAAAATCTACACCTTGAATTTGAGTATACCTTTGAATAAGAAGCCTAACTAGAGTAAATCATGTATCACACAACAATTAGAATAGAGTATTAGTGCACAGTTGAAATCACGAGTGATCTTGCTTACAAACATTAAGTCGAAACGAAATTGGGGTACTGCAATGACTCTTTCAAGGTTTAATTTTGTATCAAGCGTAACTTATCCAATCGCCTCAAATTGTGCCCGCTCGCCATTCGGCATTTCAACAAGTGGAATGTGACCGCTGGATTGTGCACCATAAAGCAATTCTTTATTATGAGCAATGTGGTACGTAGCACCCGAGTTAATTATCCATGTGGGAACGGGAAAGAATAAGCAGAAAACCATACGTTCAAATAGGTACCAAGGGACCAATCTCAGCCACACGATTATATGACCAACGGTGAAGATGGACGTGTGGCATTGAGGTGTAAGTAAGTTGAAGTTGTAATTTATTTTCGTCATTTTCCGTTTTCGCCAACATGTGGAGGGGTATGATTGTCATTTCAATTGGTTTTCTGTTCTGTGCTGAGTCGATTTGCGGGAGAAGGAAATTTGCGAGAGGAGACGATTTGCGATCGATCGAGTGATTTGCGATTTTGGGAAGGCGATTTGCGATATTATGCGATTTGGAGAAGGCGCTTTCTATCAGTTTCTTTGTGAGAAGAAGCGATTTGCGTGAGGAGGCGATTTGGGAAACCCTAGATCTCTGTAGCGTGCCACTGATTCTCTTGCAGTGATGACAAAATTATCGCATAAGAGAAAGTTCAAGGAGGCTCGTAGCATTGAGAAGAAGAAGATAAGTAATTATTACTTAATTTGATTGAAGTTTATTTATCTGAACAATGTTCATATTTGTATAAATGTGTCGCTGTGAACTGTTTTTGGTACATAAACATGAAATGTGTTTACAGAGAACCTGTTTTAGTGTCATTATGACTTGATTTGATAGGTTTTTCCGTTATATGAGAAAGTCTTCCATATGTTTGGAACTCGCTTGATTTGTGTAAATGGATCGCTGTAAACTGTTTTTGGTACATAAACATGAAATGTGTTTACCGAAAACTTGTTTCAGTGTCATTATGGCTTGGTTTGATAGGTTTTTGCGTTATATGAAAACCTTTCATATGTTTGGAACTCGCTTGATTTGTGCACATTGGTTGATGTGAACTGTTTTTGGTACATAAACATGAAATGTGTTTTTTGACTGTTTTTCTTCAATGTTCAACTTAATATTTCAATTGGTTGAATTTTCCTGGTTCTGTTTTGAAGTTCGAATTAGTTTTCTGTTTTATAAAAATTGTTCAGAATTTTGTCTCAACTATGAAGTTTTGGTTTGATGTGTAGATGAACTTGATACAAGACTAGTTTTAGTAGATGAATCTTCAGACTAATATTAGTGTTTTCCTATTGGAAAAATACCTGAAACTCTCGTTACACGAGGGTACCCCTCGTCACACCACTCCCCCGACGGGTACTAGTGTTTTCCAATAGAAAAATACCTGAAACCCTCGTTACACGAGGGTACCCCTCGTCACAGCACTCCCTCGACGAGTATTAGTGTATTCCTATAGAAAAATACTCGAAGCCTTCGTTACACGAGAGTACCCCTCGGCACACCACTCCCCCGACGGGTATTAGTGTTTTCTTATAGAAAAATACCTGAAACCCTCGTTACACGAGGGTACCCCTCGTCACACCACTCCCCCGGCAGGTATAAGTGTTTTTGGTTTAGTTCTCTTGTATCTAAGAGGCCTTCAGATTTTGAACAGATTTGTTTAGATTTTTCTAGTATATGAAAGGCCTTACAGATTTTGAACACATTTGGTCCCTTATTTTGGTTTGGTCATCTTGTATCTGAAAGGCCTTCGGATTTTGAACAGATTTCTTCAGATTTTTCTGGTATATGAAAAGTCTTCACATTTTAAACATATTTGGTCTCTTATTTGTTTTGGTTGTCTTGTATCTGAAAGGCATTCAGATTTTGGAAATATATGTGATTCTTGTGAATTTCTCTGAAAATCTTATTATGATTAGTATATTAGTTGATAGGATTCAAGTGTGTTTTTGGAAACGTGTTCTAATGTATATGTCCACTGGGTTGTATTGTTTTCAGTTATATGAAATGCTTACAGATTTTGAAAAATGTCCGTGATTCTTGTGAATTACTCTTAAAACCTTGCTCTGATTATTTCATGAGTTGATAGAGTTCAAGTGTGTTTTTGGAAATCTGTACCAATTTATATGTCCACTGATTTGTTTTGTTTTGTTTTCAGTTATAAGAAAGACTTACAGATTTTAAAAAATATCTGTGATTCTTGTGAATTCCTCTGAAAAACCTTATTAGTTGATACGGTTCAAGTGTGTATTTGGAAACCTGATCCAATGTATTTTTTCACTGATTTGTTTTGTTTTCAGTTATATGAAAGACTTACATATTTTGAAAATTACCCAAAACCTCGTCACACGAGGGTACCCCTCGTCACACCACTCTCTCGACGGATATTAGTGTTTTCCTATAGAAACATACTCGAAACTCTCGTTATACGAGGGTACCCCTCGTCACATTATTCCCCCGACTGGTATCAGTGTTTTTGGTTTGGTTCTCTTGTATCTGAAAGGCTTTCAGATTTTGAACAGATTTGTTCAAAATTTTCTGGTATATGAAAGGCCTTACAGATTTTGAACACATTTGGTTCCTTATTTTGGTTTGGTCGTCTTGTATCTGAAAGACCTTCAGATTTTGAAATGTGTGAATCAAAGGTTGATCAGAAATGCACAATTGATTGGTCGATCAATCACTAACGGTTGTAGAATCGAATCGATCAATGTATTACAGTTTCAAAATCGATGAATCGGTCAATCAGAATTGTAGAATCGATCGATGGATTACAATATCATAATCGATCGAACGATGGATTACAATTTCAGAAGTCGCAGAATAACAGATCACAATTGCAGAACTGATCGATCGATCACTCACTGACAATTGCGTAATCGATCGATCGAAGAAATCGCAAAATCGTCGGAGATCCAACACACAATTCATGACGCATAATGACTATGATGCCATTTTTCATGTTTTTAATTAAATTTGACCAGAAATTGATTAATATTGACAGTCGTTGATGAGATTGCATTCAACGGATGATGGAGGTTATTTTGTACCTATTTGAAACATGCTTTCTAGCGGATTGCATCCGCGTGGGAACATTATTTAATAAATGATTATTGGGCCTAACTTGATGGTAATAAGGCAGCCCAATATGGTAGGCCCATTAGGGCTACCATCTCCATTTGATGCAAGTATGTGCGTGCCTCCTGTAGCTGAGTGAAAGGTTGTGCATCTTGGAGCTCCGTCGTGCCCCTACCATTTGCTCTTCCCGCCTGGATCGGTAGCGAGTGAAACGCCTCCTCTTCGATTTTTCCTCCGACCATTGGTAGTTGACTTTTCGTTGTGTTTTTGATAATCTGATATTAATTGAATGCTCTAAAAGGAAAGAATTAACTATGCACATTAGGAAATGAGCAGATGATTGTTGTAATCTTCACCTGCTTGGTTGGTTGTCTATCTATCTATATGCACGTTGCCTCCATTTCTGTAGGATCTTTATTTCTTGTAATCTTCCAAGGATAGGGGAGCTTTAATCCTCTTGTTGACCTTTTCATCAGACAAGGAAAAACTTTAAGTAGAACCGAAAGTTTTAATGTTTATTTATATACTTTTAAGCAACACATTGAATTTTATTCCAACACGGTGATTATTTGTAAGCCATGTTACAGGACAAACAATTATTTCCTTGTAAACTAAAATCACCTTTGGCTACCTTCAAATCACGTTTGACTACTAATCACATTGAATACATAAGCTTCTTAGCCTTGTTTCTGGTTACATATTGTTTTCTGTATTTGCACTGCTTAGTAATATTTTCATCATTCAGAAATAGAGAAATCATTGGAAAGTTCCTTCCCTCGGCTACTGCCTACTTTCCTGACGTCACTCATTGGAAAGTTGATGTCATTTTTTACTGATTGATATGTCAACTTGCGGTCTCATCGTTACAGGAATGAGGCAACGTGGATTCTTGACTCCTGACATTTGCTTTGAAGTGCTGTCTCGACTGCCTTCAAAGGCTTTGTTTGGCTTCAAGTGTGTTTCCAAAGAGTGGTACCGCCTTATTTCTGACCGCTCTTTTATCCAACTTCAGTTAAAGAAATCAGAACCCATATCAGGGTTCTTTTATCAGGAGAGGTTCAGGTGGTGTGATGAAGATATCGAAACTATCCACTACATTCCCGTTGAACTGGAAAGTGCTGAAGTTCATCAGGTGAGCTTTGATTTTCTTCCTGAAGATGTTGCAGTTTTAGCATCATGCAACGGGCTGATTTGTTGTCGAAGTTGCTTCCCATGTGAAGACCCGGTGATCTACATATGCAACCCCGCTAACAAGGAATGGGTCGAGGTGGGATGCGCTGCACTGAAAAGAGAAGAAAACATTGCATTGGCGTTTGACCCGTCGCGGGATCTTGTTCGCGATTCTACACACTTCAAGGTAGTAAGAGTTGAGCAATTGGAGACTGACCTTGAGATGGATGATTGGCAGTATTCTTTCAACATATACTCTTCCAAAACGAGGCTATGGACAAAATCAAAGGAGGTATGCCAGTGCAATGGTGGCATATGCAAGAACAAGGGAGTTTTTGTTGGAGGAGTGTTGCACTGGCTGGCAGGTGAGGAACAAATCCTGACGTTTAATGTAGAGGAAGAGCGGAGTTGGCTGGTTTCAGTGCCAATACCCGCAAAGGAGTTCAAGAGTGTCCTGGAGGCATGTATTGGAGAGTGTAGAGGGCGGCTGCATTACGCCATGGCCACTGAAGAGGGGTTGCAAGTATGGTCGCTTGAGGAATACTTTGAGTGCAGGTGGGAGCTCCAGCGGGTGAAGACTCTGGAGGAGATGGAAGAGGAATATCCAGCCTACTTCTGCAACCTGCGGGAGAGAGTGGAGTGCCCAGTGAGTGAGGATGCGGGGATGTGGGTGAATCCTCTGGCCATGAAAGACGGGCTGGTGCTGATGAAGGTGGGGCAGAGGGTGTACCTGTACAATGTTGATGAGGATAAGATGGAAGAAGCTTGCCACGCCGTCAAGTTGGGAACGAATCGTTACTGCCCCAGGGTGCTTCCTTATGCTATCACTTTGGTTCCTCTTATTTAATTACCCTTTCGATCACAAATTACTCAACTCAGGGTTACGTTTTGGTAGCTCATCCTGCAGAGCTTGGTGTTTCAGAAATTCACACACGACTTTTGTATTTAATGCCTCGGGACAACTATTTAAATACACGGGGCATTTTAAATTTTAATTTCTGCATCAGAGCTTACAAGCTTTTGAAATGACGCTACATATTTATGAATTCGAGTTCTAACTTGTGATATTACTGTACCGTTGTCTTCTCATATTGCTTTCTAGATTAATGGATTTTAGGTTTATTCCCCATTTGGGATTTTTATGTGTATTCACAGTTCGGACCTAATCCTCCTAGCTATACATGACGTAATGTTAAGACAGATTCTGTGCTTTGCTTGCAAATAGAATGTTGCATGGGGCTTGGCTCCCTAATAGTAATAGGGATCTTATGTCAGGTGTATGCAATCGACATTGAATCACAGACAGGTTGGTGATTTGATTATTCCTAGGATGAGAGATTGGGCCTTGGAATGTACCCCTAATAAATGCTTATTTGATGGAGCTTTTGTGGACATTAAATATCTATTTGGAGTGACTATTGGAAGCTTTATATTATGTGGAGGGTAATGGAAGATTGTATCCAAATGTGGGTTGTGTTGCAATCCAAAGATGACTAACACATATTATTGCATTGCTCCAAGGTTCGCAGGATTTGGAAGCTCGCCTGATTTCCAGAGTTTGGAGACCAGCCAAGTCGGTTCAGTTTGTTATGATTGTCTTAGGTTTTCAATATTCTCTTTAATGTGGACATTTGTTTTGGTTGCATATTAGATAACACTAGACACTATTTCACGGAAATATCAAATACCTCCCCTTAAAAATATGTCATTCACTTAACTCTCACTAAAAACCCACATTCTACGGCTTTTAACTTTTAAAAGTTATACTTTAACCCTTTTTATTAACCTTTTTGAAAAATCTTTAACTAGTAGGAAATGACAAAAATACCTATGTATTTAAAATAAATAAAAATTATGTTAATTTTTTAATAAAATAAAGAGTAAAAACATGTGTTAGTATTTTTATAATTTTAAAAGGTAATCATTTAAAAAGGGATAATGATAGTTTGTTACACTTAACTATGGTGAAATGACACTTTCATACCCTAACTATAAACTTCTTTTTTTAGTACCCTGACAATGTTTTTGTGACAACCTAGCTCTAAAATGTCTAAAATGCCCAAAATGCCCTTGGTTTAAGAAACCAAAATCAAATTGGTTCAATTTGGTTTAAAACCTAGAATTAAACCGGTTCAACCTCAATTGAACCGGTTCTTCTTCTTCTTCTTCTTCACCGGAAACGCCGCCCACGCCTCCTACCTCCTCCGCTCCGGCGACCTCAGCTTCCTCTTCTCCGCCCCCTACTCCGCCAATATCTCCGGTAGCTCCGCCGCGATCCCGACCTTCGACGCCGCCGCCTGCAGAGCCTTCTCCGCCGTCCACAGGTTAGGCGTCCGCGCCGTCGCTCTCGAGGTCGACGACGCCAGGGAGGCCTACGAGACCAGCGTCGCTCACGGTTAGTACTAAAATTATTTTTTATTCTTTATTTTAGTAAAAAATTAGAAAAAAACAAGTTCAAAATAATTTTTTAAATACATGAGTATTTTCGTCATTTTCCAAAAACTTAACAAATTTTCAGAAAAAAAAAATAACGGAAAGTGGTAAATTGCAACTTTTGAAACTTGCAAAGGGCATAAGTACATGTTTTTAGTTAAGGAAAGTAAAGTGAAAATGACTTATTCTTAAAAAAAGGTATCTAGCATTTTCCTTCTTTTCAGACGGATTAGAAGCTAGGATGGGACTCGTCCTAGCTTTAACGATGTTGTTTTTTTGTAATCAACAATAATTTTATAAATGACAAGAGAAAAAATTTACAAACAAGTCAGAGCATACGGAAAAAAATGAGAATCACAAAAATGGAGGAAAACCGAAAACCTTAAAAGAACCGGTCAAATTGGTGAAAACTAAAATTGAACCGACTCCAATCGCAAAATCAGCCCGACCCAGTCTAATTGGGAAATTGGACTGAGGAATCTGAAGTGTCACATGAACGCAACGCAGCTTTTGCTGCGTCGACAATCAACAAACATCTTGCCGAATTGCACACCGGCGGCGACGACCAGGCGACCGCCTGGGAGGACGAACCTCCACATCGACGAGCCTTCGGCAACAACACCAGAACTTGTCCACCACCGTTGCAGCCCACACCCGACAGCGTTGCATCAAATCGACAAGGGCACTGTCGCCTGCAGTTGCTCAACCATGACTGCGACCGGCCGACCAAGTTCCTCCACCACCAACTGTTGTCCACCAGCTCAACGCCGAAGCATAGTGCTCCGGAGGGAGTCGCTGGAGGAAGAACCATATATGGTCCCGGAGCTCGTGCTCTCTTTGGTTCGGTTCTCATGCCACCGCAACAATGAGGTGCGACAACTTTCACAGCTCAGTTTGACCCTCTTATCGGAGCTTGAAGTGCGATGGAGCAACTTATCACTCTCCAGCTCGCCTTCGACTCCTCCAGCCCCAACTCCTCCTTGGCCTCAAGGCTCTGGCCACCAATTATTGCTCAACTCAGTACGGGCCTCCCGCCAGAGCTAGAGGTGCGACGCCGATGGCTGCTGCTCCGGACAGTTCCGACGGAGAAACATCTCCCACCTCCTCTGCTAGCGTCATAAGCGAGTCACCACCATCGTGTAGCTCGTCCCTCCACTAACAAAACTTGCCTTATATAAAGATGGATCACGGGGGATAGTCACCGGTGACTGGACGCACCTCCAACGACTCGAGAAAGAAAGAGATTTATGGGTATTCTCCAGAGAAAGAAAGTTTGAGAGAAATGTACATGCTTTAACAATGTTGTTGTTGTTTACTTGAAATCATTTCTTGTATCTCTTCGGTTTCAATAAATTATCTCTTCTTAAACTTAACATGAGAATAGAAATAAACAAATTAAGTTTAATCGTTTAATTTGGACAAATGATATATTACCCTACATATATATAGGTCCAAATACTGATATACGACAAAACAAAGATCTAAATCTAATATTAATATTCGACCAACAAATTTATTTGCGAGAAGTCTAATAGCATGAAATCTAAAGAGAATCACATATCACTGATGATATATTAAAATACACCTCAAAACTTCATGTGGCACGTAGCGATACGATACATGTGTCATATTCCATGATATAATACACTAAATTTATGTAAAGAATTTTTTTAGGGAAAAAACACGAATATTGTTAAGCCACTAACCCGACATTACGCCGAAAAACCGAAGAAACAAATGGTGGGACATACCCCGCACCGTGATCCCATCTATTGTTAGTTAAATCGTACCTTACTAATTTATGAGTTATAGAATTACAAGAGTGACTAGAATAATAAATAAAAACACATGTCCTATAAGTGGACAATACGCAATAACTATCACTAATGCTATCTCCAAAGATGTTCAATTCAACCCGTTTAACATCATGTAGAGTCACGACATCCACCTCATACTGATGAAGAAACTCCGTGATCCCACTATAGAATGCTTTAAACAGGGCGCCATGATAACCCTGGAGACCTACCGACTCGAACTATTTAGAATCATGCATAGCCGCCCTCCACCTCGTATGGATGAAGAAACCCTGTAATCTCACTGCATAACGCATTAAACCATATTCCTCGACCAACCCTATGATCAATGTGGGAATCACGAATCTATAATAATCCAAGTTCTCCAACCTCTTTGTGCTCTTACCAGGATCAGCCAATCGACGCCAGAAAACACCCGATCCCTCTCAGTACATATCTCAATGGGTTACCCCGATGACATATTGAAGCTTAAGAAAACCAAAACCCCCTAGATCGATATGCTTACAGAAATCCACCCATCGACGCCAGAGAACTCTGGTTCCCTCCCAGTATCGAGCCATCAACCAACTAAAACCGCAACAAGCAAATTGCATGCACCGATCTCCACCGTTCCCGCAACAAGCTAATCGTTGTAGCTTCTTTGCAACTCGATAAAGGGTTGAGTTTATCCAGTGAAGAAGGATTAGACGGGGAGAGAATTTAGTGACATGCATTTGAAAATTTAAAGATCAAATATGTGCACTTTATTTTATTTTAATGAATTAAAAATAAAATAAATGAAAAGTAAATATAATTTAACATAGTCAGGTTAAGTGGGAGAAACTGAAAGTTTGATACTTACGCACTAACACTGTAAAGATGAATGAATTAATATAAAACTAGATGGTGATTAAAAACATTTTATAATATTATCAATGAACTAACGTTCAATCTATAGTAGAATGAAGAGCCTTGTTCAAAAACAAATGGTGGCTTCATATACAAACTTGTGAACTCATCCTGGTCATGCGGTGAAGTTATCGACGACGTGATTGAACTAATGGCATCGCCTAATAATATTGCCAATTTTGTACTGGGATCATTTAGTGGTTAGTGAGTTTTTTTCAAAAATTGTGATTCCTTTTTTTATTTTCAATTGTGCGTTCTCACGAGCAAACCTTTTTGTAAAATTGGCTTTCATGTGGGTACTTTTGGGACCAATGTGTATTAACAAAAGAATATAATTATGAAACTCGTTTGATAAAAGGAGACATCCAAACATGAGTAAAAGAGCTTATGAAATTTGTTTCAAGAACTAAGAAACATGTTTTAATAATTGAAACATGTGTAGCATCAAACGTTACACAGTGTTTTTGATTGTTTATTCGAGTGAATAGAAAAAAGACCATTAAATAATTTGAAATACAAATAAGAACATAATTAAATGTGCATCATGAAATAATGAAACTTGTTTCATAGACAATTGTATTTGAAACACTCAAGTTATTTATTTTAAGGAGCTACATTTTTGTTCCTTAGGTAGAATCAAGGGATAATGACACTTTGTTACACCTAACTATAGGGAAATGTCACTTTCATACCCTAACTATTTTTTTTTCTTTTTTAGTACTAAAACAATTTTTTGTGGCAACCTACCTCTAAAATGTCTAATATACCTAAAATACCCCTGGTTCAATTGAAAAAGAACTAATAGTGAAATCAAACTGGTTCAAATTGGGCCGGTTCAAATTAGATTCATTTACCCGACCAGGGTATTTTAGGTATATTAGGCATTTTATAGGTAGGTTGTGGAAAAGGGCCACGATGAAGTAAGGAGTCTCGAAGAGGCTCAAACTCGGGATGAAAAGCCATAAGGAACTCCATAACGCGAAGTTGAGCTTGATATTTAACAAATAGTGCAACATCCTTATTGCATTCCCAACACTGTGGAGCAGATCATCGTGAAACTATTGTTGCCAAACTAATCTCCGAGGAAACCAAATTTTCTGCCACTCAATTGCATCACTCTACTGACACAGTTCTTGCCACATTCACAGGACGATCTGTTCCACAGTGCGCTTATTATAGACAACATGGGAATACAATTTTTGAATGCACACACCCAAAGAACAAGTATTGTACCCCCTGCAAGAAATACGCTCATACAGCTGACCAGTGTCCAAATCAAGAAGAGAAATCTAAATTTGATGTATTCATCGTCTCCGTCGCTGCTATGCCTATAAATAGTGTCCCTATCTCGTCTTTCGACTTAAGCAAAGTTGCTTGGACAATTGGATCTCCAAACCATCAAAGAAGCCTTAATCACTAATTCTGCTGCCACCTCTTCAGAATCTAAGGAAACGGAGGATCCATGGAACATTCCTTAAAAATCTATTTACCTATTAAAAAAAGAAAAAAAGAGAGACGCATTTTCAAGTGTCTCACGGCGCCTAAGTGTCTCGCATCACGTATCTTCAAGTGCCTCACAACATGTATCTTCAAGTGCCTAACAACGCGTAAGTGTCTCACAACATGTATCTTCAAGTGTCTCACTACACCTATCTATAAGTGTCTCATGACACTTACCTATATTTATGTACAAGAGTCTTAGGACACCTATTTATACTTTACTTATATCAACAGTCTCATATTAAAACTCAATTCGGCGATTACAACCGATTTGAGTTTGAGAGGGCTATTATATTAGAATGTAAGTATATTTTCTTATTTTGTTTTTGTATTAAGGTTGCCTATTTAGTTTGGTTCATAACATATATAAAGGGATCTCCCCTATTATATTTTACACAACTATCAATAATATCAATAATATTATTCTACTCTATTTATATCAGTTAGAGATGAAGACCGACCTTTGTTGATTCTTGTCTATTATGTTATTCAAAAAACAGTGTGAAAATACTGAAACATTTTTCAAAAATCCTCTTTTCAATGATGCATACGATTTTCCTGGTTAGCACTAATTCATTGGGTGTGTCCCGACACGTTGACCCGGTCAGCCTCCCCATTTTTCGACTTTCGTGTTTCAGCTCATTTTCGGCTTGTTTTCACCTGAAATGGTCTCGAAACATTTTGAAATAAAAATAGCATATAATACACTAAAATATATAAATTTGTGATAACATTGAGTTAAGAGTAAAGATATTTGACTTGAGAGGACAATAAAATTCCGATTTCACCAGCCTCATTCCTCGAAGAAAAATAATCAAAACCCTTTTCCGCTACATAATTTCATAACACCAACCTAAAAACAACATGATTATTAAATTTTGAATATAACCCCAATTGGACAACCCACATATCATTATCATTGTTCCATATTTTCACCTCTCTAAAATATCTCCACTTCATCACTTTCAATGCTAGGCTTTGTTCAATTGTAATCCATCTTCCTTATGTATTGAAATTCATCATTCAGTAGTGATAAACAAACATTTTCATTTTTAGTAGGTACATGTACATGTACATCCTCATCTTTTTCGTTTTCATCATCTTCGATGCTTGTCGGTTCATAAATTAGGCCACTGTCTTCACCTTCACCATCACCATCTTCTGTATTTGCAGGTTCTTCAACATGGTCCATGTGTTCGCCTTCATTATCTTCACCACTTGAATTTTCTTTAACATGATCATTGTATTCATCATTTGAAATTTGTTCAACACGTTCTACAACTCTTTCGCCATCACCATCAAACACCATGTACTTAACCCCGTTTGGGTAATCTACTTTCTCACCTTGTGGCTCAACCTCATCAACATGCACCTCTTCCTCATATTCCACTTATAGTTCTTCCCTTCCAACCTCATATACCCTTATATGATCAACGACATAATCACTATGATCATTATCAATCTCAAGTATAATTGTTGGCAATTTTCTGTTCCTAAATTGTCAACATTCAACGGATACCCTGCTTGTAACGGATCTTCCTACAACTTCGGGCTTATAAACTTGAAAGTAGATGTATCAGTCCTTGTTCTAAATGGAATATATTTGTATGTAAAAAATCAGCCCAATTTGTTTCATCACTACCACCCACAATTTTTTCAAAAGGGCTGACTACGCGTAATGGGGATATTCGTAAATAGCAACAATTTCATACCATAAAGCGTACTAGTTGCTGCATAACCTAATTCTCCCACAATGCCCATTAATTTAGGCACATATTATTCATCCTAAAAATGACTATTGGATCCACACTAACTAATTTATTCAATTTTGGAGGTCTCAGTAGGAAGTCTTCCCATCATGGTAAAACTCAAATACTCTACGAAAAAGTTTTAGGGGTTGGCTTGAAAAACGTACTCATCCTTTCTATCATTATGTAATTCAATTAAATGAAGAAACAATTTTAAGAGGGAACAATTTTAAAAGGGTTCGATTTCATAAACACGTGCATATATAAACCCTAAACTACAACAAAATTTTCCCTAAAATCAAATACATGCAAACCCAACATCAACACAAATCTGACATTTTTTCCTAAGAAACGTTAACCTAAAACTTAGACTTCATTCAAAACAAACTAAAAAGAAGAACGTCGAGGGCGTTTACATATGGCCTTTGTTTGATTCTGACATCTAGCCTCACTCGACGACGACTGATACTTTCTCCGATGACGATTGACATCTCTCAGGAACTCCATGGTCACAGCAACGCTCAGCTCGCAAAGTATATTTATATAAACATGGAAAAATTACACATGACCTCTCGTAACTATACATGAGTTTCACATAAACCCACTTAACTTCATAATTAACTTGTGGAGGACCTTTAGTTTGAAAAAGTTTCACTTTACAATTTTCAGTTAACTTTTCAGAAAATTATGTTATTTTTTACGAAATGACAAAAATACCCTTGCATTAAAAAAGATAAATAGATAAATAAAAATAATTTTGACCTTTTTCTATTTTTTTACAAAAAAAAGAAATAAAAATAATATTTTAGTATTAATTTTTTTAAAACAATTATATAAAAAAAACTATGTTTAAAAATCATTTATTATTTTTTTTTTATAAAAAAACTTTTTAGAAAGTAATTTAATTACTAATAGAATTTTATTATGTATTTTTATAACGAAAAAGTTAGGAAAAAAAGTTCAAATTCATTTTTACATATTTATTTTAATTTTTTAATACAAGTGTATTTTTGTCATTTCACAAAAAAATTAACGAAAAATGGTAAAGTGAAACTTCTTCAAACTTAAGTGACTTAATGAATTTAAGTGAAACTCGTGTATAGTTAAGAATTGTCATGTTGAATTTTTCCTATAACCATTGATCGCTTTACTCATTCTAAATGGAAGAAATTAAAACGTTTAGCAAGAGTAATTTTATAATCTCACTTTCAAGTCAACAGGATGACTGAAAAACTAACGTCGTGTGAAAAAAAGAAATTAGGGCATCGGCAATTCTTTTTTTATGTTAGGTATACAAAAGTGGGAGATAAAATTTGTGGATAATTTCAGATGACTACACCTGGATATGTCACATTATCACATGACTACGCCTATAATTTTTCGTGTCAGGGTGGATACCCAAGAATTTCATTTTTCTCACCGTTACTCATTCTGTTCATTTCCGTTAGTTTTTAACATTTTTAATGTGTGAAAATTCTAAAATACCCTTCAGAGGTAAATAATTGTTTTTAAGTTTGATTAAAAAGACTGACATACCCTTCACTATTAATTTAATTTTAAAAAAATACCCATCTCTCTCTCTCTTCCCCCCCTTCCGTCGCCACCTCCTCCACCACCATTGCCACCACCTCCATCTCCTCCATCACCACTACCACCTCCATCTCCCCCACCACCATCCCCTCCCCGCCCCCCCACCACCAACTCCTCCCCCTCCGTCGCCACCTACTCCATCTCTTCCACCACCACCACATCCATCTCCTACACCACCACTACCACCATCTCCTTCACCACCATCCCTCCCGCCCCCGCCCCCTCCATCTCCTCTCCCTCCGTCGTCACCTCCTCCACCACCACCTCCATCATCTCCTCCCCCTCCGTCGCCCCCTCCGACGAGACAGTTTTGGTGGTGACAGTGGTGGTGGAGGAGATGGCGACAGAGGAGGGAGGGGAGGGGGGGGGATGTATTCCTTTTAAAATTAAATGAATAATGAAAAATATTTTAGTTTTTATTTACCTTTGAAAGATATTTTAGCTTTTTCACACGTTAAAAATATTATAAACTATGAATAATAGTGACAAAAATGAAAACCTGGCACGAAGTGATGTGATAATGTGTTATCCCTAAAATTTACCCTATTTTTTATCCGGTGCGGTGGTTCAGATCGGTTGTTTTCCACCCATTGTAAAACGGTAGCATTTGCAATTGCAGGATTTCCGAGCAAAGTTTGTGCTTGACGGACTCTACGGCGAAGCCCTAATTCGCAGAGAGAAAATGGTGCGAGCGACGAAGAAGAAGAAGGAGGATACTGACTCAGCAATGTCTATCCTCAATCCGGAGTCCACTGAGCGTAAGAGACTGAAGAAGCTCGCCTTCTCCAACAGCATAATCTCCGATACTCCTTCGAATCAGCAGCTCGATCACTCACTCACTCCTTCCAAGACTGTGCTCAAGCACCGCGGCAAAGACATTCTCAAGAAGTCCACCCGGAAGAATCGTTTCCTTTTCTCATTTCCAGGTCTCCTCGCTCCCGTCGCCGGCGGCAAGATCGGCGAGCTCAAGGACCTCGGATCCAAAAACCCCATTCTCTACCTCGATTTTCCTCAGGTTCTAGAGAAAATTTGGGATGATACAGTATCTTTTCTGACTATTTTGTTTCACAAAATGGTGAACTTATGATTAATGTTTTTGTTTGATTCTCTGTTCCTAATTAGGGTCGGATGAAGTTGTTTGGCACGATTGTATATCCACAGAACAGGTACTTGACTCTGCAATTTTCTAAAGGTGGGAAGAATGTGATGTGCGAAGATTGTTTCGACAACATGGTTAGTATTTTGCTCTCCTTCACATCACCATTAACTTAGTAGCTCTTGAGTTCTGGTCGTCACTGTTCACCTCTCAAACCGTGTCTTATACAATGCACTCCTTAGTATGACAAGAAATTCAAAATCATATGGTACATTGGTACTAGAAACTTGATCTAAATGCCTTATTTCAATAATTAGCCAATGGGATGTCTTGCTTGTTGCGATTAAGTCATCATATGTTTCTAAATGGATTGCCCAGATGGCGATGTTTGATTTGTAAGCTAGCCTTATCTTTGCCATTCTCTGATTCCCTAGCAGTTAAGCTGCATATTTCTTCCATTTCTGTTTAATTATATGCTGTTAGTGGAAAATGTGATATATTATTGTACATTGGAGCATCTTAAGGTCTGAAGATGATTACAAAGAATTCTAATGTGCAATTTCAATTTGAGATAATTTTTTTGGAGGAAAATAATATTCATCACACTGAGATATGGGTCTCCTAAAATAGGTCTAAATTGTATAATCAAAAGGGTCGTTCCTGATCGCTATTTGGATTCCCATCTCTTTAATAATTCAGTGCCCACCCTAAGTTACACTTCTAACATTCATAAAGGTAGCGTTTGGTTAGAACCATATTATAGGACATTGGAGGGTAGGGTGCAACCCGTGCTATATGAAATTGCATGTTGCTGTAAATGACATCATAGGGAATTTCCTTAACTTCATTTAAAATTTTACTGTTTAAACAAGTTTTTTAAACTATTATTAGTTTAATTATTTTTTTCCAATTACTTATCTAACACACACATTACTCAAGGCTTATCATTTTCATTGCATTAAATGGGTTTGTGCTTAGGTTGACACAAATGTCTACATGTTTGGCTTTACACAACTTGTATGTTTTTATCCAACAATATTTAGCTTATTACATGTTCAGAGTCAGCATATACATCTGGGCTTCTGATGTTTCCATTGTTCTTGCTCCATGTTCTGATAATTATCTCTCTACTTAGAGAAGTTCCACTCCTTGATTGAGTGTGTGCGGATTTGCTCAATTAAATCTTGTAGAGAGTTCAAGTTTGTTTCCATGCAACCAGTGTCAATCCTATCTTGGATGATAGTATAGGCTCTAAGGATCTTCCTCAACTTGACCTTGGGTGGTGTTGAGAGGGTAGTGAAAGGTAGTTATGGCTTGTGTACTTGAGCTTTAAAAAGATTCACTTCGTTGCTCTCCCCCGTTTTATAAAGCCGGGCTAAAAAATGTGTTCAAAACTTATATTTTCGTTGTTTAAGGCGAGTTAACAACGACCCCATTGCATATAGCACGAGTAGTTTCTCATTACACGTGTTTCAATTTTGTCGACACACAGGGTAGTGGCCCTAAGCCTCAACCCTTTGCACCCACAATAATCCTTCTTCCCTCTAGGGTTTTGAGGAGTGTTGAAGTATCCACCAAGTTGTGAAGTTTGAGATTGCTTAATGTACTAATTGGACCCTCCCCTCAGTAGTTTAAGCTTCTTCGTTGGAGACTTGGAGTAAAGCTTAACCACATGTCTAATAGCTAATAATGTTCCCAGATTGTATTTTCTGATGCATGGTGGATTGGAAGTAAAGATGAAAATCCAGAAGAAGTCCGGCTTGATTTTCCAAAGGAACTCATTGAGGTTAGTTTTCCAATATCTGTTTTCAGGTCGTTAGAATGTATTTCTTACTCATCTGTTTTGACAGAATAAGTAAGTAGTGCCTTTCATGATCCATCCTCAATTATTTTTCTTGTTGTTTTGGGTTTCAGGAACCAAAAGTCGATTATGATTTTAAAGGTGGTGCAGGTGGAGCATTAGTAGATAAGCATAGTCTCACTGAAAAAAGAGTTAAATCTACAGTGCAGCCATGTAAGGATGAGCTTGAAGATGATACATCTGATAGCGAAAATAATTTGGAGGATATAAACCAGACAACACCGTCTCGACAATCAAAGAGAACTGCTGGAAAAAGAATAAAGTATGTTTCCTATCCAGCTGCTCAAATCTCACGTGCGTCTTTTCTGTGCTATAAGTAAACTTGTAGATACCAAATTGATATGAGGAACAAAATGAAAACAGACTGTGATGTGGAAATTAGATCATTGATTTTTTTTGATTGGCAAGAAATATAAATTGACATAAGAATAATTACAATGCGAGCCCGAGAGGGCGGAAAAAAATACATTGAGAAGGAAAATAGATTGCCTGAAAAAAACACGGTAAAAATAGCAGAACCCCCAAATGTGCGTGGTTTGAGTCGAGGTAGAACGAGTCAGACAGAACAAGAAATGGCCGGATGAGCGGTCCAAAAGGGTTCGTAAGATGAACCAGTCGAACCGAAGAATCGGACCGGTCCACAAAAATCGGACCGCTTTACAAAAAGCCGGACTAGCCCACAAAAACCCTAGCATTGCAAATGCGATGTGGGCGAGCTGCCGCACCAGATCCGGCGGGGCTCTGGCGACTGAGGCCAGCACCTCCGGACTTCACCTCTCGTGGTTCCAACTCTCCCCGACCCAAAAACCAAAGTGACCGCAACAGAGCTCCTCCGGTGTGCGAGGATCGACGTTGTCGGCCAACACCGAGAGAGATCTCCGACGAGAATGTCGAGAGAAAACCCGTCCCCATCTCGTGTCTCCGGACAGAACCAACACCGCCACAGCCACCGAGTGCACCACCGTACTGAGATCTCACCAGCCCCGTCCTCGACATCCACATAGCCACGCTAAAACCCCTCAGTCGAAGTAAAAAATGCGGGAGGGAGAGAGGTACGTCGCGAGCTCTACCAAAACCGACCCCAAAACCACCAGATCTGGGTTTAGAAGCTTAAAGAGAACATCCGCACCATTCTCCTACTTGCATTTGCATTCACGTGCGCATCCCAAAACTAGATGGGTAGGGATTTCAAAGTTCATTTGTCCTTTCACTTTCATCACATAAAATTGCATCTTCTCAACCATTTCCATTGTCCGCGTGGCCATCGCCATCTTGGTTTAGTCTTAGCAGGAAAGACATTGAGTAGCTTTAAGGGACTCGTGCACTACCTCGTTCTCTTCAGTGAACATGCTAGAGGTTCAACATCAGTTTACAACTCGCTTTTTGGATTTGGTTTGGCGAAGCCTTCTCTTTGCCTCTACTTATATCTCCACCACCGAAGTCGTTTCAAAACCTAGACCTTTCTATCATCAACTTCGAGAACACTGATATTTTCTCAGTTTCTCCCCTTTGGCGTCAGGCTTACAACCTACTACAAGCCTCAAGGACAACCTTTTAGGTAAGAAATAGCCTTGCAACTCTTCTCTTGAGTCAATACGATCCCTTCCCGTTTGAGGAAACACGCTTCCAATCCTCAACACGATTGTGCATATGTGAGGTTTCGTGCTTGATTTTTCTGGTTTGTGGATTATGTCTCTCAGTGTTGGTGTCCACATGCTCTTTAGATAATTTGAGTATAGTTATTTAGGGAGAGCAAACATACTTGCCAACCTGTCCCAACCCGCTAATCCGCCTCAATCTTAACCTCCAATAGACCCAATCCGGATTTGGTCAGGTAACGAATCGAAAAAATCCAACCTGGGTGTATATGGGGCGGTTGGCAAGTTAAAGAGAGTTAACCCACTCCAACCTGGGACCCAATCTAGCATCCATCCTCATTGTTCCACTAACCCAGCTTCATTGGTGGACCAATCCTGTGATTATTTAATTCGTTTTATAGCTGTAAATTTTACTTTGATTAGTCTATGTACATTTGTAATATAAACCTAGATGAAGCTATATCCTTATAGGTTATATATCATCATGGTTTTAGTAGGGTTTTGACTTATAAAGCACTAACACTTGTGTTGACACCCAAGTTGGTGCCATGACACATACCCACATTGACATGGCATACCTTAGCATGCCATCAATCATGTAACACCCCTTTCTCTCGACGGGTAACACTTTTTCCTCTGGGTTATAGGAAAATACACGCCCCCTTTGTGACATTTGGGTGGTTCTCACGGGTTTTCACGCAACTCTTGGTTCTCACTTGAATGCATCCCTATATATATATAAGGTCATGATCTCGTTCGAATCAGAAGGTCTTGTGCGAACTTGTGAGAACTGTGTTTCCATTATTATGTTATATATTTCCATTATTAAGTCATGTATTTCCATTATTATGCCATATATTTACATAACCGTGCTTCCATTATTATGACATGTATTCCATAACATTATTATGGTAGACAAAAAAAAAACTTTTTTTTTCTTCCAATCCCTTGTAACACCTCTCCCCTCGACGGGTAACACTTTCCCCTCTAGGTTATAGAAAATATAAACGTGTTTCCATTATTATAACATGTATTTATGTAACCAAGAGGTCTTGTGCGAACTTGTGAGAAATGTGTTTCCATTATTATGTCATGTATTTTCATTATCAAGTCATGTATTTCCATTATTATGCCATATATTTCCATAAACTTGTTTCCATTATTATGACATGTATTCCATAACATTATTATGGCAGACCAAAAAAAAACTTTTTTTTCTTCCAATCCCTCGTGACCTCTTCTCTCGACGGATAACGCTTTCCCCTTTAGGTTATAGAAAATATACGCTCCCCTCGTTACATTTGGGTGGTTCTCACGTGTTCTCACTTGAATGCATTCCTATACATATGCATGCATATGCATACATATGCATATATATATATACAGGGAAAATAACACTTCGGTACACCAAAAAGTTTTTCTTTCTATTTTAAATACACCCAAGCTTCCCTTTTTGCCCATTTAATTGTCTCAAACTGTGACTAAATGTGAGAAAAATGGCAATTTGGGAGAGCGGAAATGTTAAGTTAATACATGTTCTTTTGGGTGTAACTTGAATGTGACAATTTTTAGGCATTCAAGAATTTCTGGTTCCTTGTCATATTCAAGAATTGCTCAGTTTCCTAATAACTTCTACTATACTTAACCTGGCTCCTTTTGTTAATGCGGCTATTCAGTTTCTGTGCATTATTGCCGATAAAAAAAGTTTATGCGCGTTATCAAATATAGGAAGTAATTTGCCTCTGATTCAGTTTTGCAGAATCTTCATCTGAAAGTGGTTCTGTTGGAATTGACGCTGACAAACTAGGTGAAGAGGAGGAAGTTGACATGGACCATAAATCTTCAACCATAATTACTGGAAATATCCTTAGATAAAATATTCTTGTGTAGTGTTACATGTTTGTTTCACCAGCTTTGCATGCCAATATACATGATTTTAGAGCTCCTTCTGTATACTCTTCAGCAACTAGTGCTGGTGATGCAGGACAGCAGGAAAAAAATAGTAGTCCCTCATTAGATGGCTTCCTTAAATTGTTGAAACAGAGCAATTATTCTAACCATGTAGTCCACGACATTGACAACAAGGATGGTGCTACAGTGGAGAGAGAGGAAGAATGTCAAGTGATCTCTGTGCTAGAAAAGAAGCCCAAGTCTAATGCAAAATCCAGCAGTCATCACGGTTCACTTGTTCAAGCTACTATCTCTACACTGTTTAAGAAGGTTGAGGAAAAGGTATTTATGATACATCTGAACATCATATTTAACTGTTCAAAGTAAATGTTGTTACACAGCAATTTTGGCTGGATGCTGCAACCTTCAATACTTAGTATCTAAAGGGCTGATCAGATGGTGTGCCTATACTATGTATGGATTTAGTATGTTACCAGTTGATAAACCTTCAGTGAAGTTCCTGATTACCCCTAGGTTAATAACGGAATGCAGTCATAATCAAAGAGAACTTTGTCGGGCATACTGAAGTTACCCATACATGTTTGTCTTTGTTGAAGCCATACAAATTACAAGTGGGTTGTCTTTGTTAAATCTGTCTGTATGTTCCAGGTCTCTGGTATTACACCCCTATGAATTGATGGTGAAAGAAATAGAAATCACAGTTTATCTTTGTTAAGTATTTATAGCAAAAGCGGGCTTCGATCCTATGACTTGGGTAAGATACACGGAGATTAAGCAAGTAGAACTGTAATGAGATCTGTAGTTTGTCTGTTTATTTCTGTATATCTCCCATGTTTCTGAAAAAAATCCAGGTGTATACTTGTTGATACCATGGTTTATCGTTGTAGAATCTGCTATATGTGTTTTGCATTTTCTACGCCACTTGCCTATAATTCATGTTCATTACCATTATGAACTTTCTTGTTGGGATGTGATAATAACCTTATTAATGGGATGACTGATGAGCACAAGTTATTGATAAAGTTCACCAATGAATTCACAGTTAACTTGCACATTTTATATTTTCAGAAGGTAACAAGAACTCCAAGGAAATCCCCATCGGCTAAAGGTTGCTTTTCCTCAAATACTATTCCTGGTATAAAAACATTTCACATGTATAATATTCATTACAGCCAGTGTTTTCAATGTTATTTTCTAGTTTCTGGTGGGAAGTCACAACAAACCAATTTGAAAAGGAAGATCGATCAGGTGAGGAATATTCATTTCCAGTTTTCTTATCTTGTTTTCTACAATTTTTCAATTTCCCATCCCGGTTTGGCTTTTTTTCACACTGCCGCAATTACACAGGGTTGATTAAATCAGGTTTGCATACTGACCAGGTTGAATTTTTCACTATTGCAGGCAGAAGGGTCTGAGAGAAAGAATAAAGTAATTGCAGAAAAAAGAAGTGGTTAGTGTCTTTACTCTCGTTTGTCATAAGCCATTGCTTTCTCCAAAATAGTTATCTATACACACATATACATGTCCAGTAAATTAGAAGGTAGCAATGGAACTTACAACAGTGGCGAGATGATGTATTAGTTGAAGCAGGACTATCGGCGAGCCAAATTATGGCAGTGTTAGCGGATTAGTGAAGTATAAAGTCACGCATTTAATAAAAATAGAAAAAAGAGGTATGTCTAGAAGGAAAAATCAAACTCAGCTATGAACGTTGGCTTTTTAGTCTCGAGTTCGACCGTAAATATATCCCAACAATAAAGCTGTACATGGTATCTTAGGTAGGTTTGGTATTTGGCATATGCCTCATTTGTGCTTTATCTCCCCTTCCATACATTCTTGATCCTCGTTCCATGCACTTTGTGTTCTCTGAACATGTTGAAGCGTCTCACATTGATTTGAAATAATGTGGATTCAGTGATCAGTTGGTTTATTAGTTTGGCTCTCCATCTGATAATCTTAAGCTTTTATGTTGGAACACACGGATGATATCTTGTAAAATCACTCTGATTTTAAGGTTAGGTAATTTTACAATTTTGGGGTTTGTGATGGTGATTGAAGCTTGAAGTCGCACTTCAGCTGATATTTTAGGGAACAAGCAGCTAGATAATCCCGACTTAGTGTTATTCTTTAGGACAAAGGAATGTTTCGAGGATTTGTATATAGTATACTTCAAGCTATTAGGAGTTCTCAAAGGTTTGATGTTAGATTTGTTCTTGTAGGTTCATGAGGAAGTATTTTGTTGGTAGAAATTCCTTGCTAAAGTATTTTGTTGGTAGAACTTCCTTGCTAACTCGGTAGGATTATTGATTTTTCTTGAACTATGCATATGGGGATAATAGTCTTGCACTTGTTAGAATGTATTGGTTATCTTATTCACGTTGGCGTTTCATATTAAAATCTTCTATGCATGAGATATTTTTTATGTATTTATCAAATTGTATTGTTTTCTTCAATATTTACCCTATAACTAACTTCTTTGGAACTATAGGGAAAGGAGTGACCACAGAAAAGAAAGAAAGCGAGGTATGTTTATGTATATTTTAGGTTTGGGCATGTTGTCTTCTTTCTCTCTTAAAAAGTCTCTAGAAGTGGGTACTCAGAGAAGTTGGGCTCAATACCCTTTTTTAAAAGGGAACCAGTCTCTTTCAGTTATGATCCCACTTCTTTCTTTCCTGTGGTAAGGGCCACATAGTTGCTTCCTTCCATCTTGTTATCTTTTAATCATTGTTTTGTTTTCTTAGTTAGCTTTAGGGATAATTGCAAAAACTAACCCTCTATTTTACACTTTTTTGTGAATTGGAACTGGAACTATAAACATGTGCAAGTTGTTGGTGTGTGCAATTTTTCTTTGGCATTTTTAGTTAATTTTAACATCAAATGGTTAATTGTTTCAAAATATCGATTTTTCCCTTCACGTTAAAATTTTCAAAATAAACAAATAAAAATAAAACTAAATCCATCGTTCTTCTTGGTGATAAATCTGACACTGTTCCACCAGAATTAGTTTCTAGGCCTCAATCTTCTATCGCAAATGGCAATTTTGAAATGGAGACGACACTCTCTTGTTGGAAGAGGTGTGGATTTGCTTCTCGACATATCGATAAATGTGATTTGCTGCAAAGTCGTCGTAGATGGAGCCACCGACAATTGCTATTTGATCTCTAGAGCTAGCGTTCTCGAAGAGTGCTTCCCTTCTCCAGGTCTAGCATCGGGAAGATGACGACATCATTCGGGGCGGAGGAGGCAACGTTGACCCTGCAACCACGACACGCGCTAGCGTCAACCACAACCACAACACGACGCTGACCTCTGAAAATGATGGCGTTGACGTGTTTGGCAATGGAGAATGACATCATTATTTAACTATTCATTAATTTTAACTTTATTGTAGTTTTTCTTGAAAGGGTATTTTTGATATTTTATTCCATATTTTAACTTAAATCAAATCGTGGCAGAAAATTTTTGTACACGGTGGCAACATGCAACGATATTTTGTTCACATCAACAACTTGCAAAAAGTGTAAAGTAGAGGGTTAGTTTTTGCAATTATTCATTGGTTTTATCAAAGTTGTTAAAATTCCCAATTAATCCTTTAATATGATTTATTTTCTAATTAATCCCCGATTAGTCCCTAGAACTTCTAGGCTAGAAGGCCCTCTCCGACCGATTACCGTTTATTGTTTTTTATAACACTGGATTTTATGATTACTATGAAAATAATAATACATGGAATACACAATTTATATAGGGATAATGACAGTTTAGTGCATCTAACTATTCCGAAATGACACTTTGATACCCTAACTAATTCTCTCTTTTTAGTACCCTGATTATCTTTATTGACAACTTTCCCCTAAAATGCCTATCATACCTAAACTACCCCTGATTTTGATTTCAATTTTGTCCGGTTTACTATGGACCGGTAGTGAATCGGAATTGAATTTGAACTTGAACTTGATCCAAATTCGTAATGGAATTAAAAATTTTATGGTCTAACCGCCTCAATTCCGGGTAGAACTGAAATCAAAACCAGATTTTATTTTAGACATTTTAGGGGTAAGTTAATAAAAATAGTCAGAGTTCTAAAAAAACTAAAAATTAGGGTAAGAAAGTGTCATTTCGAGATAGTTAGGTGTAGTAAAATATCTTTATCCCATTTATATATGTTGGTTTCTCTTTTCGTTTCTGTCAGTCTCAATCTTTATTGGGGCGCTTAATCAGCTCTACCAAACCACAATTCAGGCGCATTCGCCATTCCGGGCCATAGACTAAATATGAAAAAGTTATAAGCACTTTCACTGAATTGGAATATCTTAAATCTAGGGGTTAAATAGTATTAAATTTGATGGTACAAGAACTGTTTTGGTACATTTTCCTTTAAAATTTAAAGCAAAAACTAGTTATTTTCCTTTTTACAAATCATAATGTAAGGCTCTATTTGAAGTTTGTTAGGTTCTTTCTTAAATCTGAGGTCTTACGATTTCCAAGGCCTTATTGTATCAAGTTTAGAAACAAACAATTTAAGTCAATTATATCAATGTCTTGCAAGTGACTAATATTGCAGTAAACATTGTAGACTGAAGAAGATGATATCGAAGAATTCTCAAGCCAATCAAGGGTATGGCCACTGACTCTTAGCCAAGTTATGCTTCTAGTTGTTTTCTGATATAATTGTAGTGTGATGGAACAATTGAAATTCAATGCTTTTTATGATCGTTGCCCTTCTCATTTTAAGAAAAAAATCAATGCTAAATGGTCTACTGTTAATTCTAACAAAACAATGAAGGATTGAGACTCAGTGCTTTGCTCCATGTGTTCCATAGTATATAATCAATCTGTTATAACTAATCATGAATGGCATAATATGGACACTTATTGAAATATCCATTTGTATACATTATTGGGCGGAGAGTAAATTATTCTTTGCCAGTCCAATGACATTTTTTTATTAGCAAGTATTTAAATTTCTCTAATCCCTCCAACCCACCCAACGAGGTTTGCCACGATAACACAATGTAAGGGTGAAGCTTAAACCATTGGGGTTTCCCCTTTGGGACTTATTTGTACTCTAAAAAAATTTCTTCCTGATTTTGCTGAGCTTCCAATAATTTCCTTTCTTGCTTGTTGCATTTTATCTTGTTTAGGATGCAAGTGAAAGTGATGAAGATTGGGTTTCTTGAGGTAGCTATGATGCCTAGTGGTATGAAACACAAATCAATTTCTCGTAAAGTTTTGTTTGCTTTCAATATTTAAATTTAATTACCAATTTCACGAAGTTGATTAAAATGCAGGAGCTGGAATTGATTACACAAATGATTATTCTTATTTCTTATCATATTCTCCATTAGCTGCATAAGAGTTGACAAGTTTTAGTAGAAGGCATGTTGAACTTGCAAGGCTTTATGTAAAAACAAATTTTTTTTATGGTATACATTCCTTGGGGGTTTAAACCACCATAAATTATGTGTACTTGCGATGTTCGAGTGGTCTGAGGATATATATACTTAAATGAAACATGTAATATCTGTGATCGCATTGATCAAGCATATATATCGAAACGAATGAATGCACTATGCTAAGATAAGAACTTGTCAACCCTGTCATTGGTTGCTCTTGATAGGAACTTCATGCAAATGGGTGGTTTAATCCCTGCAAGAGCAAGTATCGAATTGGGCAAAGTCCATATCCCATCCCCGCAAATCAATCCTGATGCAACCGCCGGTCCAAATGCATCTGCCTGCGCTTTGTTCATCTTCTCCCACACAAACAATATCAAGCTTCCTACGCACATATCAATGGTGAAGTAGGATCCCAAATAGAACGGTATGGCCATTGCCATTGGGAGTGGTATGAACCAAGCACGCTTATTTCCAAGCACATCCTTTATCAAGTTTATCAGAATGGCAGACCCGAAGAACAAGTAGCAGAGGGTCAGACAGTTCTTGGGCAGTGATGAGAATCCATCTACTCCCAGCTTGGCCATGTTGTGGTACACGAGGGCATACGGAGCAGGATATTGACTTCCCGGGAGGCCTAGATCATCAAACGCCTTGTAGAAGAGCCAGAAGACGCAAGGGGAGATTATGCATCCCATTGCAGTGCCTATGGCTTGGCTAATAAACATGGAACGAGGTGAAGCGAGAGTGAGGTAGCCGGTCTTGAAATCCTGCATGAGGTCAGATGCAGTGGACACAATGTTCATCATGACTCCACAGGCTACAAGCCCTGCGAGGATTCCATTGTGAGAGGAACCTGCCCATGCCCCTATCGTGAAGATTGCTAGCTTCCCATAGGTAGATGCTAGGGACCAATCAGTTAGACCACACCCATATGCATTACAGAATGCCAGAGTTGGTGCAAAGATGTAGATTACCAATATGTGATACCATTCGAGCTCGTTAAAGATATGTGGAAGAGCAACTGTTGAGACGATTGCAATTGTCACATAACCCACAATGGCAAACCATGCCGGAATTTGATCTTTGAGAAACACTTGTGTCCTACGCTCGTCATCGTAGCTTACTTGCTTATTACAACTCCCGTCATTCGCCATGGGGAGACTATCTTTGTCTTGAAATTGTAAGTACAATCCCAAAATGGTTCTACTAAGCACCTTAAAGAAGTGATATAGACCGTCCCCCAAGATCATGGCAATGGCAATGAATACCTGAAACAATTCGATCAATATATAAAACAAGTACAAATACACGTAGGTAAAGGCTGTGGGTGAAAAAGAGTAGTGTATCGCTTACCTTGTAACCTTGAAGGCCATTTAAGCTGCCAGGTTCAAGATCTGCGGAGTACCAATGACCTCTTCTCGTCTCTATTAAAGGCCACATTACACCCCAAGAAAGTATCCCCCCGACAAGCAGTGATATGTTCACTATGTACGGGCAGATCATCCCTACTCCAACATATGTTGCCGAGAAATCGAAGTAGAACCTGTAAACAATGAACACAACACATTTGAATGCATTTCTAATTGATTGGAAACGATATATGATCATTTTTGCTACGTACTTGTAGTCATATGCTTTCAGGCCAAAGGTGGGGAAATTTATGAATCCACAACTGTCTCCTGAAGTGAAGAACCATTGAAAGAATCCCCACAAGAAACTGAAGGAGAAGAATTTGCCCAATTCTCTTACTTGTTTCCTGGAAAAGTGATGTTCAGAATTTTGCATTGAAAGAAAGTGTCGAGATGGTTCATAACTTATGATTAGTCTCATTGCACTCACTTGGCTAGATTTGCTCCTTTGGGAGTGTGAAAGCTGTTGATAAGATGAGCCGTGGCAGTACCACTTGGGTATGTCAACTTGAAGTCTACGATCATTATCTGATACCAAACCAACCATGTTATTGCAATTATTTTCTAGTCATCAGTTGTACATAGAAAGATATGTTACATACCTTTCTGAGAGGCACTACAGAGAAAAGGCCAGGAAAGCTAACGATAAAAAGAAATGCAATCATCCATCCTAAAGCTGGATTTATGTAATCTTTATTACTCCCTGATTCTTCTGCAACTCTTTGGCTCATTCCAAACAGGTAACTCCCAAAACCTCCTGCGTTATTTACTCAAATGTAATGTACATATATATAGTAAATGAAACACGTGCGTCTTCAATCAACTGATCCAAATATGGTAAAGCTATAATAAACTTGGCGAACTGCTCCGGTCTAAATCTTTAAACTTGACAGGCAATCAAAATCGTACGCTAAAACCCTCTTGTGCACATTTTTGTGAGAAGTAACTAATAGCTCCTGTCTAAATCTTTTCTTGTTACTGTAATACATTTGCAGATGGTGATAGAATTGCAATACCAATAAACTGTAAAACTTGTGTGCATCAGAAAGATTTACAGAAGATGCTTGTTTTGATTAGTTCATGGATCTAAGGAATAATTCACAGCTCATTCATCACTAGTACTATTCATCAATCACATGATATAATAATACAGTAATTACAAAATAAATAATCATAAAAAAATGGTGTGGTGGGCTAATGTTTAGCATGGCAACATGTCAGTGTTGAGGAATCCATATTTGTTTAATAATTACAAGCCGAAAAAAGAAGAAACGTGAATAAGCATCATAAAAGTAAGTAATTAGATATAGATATAGATATAGATATGAAATTGGGGAAAAAGGGGAAAAAGGGGGTTTTGAAAGTTGATTGGTACCGCTGAAGGCAATGCCGGAGGAGGCGACGACGCAGGTCTGGATGACTGTGTTCTCTTGCCTGGTGAAGGGAAGTGGTGAGGATGTGTGGATGAATCTGAGCCACGTCTTGACGAAGAAGAAGCCGAGGAGCCCCGCGGAGACGTTGAGGGATGGGATGATTCCTGTGGTGAGGTTGAGCTTCATCACTATGAAGCAGAAGAGCACGCTCAGCACCAAGCTCACCACCATCGCTCTCAACGTCACCTGCTCCTTCCACGATGGGACCGAAGACGACGAGAACACCTTCTCAATCGATTCCGATTCCAATTCCATTTCCGATACATCCTTGTCCTTGTCCGTCGTGCTGTTGATTTCTCTCATCTCTTCTCCATCCCCTGATGATTCTCTTCTCCGATCCATTTTCTTGCTTGTCTCTTGTGTTCTCCTCCTTGTCCACAAATAGTTAATAGTCAAGTCAATTATTGAGCAGTTAAGTTAGTGTGGAGAGGAGAGGAGAATAAGACTAGACTAGACTAGTAGTGGTAGTGGTATCCTTTTATTGACTGACTTGTCTTCTTTGTTTAGGTTACTTTGTCCTTTGTGACTCATCTTCATGTACAACACATAGATCCTATCCCTTTCTTAACACCTACTGCTCCACTCCACTACTACACTCCACACTCTACACATACAATATATATACACACATCATACATGTGTATGTGTATCCCAATCTTCTGTCTCTATCTCTTCGTTTTCCAACAATTGTCCCTTCCCCTGTCATATTGGGAAACCAAGCACAAAACTATTCATATGCTTTGTACTACATACTTTCTAAGGATTTTTTTAGTATTATTTAAGTAGCGTTAACGAGAGCAAAGAAAAAGAAGATTAGACAAGAATTAGAGTTGTTGGCGTAGGAATGTTTGCTGGAGCGGAGATCTGTTCCAAGCCTGAATTGTTTGTTCAAATTTGTTCTTATTCAAGTCGTGTGCAAGATGAGTCGTAATGCTTAAATGCTTGATCTTTAGAAAGGTCATGGAGTTGTCGTTGTGCTTTCGAATATGAGTGTGTTCCTTTCCATCCAAATGTGTCAGAGAGTTCGGTGTCGCTTGGATGGAATGAGACAGGGCCACATCTCATGTAGCTGCAAGACAAAACCTGGCATGATAACCCGAATACTCCACCATCGAAAAATAGCATTTCAAACAAGTCAAACCTAACGACAGTGAAGAAGAAGATGCCTCGAATGTTCGAAGTATCTCCAACAAAAGGAAAAGACAATCGACCAAAGATATAGGGACACCGCAATCCTCAAGAAAGTATCGCGTAGGAATGACATCATTAATCGCGAGCCATGCAAAACACTACATTTTCGAGGGCGTGCTGCTGCACCAAAAAGCCTCGACCCAAGGCTCAGGATCATCTGATGCCTTGGTTAGAAAATAATAGGTCTTGCGGACATATAAGTCATCCTAATCTCTGGACTAGACGAGGGCATCTAGGACCGTGGGCTAAGCTTGAGGTCTAAGAGTAGGTCGACCAAGGGATGTGCGTCAGTCTCGAGACTCGACCCGAGCCACCCATGTATTGAACTAACCAGGAGTTTTTTAACCCAAAATGAGCTTATTGGTTCTTGAGACCTCGACACACGTGCATATAACTGAGGGTACATGGACGCTAGAGGAAGGTGTGAGGACCAATGTTCTTCTCAAAAGAGAATTCTGTTATTGATCCCTAGTTCCCAAGGCAAGCCTGATGTCCCGAGTAAAGACATGAAACTATCATTCCTAGACATAGAGAATAGATTATTTAGAAAAAGTAAAGCCGAAGTGTTTTCCCTTCGTCCTAAATCCCATTCTTTGAAGTTCTACCAATATTTAGCACAAACAACCTTCTTTCATAGAGAATCAAGATAAAAAAATAATCCCCAACCCTTCTTTTTCCTTGGGCAAACAAATTGTGCTCCATTTGAGTTTTGGGATTGGACGCTTGTATGTTGCTGCTGCTCAAAAAAAAGTTTCTCTGAATTGCCCTCAGAGCATTAATGAGCGTCAATTTGAATAGAGACATATTTAGCACAAACATAGAGAAACTATCATTCCTAGACAGAGAATAGATTATTTAGAAGAAGTAAAGCCGAAGTGTTTTCTCTTCGTCCTAAATCCCTTTCTCTGAAGTTCTACCCATATTTAGCACAAACAACCTTCTTTCATAGAGAATCAAGATAAAAAAATAATCCCCAACCCTTCTTTTTCCTTGGGCAAGCAAATTGTGCTCCATTTGAGTTTTGAGATTGGACGCTTGTATGCTGCTGCTGCTCAAAGAAAGTTTCTCTAAATTGCCCTCAGAGCATTAATGAGCGTCAATTTGAATAGAGACATATTTAGCACAAACATAGAAAATAGATTATTTAGAAGAAGTAAAGCCGAAGTGTTTTCCATTCGTCCTAAATCCATTCTCTGAAGTTCTACCCATATTTAGCACAAACAACCTTCTTTCATAGATAATCAAGATAAAAAAATAATCCCCAACCCTTCTTTTTCCTTGAGCAAGCAAATTGTGCTCCATTTGAGTTTTGGGATTGGACGCTTGTATGTTGCTGCTGCTCAAAAAAAGTTTCTCTGAATTGCCCTCAGAGCATTAATGAGCGTCAATTTGAATAGAGACATATTTAGCACAAACATAGAGAAACTATCATTCCTAGACAGAGAATAGATTATTTAGAAGAAGTAAAGCCGAAGTGTTTTCCCTTCGTCCTAAATCCCTTTCTCTGAAGTTCTACCCATATCTAGCACAAACAACCTTCTTTCATAGAGAATCAAGATAAAAAAATAATCCCCAACCCTTCTTTTTCCTTGGGCAAGCAAATTGTGCTCCATTTGAGTTTTGAGATTGGACGCTTGTATGTTGCTGCTGCTCAAAGAAAGTTTCTCTAAATTGCCCTCAGAGCATTAATGAGCGTCAATTTGAATAGAGACATATTTAGCACAAACATAGAGAAACTATCATTCCTAGACATAGAAAATAGATTATTTAGAAGAAGTAAAGCCGAAGTGTTTTCCCTTCGTCCTAAATCCCTTTCTCTGAAGTTCTACCCATATTTAGCATAAACAACCTTCTTTCATAGATAATCAAGATAAAAAATTAATCCCCAACCCTTCTTTTTCCTTGGGCAAGCAAATTGTGCTCCATTTGAGTTTTGGGATTGGACGCTTGTATGCTGCTGCTGCTCAAAAAAAAATTTCTCTGAATTGCCCTCAGAGCATTAATGAGCGTCAATTTGAATAGAGACATGTAGTACAAGGGCAAAGAAATGAGAGTGGGTTTGATTAGAGTGACCACCCTCTAAAGCACAAATATTTAGCTTTCGAGAGAGATAACTTCTTCTCGTGGGATGCAATGATGTCAGCCCAGGAATTTACTCTTGTAGGGCTCAATCCCAACTTGAACCTCATATAGGGGATGGAGAGTTCACCCGTTGTGCAACCGAACGCTACTGCCAAATCCAACGATGGGCTAGCATTAGGCCCAAGTCCTATTAAGATCGACTTCCCGAAATTGATCCGGAGACCGATTTGTGCCTCAAAATTTGTTGTTTTTGGTGTGGTAATTTCAAAATAACTCTTAACTTTTCAAAAGTATCAATTTTAAAATAAAAATGTTTAACAAATGAGTGAACGCCATATCTCATACATTGAAGAAGAACAGACATCACCCAACGAAAACTCTAACAAACTCCTCAACTTATCTAGATGTTTTGATAGGGTCAAAATTTATGCTCATTCCCGAGTCAAATCTCCTCATTTTAATTATATTGTGCCCCGAATTTTATAGTTTTACTGTATATTATTCACCTTTTGCGTCACATGTGTGTTGAGTGTATTTCAGGTGAAAACATGTCATTTCGGGTAAAAAACGAGCCAAATATCAAGTAGCCAAGTCCTAACCGAGTACCAAGACGATTGATTATTTGTGGGACTCGACCAATTAAAACATGCGGAACAGAAATTCAGAGAAATGAAAACATCAGTAGCCGAGTCTAACTTGGCTACATGACTGTTATGATGACTAATATTGTGTGTGCAATAACTTCCTCATCTGATGTCCAATTGAGTTGAAACTTGCGCTAGATTAAAGAGGACTTAGATATCTTCAAATTTGATTGAGGAAGAGTTTCCATTAAAATCATACTTTAAAAGATATGACCTCCAAAAGGTAACATGTCTGCACGACTGTTGACCAGGAATGCTGAAATTTCACTTTTTCCCTCGCCTAAGTGTTTCGCTATAAAAGGGACATAAGGTTCCAAAAATCAGAGGGCTTGAAAAAGCTAGGATTTATATTTTAGTAGAGAGTACATAAAGAGAGGAGGAGAAGAGAACGGATCTCACTTGGGTATTGTTTGAGCTCAGTTTCGAAGACATGATCACTTGGACATCATTTTGGGGTTTTAGGTTTTATTTCTTATTGTTGGAGTTTATATCCAAGGATTATTATTGGATTGGTACTGATCTGATTTGATTTATAGTTAATACTTTACTTTCTGAGATTGAGTTCTTATATTGATTATGTTTGAGTATTGATTCAAAGTTTGCATGATTGATTTGAGATTCATGAACATGATGAGTTTGAATATGACGAATATTGGTTTTAATTATTGTATGAACATGAACATAAACATGAGTAGCTAAACACCTTGGTCGGGGTAGGATGATGGGGAATTGAATTAGTTTTTTTTCTAATTACACGATTTAGGATTAGGGGTACTTTGATTGAGATTTTAGTGCGAATCATAATCTTAACCTCCCTGGTAGGCTTGGCGGTGAACCAATTTAGAAAGAGAGGCGGTATCAATTGAGCTAAGTGGAATAGAGTTAAAATTCGGATTTACATTACTGTCAATAGGAATAATGGGTACGCGATTAAATGCATAGAGGGTATCAACACCTAAATCATGTGAACTATAGGATTCTAAGGTTGAATACTCGAACATTGAGACTAAGATTGATCACCTTAGAATCGATTAAGTATTTAGACCCTTGATGACCTAGTATAAAGCGTTTTAGGTAAAGCCTTAGTTGACACACCCCATGATTAGTTTAAATTCCTTAAATCGAATCTTGTAACACATCATACCTTGACAACCCCCGGATTCCATACGCCCCGATCACCTTTTATTATTGATTTACACCTCGTTTATTTTCTATTGGGTTATTGCCTGCTTGACGCATTTTGTGACGAGTGTGTGTGTTTGCATGTCGTTTTATTAATTATTTTAAAACCCTCATTACATGACCAACCAAACCCTAGACGACATTGCATGCTACTGGTGACCGCAACTTCATACGTACTAAACCATAACTCTCTGTGGGATCGATAACTCTTGGGCAAAGTACTCTCGTATTACTTGACGACCGGTGCACTTGCCGTTATTAGGAGTGAATGAGATCTTGCATGTCGAGATTTACTCCCGTCAAGTTTTTAGCGACGTTGCTGAGGAATTATTGGTTTAGGCAAAACTAGTACATCCTGTTGACCTCACGCTTTGGTCATTTTATTTTATTTTTTAAAAATCACAAAAATATGTTCTTTTTCTTTTTGTATTATAAGAAATAAAAGAAGTATTGTTTTTTATTTTCTTTGGGTGATATTATGGTGTTTGTCATATCCGGTGTGTGCGATTATTGCTTTTGTAATCTCACGAGTGTGCAAGTTTGTTATCCAGAGATACAGGATTCGGAAGAGACAAGGCTATGGAGCACCGAACCGTGGGGGACTATGAATGTCCTTCCCCTAAATGGATATCCTCAGCTATAGACAAAACTGCGCATAGAGGCCCCAATATACAACATCATCATCTCTACGATCAACATGATTGAAAGTGGGCCTTTTTTTGGCCACTCAACTGAAGACCCATCATATGCGCGCTCATTTCTTAAGGTGTGCAATTTGACCAGATTAGAAGGGGTGAGCGATCATGTTTTCCAGATAAGACTTTTTCCTTTCTCCTTGAAAGAAAAGTTAAGATGTGGCTCAAGAGTCTCCCTAGAAACTCAATTAGCACCTGGGAAAGTTTGACATCATGAACTTCTATCCTCCATCCAAGACTATGGAGAGGAAAAATCAAATCAGGAGGTTTTGTTAGGAAGGAGAGTCTATGGTTGAAGTGTGGGAAATGTTTCAAACCATCATGAGGAAATGCCCGCATCACAAGTTTGAAAAATGGTACTACAGAATAGGACCAAATGAGAAGATAAGACTCGATACCTTCGCGGTAGGAAGTTTTATGGCCAAGCCCAAAGAAGAGGGATATGAATTGATCAACACTATAACATCCAATGATGGATTCCATACAGGTCGACAAGGTAAAAGTGGTGAACTTGGGCGAAGCAACAGAAATAATTGAGTTAAGGGATAAATGAAAACAATTGACTGAGATGGTGGAAAAGAATAATTAGCCACAACAACAATTATACCAGAAAATAGGTTTCAGTTCGAGAAACTCATGACTCAAATGATGAGAGACAACTAGGAGAAAAATTTAAAAAGGGATGCCGAAATGGAAAGCGTAAGGAGAAGCTATGAGCTAAAAGAATGTGAGAGCAAGAAAATGGTTGTGAAACTGGTAGAGTAGCAAAAGGTTGAGATGATAAAGAAATTATAGCGACATCAAGAGGAGAGCCCAGCAAGAAAAGATGGTAAGAAAGGAAATGAAAGCAGCAGTTCTGAAACAATATTAAGTGGTAAACGCAGTTTCTTTAATGATTCTTAATAGAGTAACTGGCAATTTTGCTAATGTGCAGGAGGTGAATGCAGTATCTTTTAGGAGTGTGAACATTCTAGAGGAACCACTGCTGGTGGTTGAAAGAAAGAAAGCTAAAGGAGTAAGAGAGGAAGACATTGAACCGCCCATGAACTAAACATATGGTAAGGAAGTCTAAAGCTGAGGTAAAATCTTGAACTCCACCCACTCTTTTTCCTATGGCCTTATATTAGAAAAAACCGAATGTGCAGTTTAAAAGATTTTTGAATTTTTTTTTTCTAAATCGGAGGTTAACATTCCATTCTTGAATATTATAAGACAAAGGGATAATGACACTTTGATACACCTAACTATAGCGAAATGACACTTTCATACCCTAACTATTTTTTTCTCTTTTTTAGTACCCTAACTATTTTTTGTGACAACCTGCCTCTAAAATGTCTAAAATACCTAAACTACCCTTGGTGTAAAAAACTATAAATTGAATTGGTTCAATTTGATTTGTACTTAAGATGTAAATACAATTATGCCCGAAAATATAAAATTAAATTTGAACCATTTCAAATATGATTTGATAAATAATATTGGACTAGTTTTATTTTGATTTCTTAAATCAAGGGTATTTTAGTCATTTTAGCATAGATTGTCACAAAAAGTTTGTTAGGGTACTAAAAAAGAGACAAAAATAGTTAGGGTATGAAAGTGTCATTTCGTTATAGTTAAGTGTAACAAAGTGTAATTATCCCTAAGACAAATGCCAGCTTATGGAAAGTTTTTAACAGAATTGATTTCTAAAAAGAGAAAACTTGAAGAAAATGAGACAATCCACCTTGGTGAGGAGTGATATGCGGTGCTTCTCAATAAGCTACCACCAAAGCTCCGACCTTTTCCCTAAACATTAGAATTTACCAAAACTTTATTCTACAAAGTTTTAGATATTTTAACACTCTTCAATTTGGTATATAATTTCAGTATATACCATGAAAATACCAAAATACTGTTTCAGCTCCGAATCTAGCACTAAAAGTACGTGAAATCATAATGGCACTAGCATTCATAAAATACTACGCTAAAGAGAATAAAACCTCTAGTGTGATAAAAATATGTCGTAAAATGTAGTATTGATGCACCTGCATCAATCCTGAGTCGGAGGAATTTCTGTCGATTAAGGTCTTCGCTGGAAGCTTAAAGGAATCCGACGAGTCAGAATAAATTAACACCTACAACCAAATTCATTTATTGTCTTGAGACTCAAACACCTTTTCAATGCAGCCAATTACTAACTCAACATTTCACTTCTTAGAACCACCCCCTCATGTGACTCAGACTCATCTCTTCAAAACAAGAATCAGATCCCTAAGAAATTAAACACACTCCCAACCACTAACCATGCCTCCTCAACTCTTACCCCAACATAGAGAAAATACCATCCGAACATGGGCTTTGTGTAACTCTTTAGAAATCACCAGCGAAGTTGCCGATGAACATACGATTTACTCCATAGAAAAAGTTGAGGCCATAAACATGGCCTCTCTTGCCAAGATCAGATGAGCCCCTTTCTTAGTTTCCTCTAATATAAGAGGACTTGGCAGTTTGGAGAAAACAAGAGTTGTCTCGAAATCAATCAAAAAAGCGAAACCCTCATTCATAATGGTGCAAGAAACAAAAATCAATTATATAATTAAATAAATTCTAATTACAATTGGAGCTAATCAAATCTGGGGTGCTGCTATATGCTCCTTAGACTCATGAATTAGGCAGAATCTGTTCCACCTGCATTCCAAATATCTCAAAGAATTGGTTGAAGCTTCATATAATCTCTCTTCTTCGTGGCCAATTATCATTATCTCATATGAGTAAAAAATTCATTAGAATCAATCCTCTTGTGGACGAGCTCACCTTAATGGAGTCATCTAGTGGTTTGAAGCAACCTTTTCACAAGCATTCTCGAAGTTTCTTGTTGTCCAAGTTAACCCTACGTCATTCTCATGACCAGCTCTAGTTGTTTTCTCATTATTATGTTTTCAGATGTATCGCTTTATCATGTTGTTTTTCAGCCTCTTGTAATTTTCCCATGATTTTATTTCCTCCTTGGAAGCATCTATTGGCTCATTAATATAAATCCTTCTTACCTTTAAACAATTGCACCTACCTAATCGAACTAATTTGTAGTTTGATGAGCTTTTTCCATTTTCTTAACTTTCAAATGATGGAAATATCCTTTTTCCTTCCAAAAATTTCAAGAGTGTTAATCTTTTGGGAAAACTGCAAAAAAACATGTTCTATACTATCACAATTTTGCAAAAATATGTCTCGTACTTTGTTAATGACAAAAATGTGTTATAAACTTTGATATTTTGTACAAAATGAGTGTATTTGTACAAATAAATGATGGAATTTTCCATGATATTAATAATTATATATTTTTAGAAATAATTTAGAAAATAAGTTTTAACTTAAAAATAATTTAACTAAAAAATTGAATTACAAGTTTTGATTATACAAATTTTAGTTAAAAATAATTTTTAATGTAAAGGTAATTTCGTTATTTACAAACATTTTGCACAAAAAATTAAAGGTCGCATCATTTTCTTACCGTTAAAAAATACATGACACGTTCTTGCAAAATTGTGGTAATATAGAAATTGTTTTTCTAATTTTCTCTATATTTTCGCACTGGTCTCCACCGGCGGGTCTCAACTCTTTTGGAGCGGTCTTGCTCGAACCAACTGGGCGGCCTCTTTCCTCCACTTTGAATCACCATCCTTTCGAGTTTCATGCTGATTCAGCTACATTGAATATGCCTACATAGCAAGATTCCGGTTCTTGCTTCCCAAAGTGCTGGTTGCAAGCTCACGACCCGATTGAATCCAAAATGTGTTGACTTGGAAATTGAAAACCAAGTAAATCACTAACTGAAACCGTAAAAGGATATTACACAAACAAAACACGACTAACTAACATCTAACCAAACCAATATAAAGAAAATCAATCTCTTCCACGCTAAATCAAGTAAAAAAAACACATAATATTTAGACCCATAAATTTTTAAATATGTTCAGAGCCTCATAGATGGAAGTTACATTTTTTCTGATGATGATGTTAATTATTAAGATTGTTTTTTGGATTATTTCTGTAATCTTTTGGGTTTGAGCGAAACTACTTCGGTAAACCGGAGCACCGTAGATGGAGGACATGGAAAGAAAAATAATAATCCAATGGTAGTCTTTTGAGAATTTGAACGTGAAACTAACAATTACATAAGGTAGTCACGTGCACACAAGGTTGTAGATATCGCACAGAGTTGTGATGATGGACAGGGGTCTTAGGGGTCATGATGGCGTCATGGCGAATTTCCATTTTTGTATATTTAACTTTTTAAATATAGAGTAACTTACACGTGCAATAAAAAAAATACATATTATGCTACAAGTTATAATATTTTCAACTTAAAAAAAATAATTAGTTTGGACAGACACATCCCAATTTGGTCAAAAATAAGCTAAAATCAGTACAAAACCAGCTTTAAACGGTCAAAACTGTTGAAAAACGTGGGATCTCATAAACATTGGAAGCATTAAGTTCAACCTCGTTTTCTTCATAAGGATTCATGCAAATTAGATTAATCAACGAGAGGGATTGATTTATTACCTCTTGTAGTTTCCAGCTTTAAAGTTCCACGCGAATGCACTGCAGTTTCCACGTAACGGCTCTACAGGTTTCATGTGAATCAAATAAGTGTCTCCAACGGAATGCACTCTCTAACAGTATCCACATGAGCAAACTGATCAAAGCACGAAGAAGTCGATCTACAGGGTCGGCCTTCTTCGTCCAAAACAAAAGACTTCTTCGGCGGCTCTGAATATTATCGTGAAAGCTAATGGTGCGCAAAGGCTAGGCTGAATTGTTTTTAAAGAGATGTATTTATACATGTAGGGTTTCAAGTTTATTTAGAAAATAAATCCTAATTAATTTTGAATTCCTAATTCAAAATTTTTCCTTCAATTTCAAATTTCGTAATTCGAATTTATTACTTGTTAGAGTTATGCCCCAGTCCAAAATAAAAGTGATCTACAGATGTAATGTTTTATCATCTTTCCGAATTAATAAATCGGCATATATTACTAATTCCTCCATTGATTTTGTCAAAATTATTCTCAAAACATTCATAACAAAAGTGTGAGAGAAAACCGATTCGTGATTGTTGTGCTTGTGTGGACTCAATAGAGAAACACTACATTGTGTTTTGATCGATTGATAAAGGTAATTTTCAGATTTGAAAAGCTTAAGAACATGCTGAATTTTTCATTAAGATCTTCGTCTATTTCGATCACCATGGTTACATAAGGCTCCGCTGCATGAAATTAACGTTTGGAACCCATGGTGATCTCTTTCAGTGGTATCAGAGCATGGTTGTTATGAATTTTATTCAACATGTTTAATTATGGAATTTTTATTTTGTTTATGTGTTCATCACTTGAGTATGCATGTAATTGAAAAAAAATTCAGTTTAAATTGATTTTGAAAAATTAGAAATAATTTTTTTTTGGGCTGTTTCGGGTTAGCCATGGCCGAGCCATGGCTAACCAGGGTCGAGACCCTTGGTGGACCATGGAATGCCTTAGGGCAGACCATGATCGGCACCAAGGGCCGACCAGGTCGCCTACGGGCGACCATGGTCGCTGCCGCGGGCGACCACGGTTTGTCCACGCGGGCGACCATGGGAGCCCTCGCGAGCCACCATGGTTGCCTCGCGGGCGACCAGGGTCTGCCCAAGGGGTGACCATGGCAGCCCTCACGGGCCACCATGGTTGCTCCCGTGGGCGACCACGGTTAGCCCCGCGGGTGACCATGGCAGCCCTCGCGGGCCACCGTGGTTGCCTCCGCGGGCGACCTCGGTTGGGCCGGTTCGGCTCGACCAGATTCGAGCTGAACCGGCCGGTTCGCGAGAATAATTTGAAGCCCTTAAAATTTAATTTTCAGATTTGGTTCGGTTTCGATAAACCAACGAGAACCGGTTCAAAATTCAATTATTAAGTTAAATCGTCCGGTTTCGATTAACCGGATTTTTTCCACACTTAAGAAAGATAAAATTTGGATAATTTTATTATTTGATAAGCATGTTGAGTGTTCACATGATGTTTTCCACATGATGCATAGCTAAGCCCTATAGACTTGCATTTTAATTTCGGTTTTGCAACCTGCGTGTTGCTTGGTTTTGGGTTGTATTAAATACGGCCTGCGTGTCGTGATTTATATTTATTTATTTTATTTAAATTTGTAATCACGAAGACCGATGCAAGAAGCAAGTCAAGAGGAGGACTCGAAATTTGGAGGAGGCTCGAAGCTATTGGGAGTTCACAAGAATGGAGCAAGTCTAGACCTTGAAGACCAAGTCTTTAGGTTCAGTATTGCTAGATTCTTAGGAACTTAAGATGGGCTTAGTTATGCATAAATTTACCGTTACATTTGTATGTATGAATGTATGAGTGTATGATAGTTTAATATACAAGTTCATGTATGATTTGCTATCACCCACATGCAAAGATTAAAAACCGGTATTTAATCAGACTTGCATGTAACCTGCTAAGGGATCATCTTTGCATGGATTTGCAATTGATGATTCCAGATTAAGATTGTATCGATATACAATCAAACAGTAATAATTCACTTAAACGCAAATAATTACAAGTCAAGCGTGATACCATCCAGGGTTGGGCACTCAAAAGGGCTTTGAGCCTATGGATGTCGGTACGCCTCCGCGTAACATTCATAGAGAAGAAGTCTGGATGAGATGGGCAGTTCTATGTGGGTGCGTGCACCCCCGCATAGTAGCCACATTAGTTCTATTCATAGTTCAAGCTTAGTAGACTTGTCTACGATTGTCAGCTAGGGCTGACCTAGGGTATCAATATAGGGTATGTCGTGTACTTTTAGTACAGAACCTAGCCAGGAAGTACATAGTCTTGTAGATGGATGTATTCCTACCTTGATGCTCTCAATTGGAGCAGTGAGCCTGTTGCGAGTCCGAATGTGACCTCGCAATTACACTTCGGACCCGCATTTGAGCACCGAATTGTCCTCGTTTCGGCTTTCTAGAGCCATTAATTTGGTACTTTTGATCATTTGTGTGTTTTTTGACATTTTGTAGGTGCAAGACACAATTAGAGCATAATTGGTGCTGAAAATCGGTTAAGAAAGTTCTGTACAACAGCCGAAACTTCCCGGTGGTGTAGATTTCTCGTCCGAAATCCGATTGGATCCCATAATCTATCGATTTGAGCGGATTGTGAAGATCTAATCCATTGGTGAAGATTTCAAGGGGTCACGATCGTGCCTAGGTGAGGCACGATCGTGCCTAAATGTATTTTTTGCCGAATTTTGCTCGAAACTTACAGTGGCGACGCACGATTTGAGTCACGATCGTGCCTCGCCTCGATCGTGCCTACCAAGGCAAGATCGTGACTAAGGCGCGAAACTGATGATAAAGTGCATAAATCAGATATTTTTGAGGGTAGAGGAGTTGGGCAAACACCAAAAATGAGTTGAGGAGGAGAGAGCTTAGTTTGAGAGCTCCAACCTCTTGTTCTTCATCAAACTTGAAGATTTCTTCATCTCTTCTTGACACTTTGGGAGTTTTGGAGTGGATTCCACCATAGACTCAACCTTTCGAGCTAGGAAATGAAGCTTTGGAGAGATTCCTACCATCAAATCCACCGAGCTTGAAGATCCGTCTTACTCAAGAACACCAAGAGCAATTTCTATCCCTATTTACTAGTTTATTTTGATGTTGTTGTTTACTTTTGTTGATTGTATGATGATAGTTGGATTGAACACCATGGTTGAGGGCTAAATCCCTTTGTCATGTGTGTTAGACATTTGAAATATGTTTATTGAGTTTATGGAGGTATTAGTTCTAGGATTGAAGACTTTGTTGTGTGGTTTCTTATTTGAATGCATGTATTGTTTAATTGACGCTTTACAATATGTGTTTGAGGAGTTCTATCCGATACCGAAAGTGAAGGAATAAAATTCGGACCTAGCATCCACCGAGGGTTGTAGGCTCAAGACCGTGTCTTGACACCTCATAATAACCCTTAGCTTATTATTGTCGATCTAATGCGGTCTCGAGTTAATCTCAATATCGAAAGGGCACGAAGAGACTCGGGATTAGGCTAACCTCATTACCGAAAGGCGAGGTCGACACTTAAGACATAGGCTCAAGAGTAATTTCGATCCGAAGGAATTAAAACTCGCAAACTTATTTACATTGCTATTTGTCTAGCACCCTATGCGCTTTATTTCCATTGTTATCATGTTGTTGTTATTTACTTGTTGGTAGTTTACTAAAATAAATACAAACACTCAAACACAACCTACGACCCTCATTAGTCCCTGTGGATTCGACTCGATATCTTACCGGTTTATTTGTACTTGCCGCGACCGCGTGTTGTTGCGCGAGAGAGGTGAGACCGCTTTTTCCCCCCTACAGAGCCTCCGTTCACTACAATTGAGAGTATGATAGGATCCTGGTTCAGATTCTAATGTTAGAATCAGACAAGTGTTTTATAACTAAATCTCCAACTTGAATTTTAATTAATTTTACCATGTAGAACTAAAAGGCAAACACAACACAAAGGAGTAATAGCGCACTGAAAGTCCAGATTGCGGACAGACTCAAGAGCGTGAATTACTCAGATTGGAATAGAAACTTGAGGCTTGTACTCAAGCATGAACGCAAGTAGTATATCCTTACCAAGGAACCTCCTGCTAAGCCACCGCTAAACGACAGTAGGGCACTAAGGATACTTATCAAAGTTTCTTAGTAACCAAATCAACGTGTCATGCATTATGGTGAGCAGTAGGATGCCAGAGTTGCAGAAGCAGTTCAGGAACGTTTCAGATGACCCTCATACCTGTAAGGCAGAGGTCAAGGAAATGTTCAAGGAGAAAACTCGTGTCGAAAGATATGATACTTTCATAGAACTCCTGCAAACTTAAGGCTGGAGCCCTGTTAGTCCCCATGTCACGAAGATTTAATGTCTTCAGGAACATCTAACTAGACTCGGTTTTGATAATCAGGTGGAAATGGCTGCGGGTTTTATGTTGCAGTCACTTCCAGATACATATAGTGATTTCATAGTAAATTACAATATGCATGACATGAACAAGCCCTAAACAGAGTCTCATGGGATGCTTGTGACCGCTGAAAAGAACCTCAAGGGAAAGACCAAGGAGGTCCTTATGGTCAACAAGAAGGTCAGCTTCAAGAAAGCTGATCAGGGTAAGGGTAAGGCTCTTGAGCACCTTGCAGGGCAGATCAGACACACCAAGTGTCCAAAGGTTCAAGCAGCTCCCAAAGCTGCTATGAAGATTAAGGACAAAATGGAGGAGATCTGCTATCACTGCAATGAGCCAGTACACATGAATAAGGGATTGTAAGTAATACAAGGATCATGTGAAGAAGAGTGGGTATCCACGTCTTCAGGATCAGATATTTACACTGGTAAGCTTAATCGCTATAACATAAATAAGAAAAGGCTTAAATCTGATGATTTAAACCAAGTTATAATCTGGCATTGACATTTAAGGCACATAGGCGAGAAACGCATTTCAACACTTCACAATTGTGGATTTTAAGTCCGTTTGAATTCACTCAAACTGAAAGATGCAAGTCTTACCTAATAAGCGAGAAACGCATTTCAACACTTCACAAGTGTGGACTTTTAAGTCCGTTTGAATTCACTCAAACTGAAAGATGCAAGTCTCGCCTAATGGGAAAAATGACAAAGGCATCTTTCACATGTTTATGTGAAAGGCGAGTGACTTGTTAAGTCTAATACAGTCTGACGTATGTGGACCTATGAGTACTCAGGCCAGAAGAGAGTTCAACTTATACTTGACTCTGGAAACGGCCGCATTCATTTTGAATCGGGCTCCGATGAAGACAACGATAGTACACCTTGTGACAGTCATTCTGTCTCCCATTACTGTGGATGTGTGAGCCTCCGCGTAGTATTCATTGGGATGCGAGGTGAATAAGGTAATTAGTTCTATTTGGATGGGTGCGCCTCCGCGTAGTAGCCAAATAAGAGCTGGACCAGAGTCACAGAAGGTACACCACATGACACTCATTACGTCTCCTGTAACTGTGGATGCGTGCGCCTCCGCGTAGTATTCATTGGGATGGGAGCGGGATGAGATGGTCAATTCTATTTGGATGCGTGCGCCTTCGCGTAGTAGCCAAATAAGAAATGGACCATATTCATATATGGTGTGGGAAACATTCTAGTATGTTTTTCAGGCTTTGATTAGAAGCTTTCTGGTCGGATTAGATGCGATGCTGCGAGCGTCTGATCCGATAAGCTTGTTGTGGGACAACACAGGTGCCGTAGCTATTGCTCAAGAGCCCAAATTCCACAACAGATCCAAACATATACTCAGAAGGAATCACCTCGTGATAGTTATCACATATAGAGGTGATGTGGAGATTAAACGCTATTCGACTGATGATAATATGGCCGATCCCTTGACAGAGGCTCAGCCGCAGCCTAGGCATGAGGAACATGCAGGGTCTATGGGAGTAGATAAGAACTTAAATTGGAACCAGGGGCAAGTGGAAGATTGTTAGAGTTATGCCCCAGTCCAATATAAAAGTGATCTACAGATGTAATGTTTTATCATCTTTCCAAATTAATAAATCGGCATATATTACTAATGTGTTGTAGTAATATATCGAATGTAATTTGATCTATGTCATTAGGTGTGTAACCACTAATAGTAGAATTGTAGATCAGAAATAATTACATTTGATGAGTCCGGGATAAGCTAAGCTTCTTTATGAAGCGATCAGTATGAGACCAACTCCTTGTGATCACACTCTACTAATCATGGCAAAGTATGTGCCGAAGTTATATCATAGATATCATCAGGTCGATGATATCGGACAACCCGATTGTGAGTATGCAACATATATACCGTCATGAGATACTCACAGATCGTAGCTTGTCATTATATCCTAAGACCAAGGAGTCTTTGTGTGTACTGTGTAATGAATTTCCAAGTTTGACCTAGTCTAACGTTACCTGTAAAAGGGTAGCCATAACGGATGTGATTGGCTTGATTATGAATTACATTGGTGAACTCGAAAGACGTCTAAGGGATTTATCACTCATACTTCGGTATGAGAAAGATATCCGTTTAGACCACTTGATGTGTATGACTGAAGGAATAGCACGGCCGTGCAGGTGATACCTTAGTATCAGTTTTCAGTCATCTCAGATATCAAGAAACAGTGATTGATAAATGAGGATGACGATTCTATTCCTATTGATCAATCTAGATATCGGTTTGATAAAAGGACAGTGACATGTACGATAACAGGTTAAGTCGAATAATCAATAATCAGGAACATTGGGTAATCATAATGTCTTGCTAGAGACCATTTATGATGGAAAGGGTAAAATAGTAATTTTACCAGTCTGCCAACTGTTCGTGAGCCTAGAGGGTCACACGCATTAAGCACGATACATGACAAATAATTATGGATGGAAATTGGGAGAATCAGGTTTTCAATATAGTCAAATTGAAAACGATTCAGTAGTTTTCTGGCTTAAGGTTTTAACCAGACGGTTGAAGAAATCAATTCGAGGAAATTAAACTAATTTATCTAAACCGAAATTAGAACTCAATTTAATTGGTTTAATTTGGGTTTTAGTTAAACGGGCTTAAAGCCCATTTAGGGTTTTAAGTGATGAATGGGGAAAAGTGCAAATAAGAGTTTAAGAGGGTAAGATGTGCAATTAATTGATTATGAAATTCAAATAAGATTTTTTGGTTTTAATTTCAAATTAATTGCAAAATATCTCCCCTTAATTTTCTCTAACTATTTCGGCAACTTCCCCACTAATTCCTCCTCACTTGGCCGACTCTTTTTTTTTCCCAATTCCTCAATTGATTTTGTCAAAATTATTCTCAAAACATTCATAACAAAAGTGTGAGAGAAAACCGATTCGTGATTGTTGTGCTTGTGTGGACTCAATAGAGAAACATTACATTGTGTTTTGATCGATTGATAAAGGTAATTTTCAGATTTGAAAAGCTTAAGAACATGCTAAATTTTTCATTAAGATCTTCGTCTATTTCGATCACCATGGTTACATAAGGCTCTGCTGCATGAAATTAACGTTTGGAACCCATGGTGATCTCTTTCACTACTTTCAATCGGATTCCTAATATACACCTATTATTTTCGAGTTCCCTAATTTGAAAATACACCTCATATTTATTATATTTTTAATATAATTAATATGTATATTTTCACTTATTTAGTATGGGCTTCAAAAACCCATGTTGCTTCGGTCTCGCTCTTTGTGTGTGACCTAGTAGACTAATGTAATACTGACAATAACACGAATACTCTATTTCGCCCATTCATCATAAGTGGCATATGACAGGACATTATTATAAATTCAATATTCATGATGATTCATGATTCGACTTAACTTTTTGTTGTAACTATCACAATCCCTTTGTCTCTAAATATCTTGATTAAACATACGGCATAAAGCTGTCATACTTATTTATTCAATCTTGTTTCTTGATCGTGAGCTCTTTATCATCTCTTAGTATGGTCATACATTTCCTCTCAGTCACACTCATCAAGAAGCCTAAACATACATCGTTCCCATAAATAATATAATGGACAAATTTCTTGACTATCATTCACATCCCTCATACAATCAGTCGCACAACTAATCAGACCCTTTCATTACCCAGTTACAGATAAAGTAGATGAGCATGTAAAACTATGAAATGTGCTATATAGGAATCAATGGAGACTCCAAAGTCTTAGGAATATTTGATAATACGACAATGAGATATGCTTATGACTATATCTATATCGCATGCTCAGGACGCTTCGTCCAATATCATTTCTCTAAATGATATATATTATTTGACTTGATAACCTCTACCCATGGTTAGTAAAACTGGATCATCAGTTAACCTCATACTTGTTGCAAAAATGCGTTGACCATAAACCGTTGAGTATAATTCCTAGTAGTCTAAGGGTTCTACTAACAAGTGATGACACACTTGATGACCTTAGACGAAATTAATACTCAACTTATTATCACAACACCATGATATAAAAGTGTTGTTCTATTGCTACTAACGATAATATAATTTATATTGATAATATGATTGACTAGTGTACATTTCCTACAAAAACGTCACGGCACCACGACATGACTCTCGTGTGGTTTGTAGGTTTATGGCACCGCCATTTACAACACTGTGTGTATATGCTTAAAGTTTGGGTTTCCAAGTAAAATTAGCTATAGTTCATTGGAATTACAAATGAAAAAGAAAGTAGGAATGTTTTTTACACATGTTTCAATTTACAGATAATTTCAACTAGGAGCACATGGAGAAACTCATTATCAAATAAGTACACTTATTTATTTTTTTTAATTTCGTAGGTCACCAAAACCAAACAGTTTATCACTATTCAACACTTTGTAACATATTTTTTGTTAAATGATGATTTTGCCCCTCCATTAAATAAATAATTTAGGTTTAAAAGTTGGGGCATATTCGACTATACTCATACTCCTCGCCGGACTGGTCTTTCTCCGCAACCTCACCGAGCTTTCTCGTCGACCTGTTGAAACCCAAAAAATCGGTCACAAAAGGACAAAAAAACTCCAAAACCGAGAAGATGCTTCACTAATCACTTTTGAAAACAAAACCTGTCTTCTAAGACTCTGTTCACTCTCATCTTTACGCTCTCGATGGAACAGTGGAGGCTTGAGGTGAGAGAACCATATTCGTATTTTTGGGTGTATGGTTTTGTTTTTTCTCCCTCAAATTCTCATACAAATTTTGGGGATTGCAATTTTGAGAAAATCATATTGATTTTCGATCTCTCTCAAAAACGTTCACAAGAATCGTTCAGGGGACGAAATTTAGTAGTCGAAGATGGAGGTGGTGGGGGAGACCAGAATCGGCCTTTTGGGCATTTTGACTTCTGGAACAACATTCGTATTTTGAATTTTATTTCTTCTTTAGTTTCAGACAAGGGTATTGGGTGGTCGGAGAAGATTAATGGTTGAGAGAGTGGAAAAAAGGCACAACGAGCTTGCGTCCTGAGCGTTTTCATCGCCTCTAAAATGAAATCATGGAGTAGTTGAGGATGGAGGTTTTTCGAGCTAAGGGCGGAGGAGAGGATAGGAATACCCGAGGATTGTATTTAAAGTGTTTTGCTTAGCGCGCCTTAGGCTGACTCCACCTACGTTCGTCGTGGCGGACGCTGAGGACGCTCGTGGAGAGTATTTGAGAACCAGAATCACCCTATTTTGGGGGTTTGATGTTGGGTGGTCAGAGAAGATGGGAAGAGGAACGATGGGTAGCCTGAAAAACTCGCATAGGTGAAAAATGCTCAATCACCTAAATAGAGAGTGGCTGATGTGGGTTCCTCGGATTCCATATTGACACCGCTTTATCCATATTTAGTGCCAATTTTTTCTCGTCATCCTGCTTTTAGAGTCCCATCTGTACTACTTTACGCCTTCAAGTATATTTAGTACACTTATGTAGGATTTGGGTGAAAAAGGGAGAAAATAGACGAAAAAGGGTGAATTAGAGCATTGAGGCACATGATTGCAAACTCAGAGGGAGTGACGATCGCCACATAGGAGGTGACGATCGCCACAAATGCATAATCAACTTACAGTAGCTGTGGAGATGGTGTGGCGATCCACGTGGCGATCGCCACAACTATGGTGGCGATCGCCACATCGGGATTTCATAATCTATAAATAGCAGGCTCGACCTAATTTGGAGGGATACAACTTTTTGCAACCAGCCACTGTCCCAAATTAGTTTCCAGATGAAATTCAAGCCCTAATCTCCATCACCCACTATCAAAAACGCGAAACTAGTAAGGAATCAATGTTGGAATTGAAGTTCAAGTTTGCTTGAGTCTCCATCTCACCATTGGGATTCACAGTTTGCCGAATTTTTCATCGCCTCTTGAGCTTTTACTCTCAACTATGATTTCTGTATTTTGCACTATGATTATGGACTAAAAACCCTGATCATGGGTGCCAGACTTATGACGATCGATGTTTGATTTATATTTACAATTTTATTGAAGTTATACATGAATTTATTATGTCTTACTTGATTTATATATTTGCGTTGAACTAGCTATTTAATACTTATAATTTGAGTTCGAGGTTGACCTCGAGAGAGGTAATTTAGAATTGACTGTAAGTAAGATTGAGGAATCGGTCTCCTGTAGTTGAATCCTTGGTACGAAAATTGTTGTTTGAATGTTGTGGAAGATTGAGCGTAATTCCCAAGAGGGTTGTCTAATATGAAATTAGGCATTACCCAAAGCCGAGATGCGGGTAATGTAATTATAGCGTATATCTAATATGATTGCATGATTAAATTGTATTTATAGATTGACATTGAGCTGTCGGTCTAGCACCCGTTGTTGCTAGTTAACTGTTTCACAACTTATTTATATTGTTTACTTGCTATTGCATACTTTTGCTTGAATTGTCACCATCACACACAGTCAAATTTTCTATCATTTTAATCACCTGTCTCACAATTCGAATACAAGTTGCTTGAGGACAAAACTCTATTTTAATCCCTGTGGAAATTGACCCGCGTTCAAGCCGAAATTACAAAATCACTTAATTGGCTTAAGGGCGCCTCACAGCGTCCTATTAGTGGCACACACTTGAAATTTTAAAAACAATGAAGCGGCAAAACTGTCATTTCACAAAATTTGTCACGGAAGGTAGACAGTGATAATTAGTTTGGTTTAAGCAACCTAGAAAATTAAAAAAAAAAAACCTTTGGATGTACTTATCCGATAATGAGGTTTCTCTAAGTGCACCTAACTGAAATTATCCCTTCAATTTACTACACCTAATTTTAGAAATGAACAACAAAATTAACCTTCACTTCATTTAAATTTTTTAAAAGGTGTAATTGCATAGTAAAGAAAATTGCCTCTCTCGTATTTTCTTCCATTCCTTAACCCTCAATCAAATTTCTTTGTTACTTCCTATTATTTCTCTACTTTTTATTCTGTTATTTCACTTCTTTATCTCACTCAAACATATCTCTTTGTTAACAAAATCATAAACTCATTGATCCTTCTCTTGTTAGATACCACCGAAATTCCCAATTTCAAAAGCACAATACTATGATGTAAACACATCTCTCTCTCGTCAAAACCATAAATCCATACCATAAACAACTCAAGTTCAAAAAAGTTCCAACAAAAATCTAAAACCCATTCCACTACAGAAATAAAAACTCATGTTCTGACCCATCTCCATCACCGTCGTTAACATATGATTGGCCTCCAAGCCCAACAATGAGTGTGTCCACTTCTTGTGGTGGCATATGGTCATCTTCTCGACCTTGAACCCATTCAGATCTACCTCTGAAATAGAGCCAATTTTCTTTAAAATCACCATCTCTACACCCCAAAAATCAGGGTTTTTTTTCCAAAGCAAATGCCCCTAATTTTAATTATTTAAGAAATTGTGTCACTGTTCAACTTATTTTAGAAGATAAGTTTGGACTTGTTATTATGACTCATTGGTGGTGGACTTTGAAGCATGCTTATCGAGTATAGGCTTCACCGATTGATTTAGTTCAAAAATAGTGTATTTCACTAATTTATATTAGTAGTTTTAAATTATAATGAAAGCCAAACCAAATAAATTCTTTGTGGCTAATGGGAATTGAAAGCATATTCTCTCACATGTCATGTCCACACCTCTGTCAAATGACCCAAGTATAACAAGTTACTTAACTCTCTTTCTTATGTAATTACATAGTTGTATTTTGTATTTTGGCCAAATTCGATTAGATTTGTATTTTGTTATTATAAATTCAACTACATATTTTATATATTTTTTGAATAAAACATTTTAATAGCTGTAATTCAAAGTTCATAACTGAAACAAAAACCTGAGCAATTTGATAAAACATTCGGTACAGTTTTTAGTTTCAGTTAAAAGCATATGTTTTATTAAATTGCTCAGTTTTTAGTTTTAATTATGTAATTATTATTAAATGTTATGAAAATGTTTTAACTAAAAATATATGAAAATTTTAGTTAAATTTATAGTAATGGGTATACATCTAACCAAAACTTTCCTAAATATAAAATATAATAAAGACACTAATATAAGAAAAAGAGTTAAATAACTTGTTATAGTAGTCAATTGATAAAAGAGAATTTGATGTATTGCAAGAAATCTTCCTGGAAAATTTTTTCCCAAAAAGGAAGACATCAGAATTCATACTAGACATCTTTCGATTCTTGCAATTCGACACAGACTCCTTGTATGATACATGGGAAAGGTTTAAATCGCTGCTGAGGTGCTGCCCGAAACATGATATCCCACCTAAATTCTTAAATGAGATCTTCTTTAATAGCATGAACCCAACAACTCAAATAGTTCTTAATCTGCTGGCCAAGGATATTTATTGGAAAAGGACCCATGAGTAGTATATGATATAATCGAGAAGTGCATAAATAAAACCACAGATGGTTTGGTGAGAGGCGTCGCATATCCAGGTAGATAACTATTGGGAATTCCAAGGATCTAAGCACAGCGGAAAATTGGAATTCTAATCGGGAAATCCCGCACAAGGAACTTTCGCCAACAATAGATGAATCAATCGGATACGAAGCTACCAAAGATCAAGAAAACCTACCTCTCGTAGTCAATATGAGTATCTCTCGAGTCCGATCTAAGATGTGCCCTCGGACCCGTCCTTTACAAATACACACACACGTGAGCTCGACCTCTCGAAGCGTAGATTTTTCCGACGGCTACTAGACCACCGTAGAACCCTCTCCTCACTCGATTCCCTAACTCACAATGCAAGAGGTAGAGCGGTTTTAGGTGAATGTATCAAATGTTGCTCAAGGCATTAAGTGGCTCTCACCCCAAGGCCTTTATTTATAGGCTTTGGGTGAGAGCCTAGGGTTTTCCACGTCTGACACATCTGTCGATCGACACCCTTCCCGTGGTGGAAGGTGTCAATCGCCACCACCCTATACGCTGCCAGACATAGGTGTCGATCGACACCACAAAGGTGGCGACCAACACCTCCTTGTGATGATGTCGATCGACACCAACAAGGTGGCAATCGACACCTCACTGCAATCATTCCCACACCACCTAATTTGGAACCCTTGAGTCTAATCGAGTCGCTTCAGTCTTGCTCTTGGTGTGTGACCTTGTAGGCCCGGGACCCATTGACAGATCGGTGTGAAACACCTTCTCCACGATCTATCACCAGTGGCCTCTAGTAAGACGTAGTGATTACCCAATGTCCACGAGGTATCGATCTGTTCGATATCTTCTCTCTGTCATCTGTATCACTAACCCTTTATTTGCTTTAAGGTATATGAATCGAAATGAGGCATAAAGTCGTCATCCTCATGTATTCGATCTAGTTCCTTGAATTTCGTGATGACTGATATGTAATCGGTAAAGCCGCACACTTCATCAGTCATGCTCATCAAAGGGCCCAGAACCATACCATTCACCACGTCTCAAAGTGGGGAAACAAATCCCTTCTAGCGCAATGTGCGCTCACACTACAGTCCGTCCAATAGCCAACGATGCCCGTTATGACTACCCTGTTACAAGCAGCGTTGGAGCATGTCAAACTAAAAGAATGACGTGCATGGGAGTCACTTGCTCCAAGGTATTAAGGCAGTGATCATACGACGACGGAGTATGCGTTGGTGACTTAATCTTTGCGCCATACTTCAAGTCGGGTCATCCAATACCATCTCCCAGATGATATCCGTGATATGAATTTGGTAATCTCATTACCTAGATCAACAGAACTTGATCTTAAGTCATAATTACGCTAGTCACTTATGGATAAGTATTCGACTAGGGATTCGTCAAGCATAATTTCATAGGATCTAAAGGTTCTACTATTAGTGATGACACACTCAATGACTTTAGATGAAATTATCGATTGACTCATTATTACAACACAATAATAATGAAAATACCGTGTATTGCTACACAAAAGATTACATAGAAAAGACTTTGACTAGGGAACAAGCTCTTACAATCTCCCACTTGCCCCTACCTCCAATATAAATCCCAACGTAAACCCATTGACCTTACATGGCTTTCATGTTTAGGGTGTAAGAGAGTCTTTGTCCACGGGTCAGCTGCATTATCTTCTGTCGCAATCGTACGAATCTTCACTTCACCTTGTTCGATGTACTCTCGAATAAAGTGAAAATGCCGTTGTACACGTATCCCGTCATCTCCAGCTCTTCTTCTTTACCCCCATAGACCAAGAAGGCATCTTTAGTCCTCTTTAGGTACTTCAGGATTGTCTTCACCAATGTCCAATAGTATATGCGGCTTTGCCCAAGTCCTTCATCTCGAAACACTTGCCCAACCAAGCTTTTGTAGCTTGCATGGTTGGGATGTCGTTTCTGATAAGTAGTATGTCATCGACATATAACACTAAGAACACGACTGTACTCCCATTTGCTCTATTATACACGGAAGGCTCGTTTTCATTTTGCATGGAACCAAATTCTTTTATGACTTCATCAAAGCGACGATTCCAATTCCGAGAAGCTTGCTTCAATCCATAAATGAACCTCTGTAGCTTACAAATCTTTCTGGTATTCTCTGGATCGACAAAACCCTAAGGTTGTGTCATATACACGTTCTTAGTTAGCTTCCCATTGAGAAAAGCAGTATTGACATCCATCTGCCATATCTCGTAGTCATGATATGCAGTTATTGCGTTTAGAATCTGGATCGATTTGACCATGGCCACTGGTAAGAAAGTTTCATGATAATCTACTCCTTGTATTTGCTTGAAACCTTTCGCAACCAGTTGGGCCTTATAGGTCTGAGGAACTCCATCCATGTCGTGTTTGATCTTAAAGATCCATTTGCAACCGATGGTCTTAACACCAGGGGTTGGATCTACCAAGTTCCACAGTTGGTTGTCATGCATGGATTTCATCTCCAAGTCACCACCCTCAGTTACCATAAATCCGTATCTGATGGGGGCCTGACAAGGCCTTTCAGAACGCTGTGGGGCTTCAGGAACTATGTTGGGCAACGCATGTGCCTCTTGGTCCAGCTCAGGCTCCACCTCTACATTGTCAAAGTGAGGATCCTAAAATTCTTCCGGATTCTCAATACTCGTGCCATCTCGGATCTCTTCCAGATGCACAGCTCTCCCACTGGCTGTTTTGGAGAAGAATTCTGTCTCCAAAAAGACACATTCTGAGCAACAAATACTTTGTTCTCTTCGGTTTGTAGAAGTAGTACCCAAACGTCTCTTTCGGGTACTCTACGAAGATACACTTGTAAGCTTTTTGTGCCCTAGTCCAATTGTATTAGTCTGTAAATGTCTGTATATATTAATCATCGTTTGTAATATATAAAATTGGCATTATATTACTTATGTGTTGAAATAATAGGTTAAGTCTGATCTGATGTGTGACAACCAAAGTAGTAGAACCATATATATGTACGGATCACACTTAACGAGTCCCTGGTCAAATATGCTTCAATGAAGCGACCAAGTATGAGGATGATTCTTTATGGTATAGTTCTATTTACTATTGGGAGGGTTCCCGGAATCAGATCATAGATATCACTCGGGTGAGTGATATTGGACGACCCACACTGAATGGTGTTGCATAGATACAGTCATGAACACATTCAATTGTGGTAGCTTGTCGAAGTATCCTTAGACCAAGGAGTCTTTGTAATCGCTATACAGTAAAGAACCGCGTTTGGCTTGCTCCTAACGTTGTATGTAACAAGACTACCATAACAGACAAGATTGGCACGGGGACAGATTGTATGAGTGATACGAAAGGCGGCTAAGGGATTTATCCCTTATACTACAGTATGAGATAGATATCCGTTTAGGCCACTCGATAGAGATTAACTGAAGGGAGAGCATGGTCATGCCAACGATACGGGGTATCAGTATTCAGTAATCTCACAGATCGAGAAATAGAGATTGATTAAATAAGGGTGACGTCTCTATGCCTTATGATCAATCTAGATACCGGGCAATAAAGGGATATCGACATGTACTACATGAGGTTTAATCGAATCATTGATCATCATGTGCGTCGGGTAATCATAACGTCTTACTAGAGGCCACTTATGATGGATCGGGTAAAATGGAATTTTACCCCAATCCGCCGACGTCGGCATGAGCCTAGAGGGTCACACACATAAGATATGGATTATGAGAGATAAGGAAAGGTCGGCGATACTCGAGAGAGAGAGGCATGGGCAAAACTGGACGTTTTGGGCCATGAATATGTGTATAGTGGCTGGCCCAACGTAGGCCCAATAGTGGAGCAAAGGGTGGGTCCCTTTCTCCACTAATTTTGATTAAGTGGATGATGACTAGATACACACTAAACCTAATCCATGTTGGGTAAGTGTGATTAAAGGTGACCACCCAATGACCATCATCATCTTCTCTTAACTCAACACACATCAATTCACATTACACTTACCAACACAACACAAAAAATATCAAGTGAAGTGTGCTCTCTCTCCCCTTGAAGCTCCATTCGGCCGAACACCTCCCTCCCTCCTCTTCTTGCTCTCTCTTGCTCATTCCTCTATTCTAAAAAAGTAGAGGAGTGTAGGATCCTCAAGGGATCATCCTATCCGTGTGGACTTGGCTAGAGTTGAAGATCCGAAACGTTTTTCAAACCGATTCGAACAAACCGAAGGTAAACTTGTGATTTTGGTTTTGCCTTGGGATTTAATGGTTTGATCTTCTTGGACAGTTCTTGGGGTTAATATATATTGCTTCCGCTGCCATATGAGTTCTTGATAGCCCCAAAGTTCCTACAACACTTGTCAGATCGTGGTTCGGGTTTGTCCGCCATAAGGCGTTTGACGTAAGCCTCGCAACCCCAAATCTTGATGAACGACAACTTGTGACGTTTCCCACTTCACACCTCGTATTGTGTTGTCTCCACCGCCTTTGTAGATGCCTGGTTCAGAATGAACACAGCTGTCTCAAGACCGTATACAGGGAGATCTGTCTGACTCATCATAGAGCAAACCATGTGTAGTAAGGTTCGGTTCATCATTTCGGACACACTGTTCAGTTGAGGTGTTCTAGGCGGAGTCCACTCAGACAATATCACACTATCCTAGGTGGTCATGAAGTCTTGGGTCAAGTATTCGCCACCTCGATCTGAGCGAAGTGCTTTAACTTTCTTCCCAAGTTGATTCTCAACTTCAGCCTTAAACTCTCTGAACTTTTCAAACGAGTTAGACTTATGTCTCTTAAGATAGACATAACCATATGTACTGTAATCATCAATAAATGTGATTAAGTATTTGAATCCCCTTCTGGCTTGTGTACTCATGGGCTCACATACGTCAGTGTGTATTAGGCCCAATAAGTCACCCGCCCTCTCACCCCTACCGGTGAAGGGCGACTTCGTCATCTTGCCAATCAAGCAAGATTCATACCTATCAATTTGTCCAAATTCAAAAGAACTTAACAGTCCACACTTGTGAAGTGATAATAGTCATCTCTCGCTTATATGGCCCAGACGGAAGTGGCATAGCCGAGTTTCACTCGATTCATCAACCTTGAGCCTTTTTTTATTTACATTGTATACCTCATTCTCGTTAATGTCACTAGTTTTTAAAACGTAGAGACCATTAACAAGCAATGCTTCCCCATGACAAACATTCTTTCTATAAAGTTTGAAAAGACCATTGTTAATAAAAAAATTGAAACATTCCATGTCTAAAACAGAAATAGAAATAATGTCTTTGCGGAAAGAATGTACACAATAAATATTGTTTAAAACCAAAAGAAGTCCCGACGGGAGACTGAGACGAACGACCCCTACAGCTGTTGCCATGACACTATTGCCATCCGCAACCCGTATGTCCGCTTCATCCCCGTCCAAATCTCGTCTACTTTCAAGCACCTGCACATCAACACAAATGTGAGATTGAGATCCATAATCTAGGACCCAACCAAAGTTAGTAGATAGATATACTTCAATGTAGCAAATACTTGAAGTGCCAGCCGCGCCAGCCTTCTTCTACTCCTCCAAGAACTTCTTGCAGTCCCTCCTCCAGTGACCACGCTGATTGTAGAAGAAGCAAACGACATCCTTCACGTCCAAATTGGCTTTACCTTTGCCCTTGGGCTTAGGCTTGGCCACCTGGACCATGGGACCCTTTCCTCTTCCCTCAGTCAGTGTGAAGGACTTGACCGAGCTCCTACTAGTTTTCTTGAAGCTAATGCCCCTTTGTTCACCATCATTATCTCCTTGGTATTACCCTTAAGGTTCACCTCGGAAAATATGAGCATCCCATGGAGCTCAGCGATGGTCTTGGTCATGTGATGCATATTGTACTTCATGATGAACCCATCATACATGGAAGGGAGAGTTGATAGGATCATGTCGACCTTCAACTCATTAGTAAATTCAACACCGAGCCGGCCAAGGTGTTCGAATTGACCCTTCATTTTCAGAACATGAGGGGTGACTGACTCTCCTGATGGCATTTTAGTGAACATGAAACCCTTAATGGACTTGAACCTTTCGGTCCTAGCCCGCTCCTTGAACATCTCCTTGAGTTGTCCCATGATGGCGAATGAATCCGAACTAATATCCATCATGCATCCCACATCGAGTGAGTCGTTAAGCAGCTTTTGGTAAGCATATCTAACACTCCTCGTGGAACCATCATCTGGCACAGGGGGAATGGGCTCGTCAACCACATATTCCTTCCTCTCGTGTTTGAGGACAATCCTCAAATTACGCTCCCAGTCGAGGAAGTTCGCGCCACTAAGTTTCTCCTTCTCCAGGATCGACCTTAGTGACACGACGTGTGTTTGTCTCGCTGCCATTATTTACAAAGATAAATAAATTCAAGGTAGACTCTCAATTTATCTATGAAGATTTGTTGCAAAACTTTGACCATTTTGATTCTTCGCAAGAATCAAGAACCAAGACCCTTGATTCACCCTCTTGAAGTGAGCTAATGCATCAACGCTTCAATTAGGCTATATAATAGGAATACTTTCCAATCACACTGAGTGTGACTCTTGGCCAAAACATATGTACAAAGTACATCGAAATTTTTTTGTCTGATGCTCTAGGTTGATGCAATCGTAGATATGTGGCCCAGAACTTGATTGAAGAGAGCTAATGCATCTACGCCTCAATCAAAACTGTCCACATCCTCTAACGTTGCTTCCACGAACGCTATGCTAACGCACACAACGTTCGTGGCCTAGTTGAGTCAACCAATTAACAACTTGTGGACCAGAACTTGAACTGGAGAGAGCTAATGCATCTATACCCCAAACAAAACTGGCCACCTCTTCTAGCTTTGTTTCCACGAACGCTTCGGGTAACGCACACGAAGTTAGTGAGAACTAAACCCTTGTGAGAGAATGTGAGAACCAAACCCCTTTGAGAGAATGTGAGAACTGACTTTGACTATTGAAAATAAGTGAATGTCCAACGGAAATAAGTGAATGTCCAATGAAAATGGTGATATCCAATGAAATTGTGTGTCCAACAGAAATAGGTGAATGTCCAACAAAAACACTATGGCCATTAAAAATAAATTAATGTCCAACGAAAATAAATGAATGTCCAGTAGTTCTCATGTTCTCACGACACATTTGGTTCTCAGCCACTAGTTATATATATAAAACTAGTGGCTTTTTACAAATTAAAGGTAAGTGTCTAAACCAATCACCAACCAATCACAATTGTTGCTTTATGGAAGCTGCGCGCAAACTTTCCTAGCGTGTCCATAACAGCTATCACGCAGTGAATTTTTGAGTCGCAAAAAGTTCCACACTTAACGCAAAAGTTCAACATGCACCCAAGAGTTCCATTTCCAGTACAAACAGTACCCAAAAGTTCCACCTCCAGTGCAAACAGTTCCACCTCCAACGCAACAGTTCCACACAACCAAATGCTCACCTGGAACATTTGCGCTGAGTGTGGTTTTTTCTGCGACTCCAAAAGTCACTGCGTGCCAGCTTTCACGCACGCGCATGGACATGTGTCGCATAGTGGGAAAACGTGCGCGCGAATTTTCATAAAGCAACATTTGTGATTGGTTGGTTATTGGTTTGAACACTTACCATTAGTTTGTAAATAAGCAAAAGTTTGTATATGATTTAAATCCTATATACACACACACACACACACACACATATAGAGATGCATTCCATTGAGAATGGTCATTAGTGTTAGAACATTAGAACAGAGTATGACCTTCAGATTAAATTAAATCTAACGCACCATATTAATCTGAATTCCAAATGTGTGCGCGCATCAGCGTGGGAAAATGAGCAGTTTCGGTAACTGAAAATTCAATTTAAGGAAACTAATTGAGAAAAATGGAAGGGATTTAATTACAGAAGTGGGAAAATCTTAATTGCAATTAAACACGATCCTCTTATATACAACTGGGCGCAAATGTGAAAAATATTACTGAGTTGATTTAATGAGTAAACATGACAAAAACAACGATATTAAATAAAAAGATTTAGAAAAATCAATTGGGGATATTCAAATATAACATTAACAAGATATTTATTGCATGCAAAAAGGGATATGAAATTTGTAAGAATTAATTGACTACCGAACTTTGGATAATGAATAATATTAATAGTCGATTTCTTAATAGCACATTCAAGGGGTTTCACATCAATGGTGAATATTCAATGTGTGTTAAGAGTTTTTTTTTGTTTGGCTGGTGGTGACAACGTATGACTATCAGTGAAGCAGTATGGCTGCAATGAGGTAAATAATGGCCATCATATTCGCCATGTGGCTGCAATTAACACGTATGGCTTCTATTTCACAGTCGTGACTGTGGTTGAACAAGTGTGGATCCGTGTAAGGAAGTGTGGCTAACATGGAAGTGAGTATGGCCATATGAATTCGTTATGAAAAACCAAACAACACCGAGGTGAAGAATGACCATAAAATTCTCCATGTCGATGCAATCACACGTATGGCTACTATTTGAACTAGATTATCTAACATGAAGTAAGTGTGGCCATAGAGAAAATATGTGTGGCTACCATTACTGGTCACAGAAAAACCATTCAAAATTGCAAAAACAACACCAAAAATCTGGTTAACTTATTCACATGACAACAACAATTAAAACAAAAACATTCTTTTGGTATGACTAGTGCATACTTTTAATGGAATTAGAGTTCGTCTTCTTGGTATGCATTAAGGACTTGATTAGTACATATAGACATTGGATAATGGGATATAATATAAGTGTGGGGACTTCAAAATAGTTTGTGTGTGGATGAAGACGTGTAGCTGCGAGTGAGAGAGTGTGGCCACAAAGAAGGTGAGTATGGCTCCAAAGGAATCATTGTGGCTATAATGTGAAGGACTTATTTGAGGGTTCCAGACAATTAATTTCATGCCCATACAAGAAATTAACCTCAAAGTTCCATGTTTTAATACGGATCTTGCATGATCATGAATTGATCATGAGATCTATACTAGAATAAATTAAATAAATTACCTTAAATCAAAATCTCCTTGTTACTAAATAGGATTTAACCTCTAAAGATTGTCCACATAGGAAGAGCAATCCGGGGATACTCACAACGATCCTTACTAGAAGATCGAAGCAAGCAAAACGGACGGAGCGGGGAGGAGAGGGGTTGGCCGAATTCGGCTAGGGGAGAGAGAGAGTGACGGCTAGGGTTTGTAAAATTAATCACTTAATTTTCAGATCTGAAAATTTCCCTTTTATAACCCTTATTTGGACTTTAACTAATTAAAGGCCTTAATGGGCTTAAAGGCCAAAGCTTTTAATTAATTGTGTAGAGAAGCCCATTCTGACTTAGCCCATTCTGGCTAGGCCCAGTTTAACTAATTTAATTAAATCTATTTATTTAGATTATAATTAATTAGTCCTGCTAAACCGTTCTTGATTCCGGTTTAATCCTAAACCGAAATCGGTCTAATCCGGTTTAATCCAAAACCGGATTTTGTCTCTCTCATGATTCTTCCATATGATTCCATCCGTTTTACTCAACCTTTAGTGTGTGACCCTCTAGGCTCACGACACGTCGGCGGACTGGTAAAATTACCATTTTACCCTTTCCATCATGAGTGGCCTCTAGCAAGACATCAGGATTACCCAACGCTTGTGATTATCGAGATTTCGACTTAACCTTGTCGTACATGAATCTATCCTTTTATCCTCTTGATATCTTTGACAACCACGAGGCATAGACAAGTCATCCTCGTTCTATTGTCCTGTTTCTTGATTCTGAGTTAACTGAATTATAACTGATACTACGTATCGACTGCATGGCCATGCTATTGTATTTCAGTTGTACTCATCAAGTGGTCTAAACTGATATCTGCTCACACGTTCGTATGAGGGATAAATCCTTCAACGATCCATTAAGTCAACTTATGTAACTTGTGATCGAGCCAATCACAGTCGTTATTGTAACCCTTTTACCGGAGACGTTAGACTGAGTCAAACTCGTCACTCATTACATATTGACCTCAATGGTCCTTCTGTCTGAGGATGTGATTTCATGCGCCGACATATGAGTATGTTCATGACTGTGTCTATGTAACATACTCATGATTGGGTCGTCCTATATCACCCCTGACTGGTGATACTATGACCTAACTCTGGCCATGATCAGTAAAGCGTGATCATTTAGAGTTAGCCTCATACCGATCGCTTCTTATGAAGCTATTCTGATCGAGGACAGCTTAAGTAAGATTTTATCTGATTTGTAGGTCTACTATTATGTGTTGACACATCAATGATACAAATCAAATCATACTTAAGATATTACTACAACACTTAGTAATATGAATACCGATTTTATTTCAACTAATAACTTTATTACAAATTAGATTGAAAATACATTGTGCTAGGGCACAAAACCCAACATAATGGACATGAGTGTGGCTTTTAGGTAGTTAGTGTGGCTTTATAGTAGGTATCACTATAACATGACCATTGGTGTGGGTAATTGTTGCATACTTTAAAGTGATTCAGAGATGGTTATCTTATAATGAATTTATGACATTATTATCAACACATAGATGGTATAAAGTGATATAATATGAGTGTTAGTCCGTCAAAATGGTGAGCAGATGTGAATTAAGAAGTGTGGCTTCAATTTAGAGCCTATGGTTGTATTTTCAACAGTTTGGCTGTTATGGGTGGGTGTGGCTACCAAAGAGGCGATTATGGCTGATAGGAATCAGTGTAGCTACAATGACAATAAGTATAACCGTTAGGGAGTATGTATGGCTACCATTTTAGTGGGTATGGCTACCCTGAAACGGGAGCTGGAGTCGGGCTCATTCACCATAACACGATCTTTTGTGTGGATAACTGCTTCATACTTTGAAAAAATAAAGAGTTCGCTATCTTGTAATAAAATTAGGACATGATTATCGACAAAGAGATGAGATAAAGTGATATAGTATGATTGTCAATACGTCAAAATAATGTGAAGATGTGAATTAAGAAGTATGCCTTCAATTTAGGACTTGTGGTCGTGTTTTCACCAGTATGGCTAGTAGTAAGTCTGGCTATCATGGAAGTTAGTCTAAGGACTGCCTTCGAAATTCATCAACAACATAACTCAAACAGAGACACACTAATTGAGCTCAAAAACAGAAACCTAGAAAGGCTAATCACTGATCGAGGTATTAAATAACAATCTGATTTACATAAAAAAAAAAGAAGTAATTAATTTTGAAAAGATAGAAACTAAATAACCTAATCATTGTTCGAGGTATTTAATACGTGTCTGATTTATAAAAATGGGAAACAAATAATTTTGGAAAGATAATGACACAGATCAGTGAGAGATTATACTTCCTCCAAATTTCCCATACTACCCTCGCGCATGATTTGGTTTAATGAGATAGTGGGGCCACACCACACGTGTGGCATCTTGAAGACACCACAGATCCAACGGTCTGTAACTGTTCTAACGCTAAATGGATGTTCTCACATGAATAATCTTATATATATAAGGGTTCAGTTGAGAACCAAATGTGCAGTGAGAACATGAGAACAGTGGACATTTACTTATTTACATTGAACATTCTCGTTGGACATTCACTTATTTTCCGTTGGACATTTATTTTCACTTAATTTTATTGGCCATTCACTTATTTCCGTTAGAAATTCACTTATTTTCAATGGCCAAAAGTCGGTTGTCATGTTCTTACAAAGGGGTTTGGTTCTCAGCTGATCCAACCCCTATATAATCTGACTTGGTAACTCTTTACCTATGATCAGTAGAGCGTGATCAACAGTCATCCTCATATTGGTCTCTATATATATAATCATCAAGTCAGATCATTGATATCATTTGGAAAAATAATATTGGACGACCCGACCTAAGACATGTGTCATAGATTAAGTGATGAGCATTCTCAGTTGTCCTAGTATCATTGAATCCTTATAGAATTTTGAGTATTCATGGATTCCTATGTGACAACTCTCGTAGTTTGACATGCTCACCTACGTTGCCCGTAATTGACTAAAAATGGGGCATGATTGGCTATGTGATGGGTCACATGAGGAATACAGTTGACGTTCAAGAGATTTTGCCCTCACGTACTAGTGGGAACTATATTCGTTTATGCCTCTTGGTGAGAATGACTGAGAGAGAATGTGCGGCCGCACTATTGATAAAGAATTATCATACTCAGTTATCTCGGGATCAAGAAACATGTTTGAATAAATAAGGGTGACATTTTTATAACTTATGTTCAAACCAAATGTCTGGTGACAAATGACACAGAAGAAATCCATTCTAGACACTAATACAATTCGATTTGCTCTTTATAGGCAAACTTGGGCTTTTCGCTCCCAAATGATGCCGGTTCCGGATCATGGGATCCTTATCCTTTTCTATCGGACACGAGGGCTCTTGCACAAAATGTACTTCTAAGTAACGGTCCCATAGATCCTATATTTGTCTATATAAAGAAGAAATCGTGTAACGAAGGTAATTTGGATTTGTACAAATGGCACTTTAAACTTGGAAGTTACAAAAAAGGTTAAATCGAATCATCGATTATCATGATCATTGGATAATCATAATGTTTTACTGGAGACCAATTATGATGAATGGATCGAATGAGATTTGGGCTATTTTTCAATGAATCATGAGCCTACATGGTCACATACAAAGAGCAAGCCAGAAGCATTAGGAGAACAAGTGGAAAAGAAAGGATATGTGACCAAGACTTGGCCACAGGCTGCCCAAGTGGTGACGGTCCCGTGGCAAAGGTTGGCCACGGGACAGCCAAGAAAGGCCACAAGCCGCGACCATGGAGGTCGGTCATGGGATGGCCAAATAGCCACGGTCCCATAACCAAATGAATTGGTCACGGGCGGTTAATCGGCCACGACCCTGTGTTAGGACTATGGCGACGGTACTGTTCAATTTCCGATTTCCTAATACGGATCTGATTTGTATTAGGCAATTTGAGAATTCTGGAGCACGAATTTTAGGGAAAATTCGGAATTAGGAATTCACAATTAAGTAGAATTTTATTAAGAATAAAATCTCTACACCTTACGGCCTATAAATATGTTGCATCAGTTTACTTTAAACCTTAATGTGATATTCGTAACATTAGCAACTCCACCTAAAATTCCAGATCTGATTATTTCATAATTAGATATGACTTTGAGAAGATCAATTCTAGTAGATTGATCTTCGTCAAGCTTCAATCAAGACTTGTTCGTGTGGATACCATTCGAGAGTGCATCCTGAAGAAGACGTTTTTAAGTGATTCGCGAAGAACCTGTGCACTATCAAAAGTTTAATAAAGCCGAATATACAAGAGGTAATAACAAATCTCTAACCTTTTCATCGATTAGACTTAAACATGCAGTAGATCCTTACTAGGAATCGAGGGTTAAATTTTTGTTATTTGTTTATGATGTTATGTATGAGATCCTTCATTTCTCAACAATGATATCATAGGCGGTCTGCAATTTAAGTTTAATTGAATCTTGCGTGATAATATGTGATGTTATATGCATGATTGTTTTGGTTAAAATTGTATGATTAGGAGTAATCAAGAATGTATGAGATTAATTGAATAGAGATTCGATTAATTAATTATATATATATATAATTAATTAATTAATATATATATATATATATATATGTATGTATGTATGTATGTATGTATGTATGTTTGTATGTATGTATGTATGTATGTATGTATGTATGTATGTATGTATGAGAATGATCATGATCTTGAATAAAATGATGCTTTAGAAACTTTATATGTTAAAGCAGATGGATTAGCCTTACATTGGATGCAACATGTGTTGCAACCCTCACCCCACTTGCAGTTCTAGATTGGTTAGGTCTAGGTTCAACTAATTGAGATACTTTCACAACTTCATCTCTTTCATTTCCATTTGCTAATGAATTAATCTTCCTCTTCAAAAAATGCAAAAAAAATAAAGAAGAGCAGAAGGCATCAGAAACTCTAAATTATTAAACTCATAAAGCCTAATTTGATTGCTAACACTAAATAATCCGAACATACAAGAATAGATTTCGAAGAAATTATAACTTAAATTTGAAGGAAAGGTCATCGGCGGTGTTGATTTATCTGATGAAGGCTCGTTCTGATTTCGAGAGGTCTCAATATCAAAACCAAAGGAACTCGTCTCTGGTTAAGGAAAAGAGTGAGAGATGACTTGATTGCCTTCCTTCATTCTAAACCAACCCATTTAGAGAGAAGAGAGTATGTATATGTTATCATTTCCCCCCTCAAATTGAGAGGGTTTCACCGAAGATGAAGCACTGACCAAGAAGACGAGGCGAAAAGATGAGTCGACTCGACTCCTCTCGTGTGCTTATGTCACAGAAATAACCCTAGAAGCATCGATAAGTGGGAGACATGGTATCATCTGGACTATTTATCGTATTTCAATCAATGGTTCAGATGATGCCATGTTATCATACACAGACGGTTTGGTTTTGCCAAAAAACAGATTGCTCAACCATCGGTTTTCTAAAAACTAAACCTTAAGCAACCGAAAATCCCCAGTTTCGTGACCGAAACCGATGTTCGGTCCGGGTTGATCAGTTATGTCGGTTGGACTATATTTTGCACATCCCTACCACTGAAAAACTAGAGAGGCGATAGGTGGAGTTAGTAACCACTGGTTTGAGATTTAGGGGGAGAGAAAAAGTATGTCGAGTCCGCACCCACCTCCGAGCCAAAATCTCCTCGCCGATGTCGTTCAAGGAGTCGGAGCCCACTCTGGTTTAGCAAGAGGTTTGCTTCTGTCCTTGCGAAGAAGATAGAGGAAGGGAGAAGGTGTGAGAAGAGCAAAAGTGACATTTCACCCATCATATTTGATTCTTTATATTTTCACATTTTGTTTCTTTGAAATTACAATTTTTCCCTTGAACCATTAGTTTAAGGGAAAATGACACTTTTGTGCACCTAACTATAGAGAATTTCCACTTTCACACACTACATTTTTTTTTCTTTTTTTCAGTACCGTGAATTTTATTTTGGGACAATCTATTCTCACAATACTAAAAATACCTAAACTATCCCTAAAATTGAACCAAAATTAAATCTGGTTTAATTGAGAGAACCGGCCCAATTTTGATATTGTTGAAAATACCAAAATGCCCTTAAATCCATTTAAAAATTTCAAAACCTACCCTTCTCCTCCTCCTCCTCCGTCGCTCCCTCCTCTTCCTCCGTCGCTCCCTCCTCTTCCTCACCTCACCTCCGTCCTCTCCTTCGCCACCGCCAACAACTGCCGCCCCAACCTCGAACCACAATAAGGAACAACAACACCGAGTAGCAAGCCTACCACCAGAGGCCCACCGGCACGCGGCCCATGAACCTAGACAGCGAGTTCTCCTAGTCGAGATCGACGAACTGGGTCACATCGAATCTCGAGCTGGTGTTGATTTTCTGGTGTTGGTAGATGAGGCGGAGGAACAATTCATTCTGCAATTCAATCACTAGACCGAATCGCGTCGCTGAGTCAACTGAGTTGAAGAGCAGCCTGAGGAACAACCAGAGGTCGCCGTCGGCGATGTCCTCGACCATATGGGCCACAATGAGGTTTGCTCAGTACCCAAGGCGAAGGATTGGGGATGGACTCGGATTCGAGCTTCTCGGACATGAGTCTCTGGGAAAGATTGATTTGGGGCTTTGCTATTGAGGTTGAAGAGGAGGAGAGTGAGGAACACGAGGAGGAGGGTTTTGAGGTTGTTGAAGGCGGAGGATGAGGGTTTGGAGGTGGCGGAGAAGGATTGGGGCGACGGTTGTTGGCGGTGGCGAAGGAGAGGACCGGGGCGAGGGTGAGGAAGAGGATGAGGAGGAGAGGAGAGAGGAGGAGGAGAGAAGGTGGAGCAGGAGAGTGTAGATTTTGAAATTTGAAATGGATTTAAGGGCATTTTGGTATTTTCTACAATACCAAAATTGAGCTAGTTCTCTCAATTAAACCAGATTTAGTTTTGGTTCAATTTCAAGGGTAGTTTAGGTATTTTTAGTATTTTGAGAGTAGATTGTCCCAAAATGAAATTCAGGGTACTGAAAAAGAAGAAGGTAGGGTATGAAAGTGGGAATTCGCTATAGTTAGGTACACAAAAGTGTCATTTTTCCTTAGTTTAATTTGGAATGTAAAAGAGGGTAAATTGGTCATTTTAATATTATTTTTAATGATTATTTATTTTGAACCGGTTCTCTCTAATCATACGAAAAGACTAATATGCCCCTAACTTTTAACATAAATTAGTTACTCAAAGGAGGGGAAAAATAGTCATTTCACAAACTCCGTAACATAGTTTATAACATCGATAATAGTTTTCATTTAGATGACTTACAAAATTAAGAAAAACTTTAGGTGTAGTGGTGGACACTTACTCAAAACCGAATCGGAACTGAAAAACAAAGAACCGCAGGTATTGGGTTAGATTTGGGTATGAAAATTGAGAATCGAATCAATTCGGCTCTGGTTTGATTCTAAGAATACATACCCGCTGGTTAATCGATTCAGAACCGAACCGGTTCATATGGTTTTAATTAATATATTTTTTATTTAAAGTTTTTTCCTACAAACGGGTTTACTTGTGTATAATTTTGCCCAAAATTGAACATTGTATGAAAATCATATTAATTGAGTCTAATTAGCCAAAACTAGGAAATCAGACCAGAGAAATGGATTCTCAATCTCACAATTAATCATTTAATAAGGTCTAATTGAGTAGAATCGAAAACTGAACAGAAAAACTCAACCGTTTCTCATATATTAGGTTCGGGTTTGGGTCTCTAAAATACAGAGTCGGACCTGACTGATTCAGTTCGGATTCCAAACCATTGCCCAGCCCTATTTAAATATACTACTATGATAACGAGGTTTTTGAGTGTATTTATGATGTCCTTAAAAAGAGTTTAGTATACAAGAAAAATGTGTTTGGTTTGGCGTGCCTCAATCAATTATCCTTAGTATTAAGGTGTAAATTTCAGGCGTTTGAATAAGATGATTTGAATTATCCCCATTTGTTTTCTGTTATGCGTAGGACGGAAGAGAGGGGAAAAGAGACTGTTGTCTCGTTGCGGTTCCTTCCAATCCTTGTGCTTTTCTTCCAAAACCAACATTCATTTCTACTGCTCAAAACATTACTTTCTCCACTCTCAACTACACTGTAGATTTAGCTGGGAGTTGGAGATGCAGATTGTGATCTATACCCTTTCATAAAGATGATGACTTTATAGAAGAGTCGAGCTCCAGTTATTTGCTATTTTTCCTACTTCTTGTGCTCTGATGACATGAACCCACTGTTTCTAGGGTTCTTTCTTCAATCCCCAGATTCTCGGCTTCACGCTTCTCAATTCTGATGGTAAGTCAAACCCAATTCCCCGTATCTTATTGTTTGGTCTCCTAGAAAATTCTATTGATTTAAACTTCTCTTTTTGGGTACAACTTTACACCACACAAGCAAATATAATATTATTACTATATTTTTAGCTTTTTTCTCTTTTGTTGCTTATTGGACCTTCTTTTATGTTTGAAGATCCTTTACTCACAGTTTTCTCTGAATTTAAGCTCCTCTGCTCTACAATTCTATCCTTTCGTCGCTGATCTGTTATGATGAAGCTACTCTTTGGTTTGGGTTTTTTCTTCTTATGCCTGCTTTATATTTCAATTCCGCTAGTTTGATCTTTTTCAGAGTTCAATTTTCCGTTTCCTCCTTTTCCACATTTTTGGTTGCAACTTTTTCCTGGAAAAGATGATATCAGATGCAAAAGTTTAAAATTACAAACTTGTCTGTCATGGCTCACGCCGTACTTGTGATTCAGCCACTTTCATAAATGTTTATTTATTTGCATATATTGATTTCTTCTTTTCTTGCAGGAAAATTTCTGGGACTTTTAATCCATTGGTCAACCTTCTTTTGATTAAAGACTACTTATAAAAGGTGAGCTTATTTATCCTCAATTCACTGTCCTCATGTTAAATTGAGCTGAATGCACTTTATTTTGGTCTTAATTAAAAATTAAACTATTACTGTAATTATTTTTGTGAACTTTTTGAGAGTTCTGGTGAGAGTCTTTTGGGTGCCCCGTGAACGACCTACTACTTGTGCTTTAATGGTTGGACATTAATTGTTTGTCATCAGGGCATGCTTACCTCAAGGTGTGTCTATGCACTTTCCATATGATTGTTGTCTACATTCTTTGGATTTCTGTCATTTGAAACTTGCTCAACTTGTTTAATCAACCAATTTGCATTCCTAGGCTAGGTTTCTATAGCTGTAATTCGTTCCAAATCAAATAGTCATTCTTAATGTGAGAAAGGTTACATACGCGTATGCATACGAGCATCTGTATGTTACATGCATCAGCTTCATTTAGGGTCATTGACTTCAGTTCATCTGGGTTGGCAGCTAGATTAGCTCTCAGAATATGGGATGCTTGGTGTCGACGCCCAAGGATTCTGGAGGGAACAGGAGGAGGCCGGGAAACATTGGGGATGTTACTGTTTATATTCCTGGTTTACGAATTCCTAAACCTGTTGATTTCTCTCAGCCGCTTGGAGATCACTTGTCAAAGAATTTAGTTGAACGTTTATCTGCCCTTAGAACTCGGATAGTTGTAATGGCTGGCCAAGAAGCTCCCACAATAACTAGAACAAGGAGAAAAAGTGCTACCCAACATGGTTTGTTGCAGCGGAGTCTGGTCTATTGACCCCTCCCTTCCCTCTTTCTCTTGATTTTATTTGATGGAATTATTTGCCTGCAGGAGGGTCAACGTTGGCCGATCTTCTGCAGGCTCTTGAAGATTATATGCCTGTGCTTTTGGGATTAGTTAAAGATGGTAAACCATGTTTCACTATCTTGCAAATTTTTAAGTATTTTAAGAAAAACTGTACCTGCACTAGGATTTTCTTTATGTGCAGGAAATCAGCTTCAACACAAAGTACAATTTGTTTGGGTCAACCAAGAAGATGATGCAGAGGTGAGATTGTGGTGCTTCTTTATCAAGTTACTCCTTTTTCAGTATTGTGGAAGTATGTATTCTTTATTTTGTGATTTAGTTCCTTGCATAGAAAATCAGGAGCTTCAATATGAAACTCATTATGTGCAGGAAACAGCCATGTCTAATGCTTGGTATGAGGTACTGTCAGTTTTGCACTTGATGTCAATGCTATTGCTATCACAAGCGAACTTGTTACTTCTTCCACGGACATCTGCTGATGGTCATCTGCCAAAAGTATCAGAAGGTAGGAATATCACCATTATGCTGCTGGCACCATTGTTATAAATCCTACTACTAACTTCTGAAGCTTGTTTAGTGTGGCGTTTTTGGCTAGTAAGCTGCATACATAGTGTAACCAATGAATAAACTCTTTTATTTGGAATTTGCATATCCATTGATCACTTCTAGTCCTTACATTGTCTCTTTGTTTTGGAACATGAATTACATATTACTAGTGGCATGGTAAAGGTTATCTGTCCCTGTTTTGATATGCACAGTAAGCTTGATCCTTAGATACATTTCATCACTTTCATTATGAACAGCGGGAGAAAGGCCATTTAGTTCATTGAATATCTGGTAGGTGAAACTATGCGATGAAGTGAATAGAAAATGCACCAAGTAGGACTGTTTTATAATATTGACTTTTCTTTCCAAGGTTATACATTGTTATTATGCTCGTTTTTCCCATAAAAGGGTTTACATTAATTTCTCTAAGGATGATTGAGCCTGTGAAATTTGTATAACTTAGGTGAACAGAAACCCCGTAGTATTTAATATTGTTGGGAGTGAAGATCACAAGGGTGAGTCTTGGTGCAACGGTAATGTTGTTGCCTTGTGACCTAGAGTTCATGGCTTGGATTCAAGTCTGTGAACAACCTCTGCAAAAAGAAAACATCAGGAGGAAGGCTACATGCAAGTCTCTAGGTGCACTTCTATGGAAGTGAAGACCGTGACTAATTTTTATATCACAGGCTCTTCAAAACCACTCAGCAAATAGTGTTTGAGAGATGTAAATTGATCTGTGGATGATATTTTGGGGAAAGGAATGACCTGTCAGAACTTGAAGAGTCTCATTTGACATGACTTTCTGATATTTCGATATGCAACATAAAAGCGCATGTTAACAGTAGAGTTAAAAATTTTGTTTGTAGTTCATATCTGGTGAAACAGAGCCAGCTTTCAGTAACTGTCAATCTTTGAGTACAGAGCTTTAAGTCAGACATGTCTTAAACAAGTAAGGTGAAATATGTCTTAAATGATAGTGATGAAAATGGTTAGATGAGAAATAGGGCATACACTATGTTTTGTGTTTTCTACCCTCATAAGGTCGTCTTCTCAGCCAATTAATGGATATCTCCTAGATTATGTTTCTGTACTCAGTTTTAGACGACCGTACTCTGACTAGTCTTGTTAGTTGTATATCCTGCCATTCGTAGAAAATGGATTCTAAGGTTAGATTTCATACTCGAGTCAAAATATAACCAGTTATTTGAAAAGTACAACAACTTCTGCTACTTTTAAACATCCCGTTATGGCACATTTCGTCCAATTGATCGTGTTAGTTAAGCTAGTGGTTTCTGTGGTGATTTATTGTGGTGAGCATATTGGTTTCTTCATGTTCACTGTACCTATATTTATACTGGTGCAATTACAAACTGTTATTTACTTTTTCATTCTTTTGTTCCAGAGAATAGGCGAGCTTCAGTTGATATTTTCCTGAAGGCCGCAGGATACCTTGATTGTGCTGTTCGACATGTTCTTCCTCAGTTGCCCTCTGAGATAAGGTGTTTTTATATATATTATATACCATTCTTAAATGTTACTGCTTTGTTGCATTTTCAGAATAACTTTCATGCATTGAATTGCTATTATTATTCTTAATAGTTTATTTCTTTTGCTGATTATAGGAGAGCTTTACCAGTAGATCTGGCAGAAGGAGTTCTCCGAGCACTCTGTTTGCAAGCTTTAGGGCAGGTACTGGCCTGTAGTCTTGGTAAATTAAGTTTAAGCAGTTTGGTTCCTTCTATTTCATTCTTGATATTTATCAAATCTTATCATTACTAATTTGATAGACGCAGAATACCTTAATGTTGCACTATAAATATCCACAATTAAGATCTAGCCGTCCAGCTATCTTGTAAAGGGCTGATTATTTGTCTTGAAAAATGGATCCTGACGTTTTAGAATTGTAGGAAGCATACCTAACCAGGTCTTATTCGTGCAGTTGACAGAACTCAGATAGTTGGCCCTTTTCATTTTGTAAAAGCAAATATGTTATAACATGCTCAGAATATTTGAAATTTTTAGAGCTGAACAATCCATGGTTTATTGGGATGAGGAAGTGGTAGCATCATGGTTTTTAGACTTACTTTATCTTTATGTTAGATGAGTGAAAATATTTCTATGCCCTACCATGAAAAGTATAGCATTTATGACCACGAGGTAGTAGTGGGTTCAATTGTACACGACAACTTATTCTCACGAAGCAGACAATATTATCTGGTGACAATATTGCCAGAGGCAATGTTCTTATTACCGGATCACTCTCGTATCCAAAATAAGAGACATATACCTTTTGTTGAAAGAAGAAGATGCAATAAAGAAACACATTGATTTTGGATATTTTTCCCATCCTGACCGTTTGTTGTTGGTTATAATTGTTCCCACTGAAGGTTGCACGTTTTCCTAATTAAGGTTTGATCGGCATAACATTCATTGATAGGAGAGAGATGCAGAGGAGGGTCCCTTTGTAACTTAGGCTAAACTTAACCCTTGGATTGACATATTTTGATTGAACAAAACAGAGGGGAGCAAGAGATATTGGCTTGCTTTATAAATAAAATGATTTTTTCTAAAATTTTATCATCATGTTTCCCATATGTTCTTTTTGATATCTAATGTAGGGTGTTGATATCCAACTTGGAATGGCAATTGATAGTACGAAAGCCACTCTTGCTGTGAAGAGAAGGCTTGCATGTGAGATGGTGAAGTACTGGCAGCAGGTATGAAACTGCCATTTTATAGCTAAGGGGAAAATAATTAGTTGTTTATTTGTCATCCATTTTTGTTAAGGTCTTATCCTTCGTAAAGTTATTTCAAGCTCGCATTGCAGTCTGCAATTTTGCTACATGACATTCGTTTTATATTGCAAGTCCCCCTTTTTTCCTTTTCTGATTATTCTCTGTTTTTGGATGTATCATAATGAGGACATGATTTGGCATAACTGAAAGGCGCAGATAAAGAAAAATAAATTATGGTTTGGTTGCTAGATTTGGTTATGTTAGGGCAGTAATATTGAAGTTTCCGAGATCGAATTACATTATTCTGATCTTGGCAGATAGATGAAGAAAATAGTAATAACTAATAAGAGAAAAGAGTGGATATTCTATGGTTAATAGGCTGGTGATACCCCTTTGCTTGTTTTCTTGGTTGGTAATGAATATTAAGAGCTTACAGATTCATTAGACTTTTTAAGGCCTTGTAAAAAACCTCTCTAGGTTTAATATGAATAAAATATCTTTCTTTATTTATTTCCGATGGTTGTATTGTTTTGCTGCATTCTTTATGATCCTTGCATGTTCTGCACAACTTCTTGCTTTCTACTTGTCAGTTTAAGGTTCTATTAGAAGTACTGAACCTAGTTTGTCGTGTATGCTTAACAGGCTCAAGATAACATCATGAACCTTCCATTAACAAATGGCTGGGGTGAAAAGCATCAGATGTTTGTAAAATGGAAATATGCTGAATCAAAGGTATATTTCTGACTGCTGTTGATTACTTTTTACTATATGTTCTGTTTTATAATTTCAGTCCTCAAATGTCATCTTCATCACTTTCTCTATTTGACGTATATGATTGTGACCTAATTTTTTAAAACAAAATATTTTCTAGTTTATAGCACGTGGAAGAAATTTATTCTGTCTGAGGTGAGCCAGAATTTTTTTTTACTTGGCTTCAAAAGACTAGTTTGTGCACTGGGCTCTGTAGGCATCTCAGTGAAAAACTCCACCAAACTCCAACGATTTTATAGGCTACTTTGAGCATCAGCATTGGCTCTTCCATGCTTGAAAATGTTATGCAATGAAAAGTTGCCGGTGCATGTTGATGCTGTTGCATGCTTATATAGTAATGCATATAATGGTTAATGCAATATAATATGAGGCCACAGACACTCCCTCAGTGTTGGACACTAGTATCTGAACAGAGTTTTAACTTTGAAGTGGTGTCTTATGTGATAGGAGTTGACAGGATTTTATTTGAATAATTGGTAAGATGTTACATTAATCTCATTGGATTAATTTATCGGAGTGAAGCTGTACCTTCAGTATGTATAACATAAAACTGCAGAAATTCTTGAAACAATCTGATAATTTTGTTGATCATTTCCTTATGGTTTGCCATTGAAATACCGCATAAATTGCTTAGTGATTATTTCACATCAGAAGCCTCTGGTAATAATGATTTAATGGATCTATATATCAGTTATCAGTATTTGAATAGTAGTGCATGTAATGAAGACACGATCTAATCGGTAAAATGATATAATCTAATCCAGAAAAGAAAGGATGGTGCAGCAGAAGGGTGTTTCGAAACGAAGCAAGGATAAAACCCTAAGTTTAGGGAGAAAACGGAATTAATCCAAAATACTCAAGTTTATAATAATGATAATGATGATAATAATGTCTGCACAAGCTAAGACTTATATAGGACTAATTCTCCAAACTAACTCAAACTAGTAAACCTAAACCAATAGAACGAATCAATCCAAACTAATTAGAGTTAGGAAACCTAATTTAATAGGAAAACCTAAAACTATCCAAAATCTAATATAATTAAGAATTTTAATCGAGATTGTTCTACATCAATTCTCTAGTGCTTGAAAAAAACTCGTCCCGAGTTTTCTAGATTTAAAGAGAACTCATCGGGTGGATGGTGTTTCTCATAAACTTCCATAAGATTTAGGGTAAAATCTGTACTTGCTACGTAGTCGTTATATAGAACGCGTTTCTCCTTGTTAAGCAACATCCTTCTATTCCTCCAGTTTTGTATCCATCTCCTTTATGCACTTCTCATTGAAGAGATAAGCATTTAGATCTTGTGGCAAAACGAAATCTATTGCTTTTCTTGTGATTGTTTCTCCACTTGCTCCGGTAGGTATGATACAAGGGTTACTACGGAAATAGGTGAAACGTCTAGATTTGAATTACTTTATAGTTTCTTGAGAGTGAAGTTTGGAGATTTGAATAAAGAGACTAGAAGCGAAAGGAAATAACAGGTTTGGAGTAGAAAGTTTAGGGTAGGGTTTTGAGAAACACAACCGCCACTTAGCCGGGGATAAGCTAAGATAAGGTTTACGCCACACCTAGGTTCCTCGGCCTAAGTGATAAGTAAGAAAACAAAGACACGAAGCTTTGATAATTTTTCAAAGAGCCAAAACCCCTTTAAATACATGTAAGTAGGAAATAACAACTAGAACTAGAAAAGGCAATAACAAACTAGGATAATAGGAAATTTGAAAAACAGAAATTACTTGACTTGCAAGCCAATTATTCTAGAAACTAAATACTAGGAAATATAGAAATTAGGAAACTAAGGTTGTTGAATCCATGTGCTTAAATTAATCCATGTGCTTGAGCTATAAATATTTGGCTCATGTATTTGACGCAACTCACATGCTCCTGCATCAAGGTATACTCGCGGAAATGCATCTAACCTTGAAATTTTGACTCAAAGATGAAACATCCTTATTTGGTGGATGGTACTTGAGTGTGTCTCCAATGTTGAGCATGTTGAGGACAACCACGTAAGCGAGAATTTGTTTCTTGGGGTAGCAATTCCATATTCGACATGTATTAAATTTGGACTCAAAATCTCGGTTCTTCAGTCCATAAAAGGTCTTGTGCGGAGGACCAAAATATATTATTTGAGCAGGCAGCTTATCAACTTCTTTTGCTTGCATGTTTCCAATCATAGGTAGTTTGTCCCTTCTAAAACATTCTTCTCTTTTAAGACACGAGGTCTTTACATGATTGTCGACATGCATGACGTTCCTATCCTTGATGTTTAGACCATGAACCAGGCTATTGCTCTCAAATTCATGATAATCATCAACTGTGACCAACTTTTGGTTGAGGTCAATTCTTTTGAATGGTCTATTCCAGCCATATTCATCAAATAAAGCACGCATAAGTCGGAGTTGAAGTTGTAGAGACGATAGGGTGATCGGCGGTGCACACACCACTTCTTTCATAAAAGGTGTTGTATCATTAGTTGAAGTTTCACCATGTCTTTGAGTTGTCACTAGCAATTCTTCTTTTATCTCACTATGAGGAGTATCAATTGAGTTCAATAACAGATTTACATCTCTTTGGCCATTAGATTCATCATGATTTCTTGTCTGGTGACTCTTATTCTTGTCTGGTGCCTCCTTATTCACTTTCATATTTCCGTCAGGTTTTTGATCATCAATTCTATTATGATCATTTTCATAACCTCTTGATGGAACCTGAGAAAAATTTAGTCGTACCAAAAGTCAATTCAATATCAAGAGTTTCAGTTGTAAGCTCGGTACCTTTTGTGTGTATAGACGATGGATCCAACGAATTGATTTTTGACACATTTGTTTTACTTGATTGCATGCGGCTATCAGGATCTGCATCTTGACTTCCATCGTCAATTTCTGAAAAGTTTCTTGTAACACTAGATAGCCCATTATTATTTTCATTAGTATCAACCACGGGAATATTGTTTGTCCTTACTTCAAGTTGTATATGAGCATCTTCAAAACTTACACCGGCAGTTTCATGTGTCTCTTTCAAAACCTTGTATTCAGGGTATGGAACATCATGTATCTCCTTGCGCTCAATCAATTGATTTTTACACGATTCCAACTTAATTTTTGCAAGCGTACATCTCTCAATACCAACTTTAGTATCTTCTTCTATTCGTTCTTCAACTTTTTCCTGATCGTTAACTTCTGAGAAAACTGGCTTTCTTTCTTAATAGTGAGATTGGAGTCTAGTGAGTTTGATTGCGGGAGTAATATAATCTTGTTATATTCCCACCAAAACATAAGGTATTGGCACGAACACTGTAAGTAGCCTTGATGTCGCAGTACCAATGTCGCCCCAACAAAACGTGACAAGTATCCATATCCACCACTTCATATAAAATCTCATCTTATAGTATTTCCCAATTGAGAAAGGAACGAAACAAATTTCAATTACCTTAGTCTTGATTCCCCCTTTGTTCTATTCAGTTTTGTATGGTATCATGAGTGCTTCTGTTTCCAGGTTGAGCGTTTTGACCAATGCTTTGGAAACTTTATTTTCGTTGCTACCATGATTAATGATCACTTTACATACCTTATTGTTAATGTTGCATCGAGTTTGAAATATCTTCTCTTTGTGTTCTCCATTCTCTAAATCGGCTGTCAGTGCATGAATATTATTTTGTTGTTGTTGATAAACAAGTGGAAAGTCACATGCATCGTTATCTTTCTTCATTCGGATTTCGCGGTGTTGATTTCTCACCTCAGATGTATGCGCTGGAAGTATCTGCGTCATGTTACTAAGTGAGTGTATATTGTCATCGAGTCGTTGCACGACTCGTTCAATCCATCGTTTGTCGACGACGGGTTGGATTTTACTAGTGCCATAGTTGGCCATCATGCCCGGTCAAATTCGGGCTCTGATACCACTTTGGTGCAGCAGAAGGGTGCTTCGAAACGAAATAAGGATAAAACCCTAAGTTTAGGGAGAAAATGGAATTAATCCAAAATACTCAAGTTTATAATAGTTATAATGATGATAATAATGTCTACACAAGCTAAGACTTATATATAGGACTAATTCTCCAAAACTAACTCAAACTAGTAAACATAAACCAATATAACTAATCAATCCAAACCAATTAGAGTTAGGAAACATAATTTAATAGGAAAACCTAATTTAATAGGAAAACCTAAAACTATCCAAAATCTAATATAATTAAGAATTTTAATCGAGATTGTCATTCATCAAAGGAATAACTGCAAATTATGTTTTTTTTATCAGCAAAAAAGAGGAACTTTATGATACAGTCCCGCGCTGGATCCGGTTATGGGCTGATTTGGATATATAGTTGAGCTCGAATAACGAGAGAGTTTTAATCTCAATCTAGCATTTGTTGTAGAGAGAACACAAGATCTCTAAAGAAAGCAATTTATTAATAATTTTCTCAATCCTCATTCATGGAACTCGTAGATATTTATAGCGTACTTGAACCCTAATTCCAACTAATTACCTAATTCGACTAGAAGTACTAATCCCAAATTAATTCAAACTAATCCCAACTCTAATCCAAAACTAATACAATAATTAAAATACTATTATTCCTTATCACATTAGGACTTGTATCACTTTATTGATAAAATAGCAATTAATTCTCGAGTAGGAAAAAAAAGAGCTATATATGATACAGACAAAGAGGAAAAAAGAGAAAATAAAGGAGTAAGAAAAGGCGGAGAGCTTAAAGAGATCTCCACACTTCAGTGGCATGAATTGAGAGGCGCGCGGGTTATGTTGAAGCTTTCCTGTGGACGAGGTGCAGGAGTCAATGCTTTGTGTGAGCTTGGCCAATTTCTCGGTCTCAATAGCTCCGATGGACTGAATCATTTCAGTGTCAGTCGCAAGGCTTGTAAAACCAAGAGACTTGCATAACTATTCCGAGGATTAGCGGTTTTGGATACTTGGGTATGTCTTGCGAACAGGATTATGAGGAGCATAGATTTGGAGCAGCAGTAGTAATTGTGATGACGGGGTCAGATGACCTTGATTTCTATTTGGTGAGAGGATCAACCAGGAGCCCCGGAGGAGAATTATGTTACTAATGTTCTTGTGCATTTATTTGAACTCTTTTGTGGATCTTGTGTATATAATGCAATCAGAAAATGTATAACCCAGCTAATAAGACCAAGAATGAGAAGAACCCAGCTAATAAGGTCTTCATCAGAGTTAAGGTGATGGAGTAGCAGAAAATATCATTTACTTGTACAAGTGATATTATTGGTAATCCAAGTTTAGTTCACTTAATAGCAGGTAAACCGGTGTTATATTTTGGACAGATGGAGTGTTATATTTTCTTCTTGTGACTGTACTGTTATGGTCACAGTGTAAGCAACAATTCTGTATATTGTTTGAACTCTTAACAAGTATTGAAGAACTATGCATTATTGATATTTGTAAACCAGGCTGCAGCATATTATTATCATGGTTTGATCCTCGATGAAGGAAACACCGAGAAATCTCATGGGATGGCAGTAGCAGCTTTGCAAGCAGCAGATGAATATTTTAAAGAAAGTAAAAGAGCGTGTGAAGCTTTCAATGCCGCTCCTCCTTTATCAAGGTATTCAAGTCCTTTCTCTACTGCTTGCTTATTAGATTGATCTTTTGGCTTTTGATATTGATGACATTCCCTACTAATCGTACAATAATTACTTACTGGTCAATATACTTATTTCCCTTTTATTTATAAGATGCACAGTTTATAGTTAATGTTGTGTATTTGATTCTGCCTTTTATTCGGCAGCAACCATCACCTTGAATAAAAATACACTGTCTTAAATAGCCTTTTTTTCTTCTGATTTTTCTGTCACAAACAATGATGATGTGTGTATAATCAAGGATGCTAAAACCTTAAAAGAATTGCTTTGAGGGTGATAGAAAGGTGTTAGAGAGGGATTTTTGGCCATTCAGCAACAACCAATTGGGCCCCTTTTTTAATCAGAATTCACGCGTGTGAAATTCTTTATATTTATTTTCAAATAAGTCAAACTCTAGCAGGCATGGGTTTCCAAACAATAGGATTGATAACATTGAAATCCAATTGTATAAATATATTTGTATGCTTCTAAACAGAGAGCATATCTTGTATATATAACTTGATTTCAAATGGATGAACTAATGTTGTAATTGGGATTGGAAAAGTTGGATGAGACGAGTAGTTCATGCTATTCCTGATCCGCCCAACCATTCAAGTTGATAGGCGGAGGCCACAATATGCTTATTATCAAATGTTGATGTGTCCACATCTTTTAGAAGTGGGATTCTAACACCCCTCCTCGCGTGATGATCGGATTGAGATCTGCATATGTGACACTGTGTACGTGGAACAACCGACGATGACTTGTTGGCTAGTGGGAGGCAGGTCAAAGACCAAGCTCATATTCCTAAAAACTCAAGTTTATAGACAGAGGTCTCAAGATGTTAGCAAGTAGTGTTAGGATCTAGTTCACTGTGTGACACCCAATTGCTAATAAGAGAAAGGTAGTGCTAGATACACATAGATGTGGAATTTTAAGGTTGCAAAGTTGCTCTTTTCTTGAGAAGTTTGACATGAACTAGTGTCTGTTTTGTATCCTCTTCATATTTTCCAAGATCCAGAGATGATTAGCAAAGGATTCCAACTTCAATCCCTTTGCCATGATGAGTGGAGAGGGGAGATCTGTAGAGTGAAATCTGTTATATTAATGTCTTAAGTACATGGGATAGCTGATAATGTTGTTTAGAAAAACCTAACAGACTGCAACTTTGGTGCAGGAATCCACCGCTCTGGGGAACTATGAAGTATCTATCGGAGAAAATACCGAAAGATACTTCTAGCAAGGTGCGGATAAATCGCGATCTCTATTCTCATGAAAAGTAAGTCAGACATGATAGAAACTAATTTTTCTTGTCAAGTAGTTGAAAAAAGTTTAACAATAACAATCATGTAAAAACAGAATCATGGAAACTGCCCCTACATTACCTGATTTTGCATTGGCTCTGAAACCGGATGAGTACCAACTTCCGGCAGTAGACACCTCTTGGAATGGAGAGAACATAAATGGGGAAGGTAAAGGGTGATACAAGATAAGCCAAATACAATACTTGTGGAGATCGATCAAGATTACAAAGATGCATGCAGCTCAGAAAGCTCATTATACTCGTCCTCTTTTGGTGTTCTCTGTTTCCTTACTATTTTCTCTTCACCGTCTACAAGTTCTTTGTGTTGTGTGTAATGCTACCTAAGAAGAGGGGAGGGGACAGCAAATAATGTGTATTCCTTTCCTCTTTTTTTTGTTCATTATAATCATCCATTTGTTTGGTATAGAAAATAACGTGTTCTTTGTGAGTGAATACAAAGGGGCTATTTGATAAGAATGTTGTTGCCAGATACTGTACATGTTTGTTCAATTGCCTCAGAAGCCAACCTTTACTTCACACTAAAGAGGTGTTGTAGCTAGTTTCTTCTTGCTGATAAAAAATAACTTAGTCCTCTACTTTATACAAGCATATATTTCTTCTCTTTATCTATCTTCTCATTACAGAGGGGGTGTTTTTTTAGGAGTTATTCCACCTAACTCTAACTCATTTTCACAATATTATTATATATTTAACTATCAAACTTATTATGCGGTACCTTATCCTTTTTAAGACCTACTCTGTCCATTTGTGTGTGATTTCCGTTCAAAATTAGAACATGTGCAGTGTACGTTACTATCCAATTATAAAAATGATAAAATTACTTTTGTGGCTATCCAGTAAAAAAAAAAAGGAGAGTAGAGAGATGGTGTTGGAGCTTGGACTAATGGGCGGCAAGCGGCCAATATTATGTCCTGAGCAGAAGTATTCATTCGTAGGGAGGATTGGGAGGTTGCGGAGAAGGGAATGTTGATGTATAGGAGGATGGTTGTGGAGGGTGGTGTCGACATAGCTTTCGTCCGATCACCACTGCCATAATAGTTGTGCATCACCTTCGACACTTGATTTGTGAAATCCTTGAGTCCTGATGGAGACACCTCTCCTTGTTGTGACTAGTTTTCTTCAATGCCCTTGACGTCATTTTCTTATTCACAAATTCAATCTATCAAAATTGTTAGATAACGGAGATGGTGAAGGATCGAGGTTTGTGTTTGAAGCTCTGGTTTCTAAGATTGTTGCCAAATTGGAGGAAATAACCAAGGTCGTGAGCTTCAAGGTGAGGAAGAAGGATTATAGAGTGACCTTACCACAAAATTGTAACTTTCTCCATCACGAACTCACCTCTCTCCCTCACCACCGACTTGAGATTGCCGACTCTGATTGACTATGCTTCCATGCATGCCTCGGGGCGGATTATCGAGCCTTAGGTTTGACATAAAGTTTTTACTGGGCATTCAACAAATTTGAGGTTTCGTTTCTCCGACGAGTGTAATAGAAATTTCACATGTGAATCTAGACCATACATCGTAAGACTAAGAGGTATAAAAGAGTTTATATACACATTGGATCCAATACTTAATTGGCTAGTCTTACGTTTAGATGGGGGCTCTATTGTGTATGTCGGCTTTTCTTGTTGTGTGCTCCTCCTCAGTAAGGTTTGATTCTCCTCAACAAGTGGTATTAGAGGCAGGTTTGCATAAATCTCATCGAGGCGGCAAGCCAACATGACTAAGATATTCGGCGACAAGGATTTGGGAAATTAAGATCTCTCGGATTAAAGAAACCCTAATGTGTTCCGGGAGTTATTTGGAAGCTGCTATAAAAACTAAAGTTCCATTCTTAGTAGCGGTTGGTTCTTTTGAGAGAATATACAGAGCTCTTAGACGTGAAGGACATGCAGGTTGAGAGGCTGTGTATTCTTCGAAGGACGTTGTGTATCACTACCATAATCGAAAGATCAAGTGTGAGTGATTGTGTTTTATGTGTGGATGCGTGATTGAAGATTCAAGCGCAACATTAAACAATGACTTGTGACATCCGCGTAAGAAGAGTGCTCGTAGAGTGGAACCAAGACGGGGTCTTGGATTCAGGGGGGAGTACTTGAGATAGGTTTGCATTTGTAATAGTAGCATAGGTTAGTGATCTGTGTGATGATCACCGATACTTGTATGTTGTGACTTATTACCTCATAGTGAAACCTTTCCACTGACAAAGTGCCCCCAGACGTAGGTGAGTAAGCACCGAACTGGATAAACATTTTCTGTGTCGTTGTTTACTGTTTTTGTTTATTCTATTATTCGTATCTGCTCTAGTTGTTAAGAACATTTTCTCGACATTGTTCTTGACATCTTGTCTGACATAAGAAATCAGAATTTCAGATAGGTAGGGGTAGCTTTGAACCTTCTCTTGTGAAAACATGTCGACTTTACTGGTTGACCTATAGACGCGATATCCTTGAATTGTTTTGCCGTTTGTGTAAATGATATCATGCCTCACACAGGTATTTTCCTGACCCAAGTTCGGTTCTCATGGTTATTTTCATTTCGGTCGTGAACATCGTCCTAGTTCTTCAAGAGTTCCTAATGGTGCTAGTTCGAAGTCCTTGTATCCTGAGAGGTGTACGCTCATTGATTCCAACACCCAAGAGAGAGTGAATGCACTTTAAGAAAAGTGTCCAACACGCCTCGACTAATCCCGAGTTTGTATCGAGTAATTTGCAAGGGTTCATGTATCCTTATAATGTTCATAATTCATAATCATTCTATTTCCTCAATTTGTTAATATTATAATCATTCTATTTCCGCAGTTTGTTAATATTATATATAATACCCAACACATCTAATGCAAATATTTGGATGCATTGCTCACACAAAGGAAACAACTCCTCGTCCTACAAAACTTGATGATAGGGGTTGTACTATAATTTTTGTTGGGCATACGATATGATCAAAGCTTATCGATAGGGGTTTTGATGACAGGAGTAAGCGATATGATCAAAGCTGAAAATTGTGCAAGAAATGAGGTACATTATGTAATATTGTGAATAGGGAAAGTGAAAATATATTGACAAACTTTAACATGAAGGTTTAGAACTTGCATCTAATGTACTGAATGTAGTATCTCGAGAAATCCTCTAACGTTATCACCGAGCTCATAATTAGCAAAATGACTTCACAAAGTATGATCAGTACATGAAATTTATGAGGAGAAATTTGTGGTAAAAAAACTGAGTATTAAGGTCTATGTTTTCTATCCTCAAAAGAGCCATCAATTTATAAGAATCTATAAATGATGATAGCTGGAGAAAAGTCATGGAATATGAAATAACATCGATTACAGACAAACACTGGAGAATTATCTCATTTACCCACCGGAAAGAAAGAAAATGGGCTAAAGTGGGCCTTCAAAGCCAAGAAAGACTAGTAGCTAAATGGTATGCACAGATAGAAGGGATCAATTTTGAAGAAGTATTTTCTCTAGGTGCACGATTAGAGACCCTGAAACTCATCCTTGTAGTTGTAGGCCACAAAAGATGGGAAATACATCACATGGATGTAAAAAAACATCTTTCTTAAATTGAGAATTAGCTTAAGGGGTATATGTTTCATAACCATTCAGTTTTGTCTATAAAAGTAATCATACATGTCTCACAATCCTTCGGTTTTGTTTATGAAAGTAATCCTTATTTTGTGTTGAAACTAAAAAACACCATATGAGTTGAGATAAGCACTAAGAGAGTGGAATTCCAAACTGAACAATCTTTGGAAACACTAGGTTTTAAGAAAAATCAGCTTGAGCACGAGGTATACAAAAAAGGACTCTAACTTGCTAGTTGTAGTCTATGCAGATGATTTAATGATTGATCTATTTTGCTAACATATTACTTGGGATATGAAGTCAGTCAAACAAAAACAGTAGTTTATTTGTGTCAAACATGTTATGCATAAGAAAATTGTGGGCCTTTCATGATTACAATCATGTAATGCAAGCCAAACACTCATGGAGAACGAGTTATAGTACATGTCGTTGGAAGTTTGAGATACCTAGTTAAAACAAAACCAGACATAACACACTATGTTTGCATTGTGAGTAGATTCATGGAATCACCAAGTACCTAGCATATTGCAATTATGAAACACATTCTAAGGTATGTGAGTGACACATTAGGTTTCGCCTATGCTATATAAAAACAAATGTGTTGGACCTGTAGACAGTCGTCTGCACGCTCGCGAATACGCGTAAGAGCACGCAATCGTTACAAGTAATAATTTCCGATAAGTACAGGGTCGAATCCACAAACACAAAAAGGATCAATTCAGTACTCGATTCAAGTTATATATGCGGGAAAGTAAATTATGCAGTTTGGGTGTCGAAGTATAAATGATGTAATTCAAATAAAAGGGAAATGTAAATATGAACTACGAGTATATAAAAAGAGAAAGGCACCATGGGGGCTAGGATACGTGAATTATCAATTAAAAGTTCAAAACCAAACAATCATGCTCATACAATACTATTCTAGATCCTCAAAAATACCGTTTCCACCCCTCGGCATTGGAACCAACTTAGAGTCGACGTGTCTACTATTCGATCGAACTAGCGAAACACCGACTCTGTAATGTAACTGACCATTATGGGATAAGGGAACCAAAGAGTTGAACCCCAGTAATTCTACTTGTTTGTTACCCACCGACCCTCTTGAGCTTAGAATCACAACAACATATTGATTATAAATCACTCGTCAGCAACATACAATCAAATAAATCAGAATCACAAGCACATATGCATAAAAATTTGAATTAATAATTAAAATCAAAATCTACCCATGGCTACGGTCAAAGAAAATTCAATTACCAAGCGAGAATTAGAGAGAAAAGAGTACATCGATGAAATTCTAAATCTGTATGGATCGAACGTCGTCTATTCGGTTGATTTCTCCTTGATTCAAAAATTGATTCTTCATGCCCTTGATCCTAGTGCCCAAAGTTCGTCTCCAACATATGCTTAATCTCCTCTTGAAGCCTCATATCAGTCTTCTTTTCATTTTTTCACAGCTTTCTGTGCAAGACTCTCCAAAGTTTGATCATGTTTCACAGCGAAAATATGCGATTTATGATTGCAGAAGCTAACCATGTCACGGGGGCATGTCGCGGTGTAACATGCCAAGGGCGCGACATGGGTTTAGCTACTAACTTGTGTGCGCGCGAGGGAAGAATGACACGGGATCATATCACGGTTGTGCCACGAGGGTCGTGCCATCAGGCCGTGACATGCTTCTCAGATCTGTCCGGTTTTTCAAAAGCTCTGTTTTTCTTCCGTTTTTGACCTGAACTTGTACACGTTCAAAATAACGTGAACACATGTTTGGCATAAAGATCGATCATAATACTATGCTAGGGGGGAAAAATCAACATTCAGCTGATAAAAACACATCATGAAATGCAGTATTGTTCTCGCCTCATCAAAATGTAGAACCAAATTTAATTGGATATAGAAATAGGGATCTAGCTTGATATATAGATGATCGTAAAAGCACAACAAGAAATTTTTTTCTTCCTTTCTCCAAATTTGATCACATGATCTTCTTAGAAGTAATAAATATTGGCACTCTCATCTTGTGAGGTTAAGAACATTGTGGAAACTATTGTAACTTGTCAAGGCATTTGTTTGACTCGGTTGTTGCGTGATCTAATGAGCAAGAAGGCTAAACAGTACGTTTGAGAGTTGATGATGAATCAACCGTTGTTCTTGGTAGAAATTCAGTCTTCTGTGATTGAAGCAAGCACATTGATACAAGGTATCACTTCATATGGGAGGGTGTGAAAACGGAAAGGTGGAGATTGAAGATGTAATCAACGAGCTGATATCTTGACAAAACCCCTTATATGCATCAAGTTTTTGGAGATGCGAGAGATTATAACGTGAAAAATTTGAAGTCTGGATCAAAAAATTAAAGGGAAGATTTTTATTTCTGAGGGATGATTGCAGATAGGTATACTTGCTGAAACCACTTTCGCACTTAGGCACACCTAACTTTTTTTTTTTATCTTGGAAGGTCACCCAAAATTCTAATTTATGCATTTTACCCAAATAAATACACCTAGAAGTATGTCTAAATCTGTATTGGTTAGGTGTACCTAGGTGAAAAAAAAGAACTTTATGCGACTAGCCTGGCTAAATTAAAGATTATGTGTATTTTAGTGCGATTATCCCTATGTTTAATCTTGCCATGTTTTTTCTTTCATTTTCAAAATAAATTATGACGTTTGTTTTGGTTCCAGATTGATATTCTCCAGCTCATTAGTCGTGAAATTCTGATTCGTAACAGAGACAAGATGTCAAACACAATAATATAACAATTGGTTCGACAACTTGTCTAATCACAGATAACAGACAGTTAATAGTAACACAATAAATCGAAGACACACAATATGTTTACCCAATTCGGTGACTCCGCACCTACGTTTGGGGGCACTCTGCCAGTGGAAAGGTTTTCACTATTTAGTAGTCAATAGTACAACTTCAAGCATCAACTAGCTATCAAACAAGCTATTGTTCTAAGCTACTATAGATCTCACCGTGAACCACCTTGATCAGAAACTCCCACTGTCTTTGAGATCCTCTCAATTCCACCCCTCGAGCAAGCCTATGCTCGGTATTGTTGTCTTCGAAAATTTCTCCGTGAGTCTTCAATCACGAACAAATACCCTAATCGATCAAACACTCAATTATCCTTGAATGATGTTTGTCGAGTACACGGTTCTTAACAAAACATACAACCTCCCAACACGCTTAGGAGCTTTGAATAATTTGTGCACGAAGAAACTCAAAGTTGCTAAGGGGGCAGTACCTGCTTTTATAGCAAATCCACATGCCTATTTGGTCTTCAATTCCAAATAAGAATACAACTTCAAATAGGAAGTCCCTTGCCACCTTGCGTTATTGGCAAGTTGACAAGTTGGCGTTGTCGCCTTAATTAGCCTTGCTGATGTGTCCTCCTTACAGCTGGAAGTTGCATGATCGTGTATTAACTGTTTTTCCTTTGTCCCACGTTTCTGAAAACCAAACAGGAAAGATCGAAAACTTTCATGATCCTGCGCGCGGTATGTCATGCCAAATGTGTTCCAACATGTTGGTCTGACATCTTTTCTTGCGCTAAAAAATACGCCAACATTAAACGTAGCAACAATCTCCCCCTTTGGCTATTTTTAGGCAACCACACCTTTCAATAAACTTCGGGTGATTAGCGTGTCCAGCTATGACGATCATCTTCACACAGCGGAGCACAATTTCTTTGATCTCCTTGTCCTTCGCAACAAAGCTCATAACAAGTTGTAACATGTCGTTCCACATGTTCCAACATGTTTGTATGACCTTAAACCTTAAAAAGAACCACATCATTATAAGAGCTCGTGCCCTAGTCCAAGTCTTTTCTTAATGTGAAATTATGATTATGAAAATTAGACAAGATGTTAAGAACAATGTCGAGAACAATGTTAAGACAATGTTCTTAACAGCTTGCCAACAATCAGATTCGGACAAACACAATATGAGGAGTAAATAGCAAAAAGCGACACACAAGATTGTTAACCCAGTTCGGTGCAACTCACCTACATCTGGGGGCGCTTTGCCAGTGGAAAGATTTTACTATAATGGAACCAGTCAAAACATACAAGTATCGGTGATTATCACACAAACCACTACTTTATGCTACTCTTCCTAGTGAAAATCTATCTCAGGGACTCCCCCTGAATCCAAGCCTCAAACTTGATTCCACTCAACGAGCCTCCCACTGCCCGGATGTTTACAAGTCGTTGTTAAGCTCTTGTGCGTGAACCTTCAATCACGTCTTCACATAAAACCCTCAATCACTCACACTTGATCTTCTGATTCTAGTAATGATACACAACCGTCTTTCGGGGAACACACAACCTGTCAGCCTGCCAGTCCTGCACGTCTAAGAGCTCTATGTATTCACCCGAAGAAACTACAAGGAGTCGCGCTCGCTGCTAAGGGTGAAGCCTAAGCTGAAGGAATCCATGGCGTCCAAAAAATTTAAACTCATGCATAGCGGAAGCGAATTTAACCATGGATTCTTAGAATTTTGAACGGATCATCATGTGAAAATTTTCAGCATGCATAATATAAATAAAATCTGGAGTTTTACCTTGTAAAATCGAATCTAATATCACAAATACTTTGTTTTGTTATCTCTAATTGTATCCACACAAGCAAAACACGTTTTTAAGGATTCCAAATATCAATCCCAATACAATCATAAAATCCCCAATTAGAATTTCAATATAAACACTAAAACAATCTACTACCAACCTCATAAACGTGTCTTGAATCGCCTCGTAGTCGCCTCCAAATCGCCTCCACTCGATCACCCACAACTCTCCCCTTCCTATACCTCTAACCTACTCTACAAATCTGACTTTTCCCTTTAATGGGTGATGATTTCATAGGTAGAGGGGTTGGGTATTTATAGGAGGGAGAAAAATCATTTCAAAAATAAAAAACCCAAGATTTTAGGAGTTATTTTAGCCAGCCTGTCGGGTGAGCCTACCGGGTGGGACCCAACAGGTCAACCCGGCAAGTTCCTCTTTTCTTTGCGAGCGTCGAAGAGGAAGGCTACAGGTTGCCAGGTTAAGAGAAACCTGACGGGCGACATCCAGCAGGTCAACCCGGCAGGCTTCCTAGAAGGTGATTAAGTGAGCTCCGACACCTTTTCTCTGCCTTGCTTCAATCTACCCACGGGTTTCCGGGTTAAGCCGAACCTGCCGGGTGGGATCCGGCAGGTTGACCCGACAAACTTCTCCTTGCTTCTCGACTTTGCATTGTTAGCTCTTTTTCATCTCCTTTTCGACATGTTTTCCACAAAAATACTCTCAGACCATTTGTGAGATAAAATAACCTTTTATTCAGCAAAAACTAATAATTCGGGACAAAATGGGGATAAAAATGACGAGATTTGACTTGGTTGGATACATAATATCCGACCTCATCAGTTCCTATCATCATAATCGTGCATACGTTGTTACGACGCATTCCATGCAAAACCCTAGTATAAGAGAAAAGTGTTAATGATGTAGGCAAGTATGTCCCAACATGTTTTAGAACACCAGTCTCAAGAAGGCACATCATTTTTTTGCCTTCAATATCACTTTGATGTGGGCTTCTAAAGCAAAGTTGATGGCTATTATTTTCTATTAATAAGGATTAGGAGTTGCAATATAAAAATTTATGGCTGAAATGTTATTGTAGCTATGTTGTTACTCTGAGTAAAGCTAGATTGCTTTTGGTCATTTGGAGGATAAGAGCTCACTGGAGTGGTTGCCTCTTCTTCTCAAAACTATTGATTTTTTAGTCACTCATATCTACAGGGAAGCAACAGAGCGACTTTCTCTTCCATCAATTATCGAGCTTATAATTTGAGTATTTATTAGTGGTCTTCAAATCTTTTGTTTACTATTTTGTATGTGAACAATGATATATTATTTGCTCAGCGATTGAAAAGTTTATTGAGGATAACTAGCAAATGTCCCCAAGGAAGGAACAAGAGATAGAATTACATCAGGTAACAAGTTACCAAATTGCATTGAAGTGATAGAATTGAAGAGAAAAAATTGAAAAGAGAAAAAGTTTCTCTTGACTTTCATGAGGAAGCCTAACCCAAGCCATTATTTACAAGGCAAGTTGAGGCCCATGAAGGAGAAGCTCCCTCTTGAGATTGATGAAGCACAACTCCCAAGGTAGAAAGCGTGCGGCTCAGGAGACACGAAACGGCATGACCTCGAGAACGACAAGGGCGTGACCGGACCACAGAATTTGGAGCAGTGCGAACTGGATCGGCGTCAGAGAAGTGAGTCTGCGCCGCGCAGGTGGAGGAGACGACGTTGGAGATGTGAAGAAGAGCGGCGATGAGCGAGACAGTGAATCCTGCCACACCAACTCTGGCGAAGCCCTAATGAAGGAAGGCTAGCACCCCCAGACAACACCATCCAAAGACTCAATCACACTCCCCGCCCCCAGACCAAAAAAGTCCACCGAACCCGATGCTGCCCCGGCGAAGGAAAGCCAACACCTGCATACTTCACCAACTGAGAGAGAACTTTTATTTTTATTAATTAGCTCCATAGCCTTTTTTCTAGTTTTTTGATAGAATTTTTTTTATTAATAATATTTCTGAACCTCTTTTCTTGCTTTGCGTTTCTTGAGTGTCAACCTGATTAGGATTTTAGTGTGTTTAGCAAGTATCGGTCCTCTATCTCTTACTCAAAAATATTTACATTAATTATACACAACGAAAAAAAATTTAGCAATTAACTTACGAGCTTGTCGAATTTAATATAAGGTTAGTCTTTAGTTTGGCTCATTTATTAGACGAGTCTAACTTGAGTTCGAATTCGGTTAATACACGATCATAATGAGATCAAAACAATATACAATAAATTAAAACCAAACGACCCATTTTACTGTGCATATTACATACGATATCCTGTACATGGCCTTACACATGTCGTGTTATATCATTAGCCTTTTATTTGTTAGCCATTCAGTCCGATTTATAAAATTTGCAATATCACACAGTTGAAAAGTGTTGTGGGTCCGTCAGGATGTCATTTCGACACTTCGGTCCCAAACTTTACTGATAAATTGTTCCATATGATATTCTAACGAGAGCATTTGAGTTATTTTTGTAGAAAGACTCCGAAACGAATGCAATAAATTTACAAGTGTACTCCAACAAGTGCCTAACACTTGGACACACTTCAAATTAATCAAAGTAGCCAAAATGGGCCCGAAATGACCAATTTTCCCCGAAACACCCAATCTGCCCGAAAACGAGTTTTTGACCCTCGGGACTCCGAAAATTACGAAACTTGTTTCTAAACTCCTCATTTAATATTCTAAGACCAATGCAATTAACGGAATCGAATTCCGACACCCGAGCGATTTAATCGCGCAATTTAAAGTTTCGACACACCTTTTCCGATTTTCGTAATTTAAATCTAAAAATCACCAAGGGTGTCAACTATTGATTCGAGGGTTACCCGAGACCTCCCGAAACTCACAAACCCGAATTCCCGGCTCGTGGGACCACCCGGGCCACTCACGGCCCGAGAGGCCCAAACGGCCCGCGGTCGCCATAGGCTGCCACGGCCAGCCAAGGCAGGGGCTGGCCACTGCCGGACCACCTCCGGCGCGCCTCCACACTGGCCGGAGCTCCGGTGACCGGCCGGAGCTCCGGCGAACCCTCCGGCCGCCGGAAAATTCCAAAAACGTCCCAAAATGCTCCAAAACACCCCTACAACTCCACTCCATCATCATTTCACTCATTTCTCATCAACCCACAACTCAAACTCATCACGATGGAAAAAAAATGAGTTGCTCACCGTAGCCAATGATGTGAGGAACCCGAATACGCAAGAAAACGGTCGATCACGCGACCGGATCGTCGGGAAATCGCCCCAAGCTTTTCTCCTCTTCTTCCTTCTTTCTTCTTTCTCTCTCTTTCTCTTTCTCTCTCCTTCTCTTGGGTTCTGCCGAGAATGGCTTTCCTCCCCCTCTCTTATAACTTAAATCAAATTATTTAAACATTAAACTAATAAAATATACCTATTTCCCATTTTCTTTTAAATCTAAATTAAAATAATTAATTTTTTAATCACTCAAAAGTCTCCCCCCTCTAGATACATGCCAAGTGTAAAGTAGGGGGGTCCCACAAGCCACTTTTGTCATTTCGGACCCGAAATCGTCCGAAACGGATACGTTTTTCAAAACCGTCGGAACCGTGATGTTTCGCTAAATTTTAGCTTCCATATGAACCTAATATCCATAATATTACAATTTCATCTTAAAATGGCTCAAATAGTAGTCCTCGGTGACTCTCGGGTCAAAATTTGGTCAAATCGCGAAATTGTAAATTTTTATCCATTTTTCACAAAGTTGACCCAAATTGACCGGGAGCGGTCCTTACAAATGCTTGAAAGTGGACGTATTTTTATTGTCTGTTCTGGTTGGAAAGCGTTCCGGCAGCCTGTGCCCATTTTCGACGAAGCTCGCGAAGAGAAGAATCAACCTGTCGGGTCCTACCCGGCAGGCTCACCTGATAGGCTGGTCAAAACAGCTCTTAAAATCTTTAATTTTTTATTATTGAATTGATTTTTCCCACTCCTATAAATACCCAACCCCTCTACCCACAAAATCATCACCTATTATCAGCCATATTTCAGATTTAGAGTTATTTTAGAGGTAGAGAGAAGAGAAGGGTTTGTGGGTGATCACTTATAGAAGACTTGGAGGTGCTTTAGAGAAGCTTTGGATGCACAATTTGTAAGCTTGGTAGTAGAGTTTAGGGTTTATAGTCATATTGTATTGGGTTAGTTTATGATTGTATTGAGATTGAGATTTGGAATTAGTTGAGGAAGTATTTTTATGAGATTGGTGTTTGTGATTGATTGCATGTTAGAAATGATGCTGAATGAGATGAGTTTGTTGATTTATGTTTTTGATGCCATGAGTAGCTAAGTATTTAGGTCGGGAAAAAGGATGAACGGTGATATTAATTTCATTAATTAAAGGATTAAAGGTTAAAATAATTGGGTTTGTGAAATGGATTAAGACCTTAAATGTGATCTTAATGCTAGCTCTCCCGGGTAGGCTTGAGTTTAGATCAAATCTGGGAAGATAGGTGATAACAATCTAGGTGGACCGTAGCATTTAGAGGTCGGACTTACACGGTGTATCTTGGGGTTGTAATTTGATTTGTGACGACTTCGTAATTGCAACCTGTGACGGGGGTACAGATGCCGCGGGCACGGTATACATAAACAGGGTACCAACCTGAATGATGGAGATTCCTACACGGCCTTTAAGACGAACCTAATTAGGTATTTTAGTTAATGGCCTGAGTATTATATTTTAATTAGACGAAACCCTTGCAGATACTGGTGAAACTCTTGAGGTGCTTGGGGTAGGTTTGGAATTCTCGACACTTAATCCCATTTCTTAATATGCTTTCCCATAATTAATAATCAAATCCGCTAAAATTGACCAGATGACATATCCCCCGAAACCCCGACTCCCCGGTCGCCTTTAAATTATTTGGTTCTTGTGTTATTAATTGCACATTTCTTGAGTGTGCATTTGTGATTGCTAACGCTTTCAATTGTGCATGCTTGTGTTTGGTTTACATTTTATTTACCACCACCTTTCCAAAACAGACCAGACCTGAAGAGTGTTCCTAAGCTCCTATTGTTCACGCCTTATAGAGAAGCACTCTCTCTGTGGGATCGATAACTTTGGGACGAAATACTCCCGATATTACTTGAAACGGCCGGTGCAATTGCTAGGCGCTTCACTTCTCTCCGTGATTTGGTTCCAACACCCGTCGCACCTTCTGTGGTAGTCCGTGTCTGTCGACTGTGGTTATTTGTGAATGGTTCCGGCGTTCAGGATGGTTGTCTCGAGTTGTTGTTATGTGTTTCTGAGGTTTTTTCGCGATCTCCTTATTTATATGTCTAATTCGTGATTGTGTTCGTTGGTCTGTGTTTTCGTTACAGATGTGGCTTTGTTTATTGTCCAATTTGTTTCAGTTTTGTAGTCTATATTAGTATGGGGACGTATCAGATGGACTTCTGTTTGGCGTTATGTCGATCTTCTGATTCTTGGCGATGTGTACGCTATGAGCGGTTTTTGTGTGGTTCAATCTTCTGATCGTTTGAGGCCAGTTTCCAGTTGGATGAAGTTGATTTTCACGTCTGCCACGTTTGTTCGAAAAGGTTCCTGGTGTTGTTACTCGCATTCCATTGCACTGTTTCGAGTTCATCGATCTGCCTGTGATTTCTGCACACGTCGTAAATAATTCTATATTGACTGGTATTGTCTGATCGCTTCTTGTTCTTTCGGTATATTGTCTTTCTTTGGTATAATTTCCCTAGTCTCGTTGATCAGATGTTGTAGGTTGGTTGACTCGCGTTGGTGGCGCTGTCATGATGTCCGATGACCTCATGCGGCGTGATTTGAAAATAATATTAGAATTGTATGTTGTCTTCTCATCTATTTTATTATATCTTTGGCATGTTGTGCTTATTTGTGCTGTTTGTTTTGTTTTTTTTTATTTTCGTTTTTTTGTTGCGGTTTGGTCTAGGTTAGGGTGGTGTTGTGGTCTGCTGTTGCTGAGCGATTTATGTATAATAATGGTATTGGTGTTATTCGTGCTAAGTTGTTGTTGTTGTTTTTACTTCCATGAAGGTGAACAGATATATGGGTATGCAATTGTTAATTTTATTTTATTTTGCGATTTTCTAATTTGTGTGATCTCTTCCTTATTTTGACTTTCGGTTATGTCCGTAATTTGTCTTGCAAATGTCCTTTGGTTTTCGTCTACCGTTTCCACTCATGTATATGTCGCCCCGAACATCCTCATGTGTTGGTTTTGATTAATAATTTCGCGATTACCTGCCCGCCACTGTTGTTGCCGTCTTTCTTCCCATCTATCTGAATGACGCTAAAGGATTTCATGTTCGAGAATAGGATGTCGGTCGCTCAGCTAGTTTCTACCCGCTGAGGAGAAGAGCACAATGTAACGTTCGCCTTCTCGTGTCACTGTATGATCCTGATTGTTTTTTATCTGCATCTGATGCTCTTATGTATTCTTTGGCAGGGATAAATGGTTTTGGTGTCTGGTGTAATCCAGCTTATCAATGATGACTGTGTGTGGTATTGTTTTGGTTGTCTCGTGTGGTAGGGTCCGGTTTCACGCTCTATTGGTAGTTCCCCATGTATATCATGTGGCTCTGTGATCGACACACCGTTTTTTATGAGTTTCCTTATACTTTGTTACTGTTTGTGTGCCTGCTCGTTATCATTTTTTTTCGTGATCTGTTGGTTTTATTACGTTCCCGCTGCTGTTTGTTACTATGTATTCTCTGATGTTCATATTCTCTTCGCGTGCTCGTGCATTGTTTATTTAACTATTCTTTCTAAAGGAAGTATTATGTTGTGCGCTATCAATTGTTGTAAGTGAATATGTATTGTACTATTATGTTCATTGTCTCTTAGGTACAATCTCGTGTTTCATATTAGCGATGGTACGTCGAGTGTCGCCTGTGTTACGAAAAATGGTCTTGCCAAGTAAATGATTGGCTTTCCTGCCATGTCCCTATTTGCCAACTAGTCGATGTGCTCGTCTGCTGCCCCGCGCAAGGTGTTGTCTTTGTCTGATTGTGGGTATATATTCCGGCTGCATTGAACTGTTGAGGTTCCTTTCAACGATAGCGCTACTTTCTATATTGTTGGATTCTATGTATCACATGAAGCACTTGAGTTGAATTACGGTAGTGTCCGTTTGTTGGAGGTGAAAGTCCATTCTTTTTAAACTTTGTTTTGTTTTTGTTGCCGTCATCCAGTATGAATGCTCTTTTTGTTGTGTTTTGGCTATTTTTCAGGATAAAATGTGTTCTTTTCATCGAGGCGATGGTACTCACTTGGGATTAGGTGTGTCCGCTCGTGTGGGATCCTGTGTTCCATCTCGCTCTGCTGCTGAGCTCTGCTTTCGTGAAGGTGATCATTCTTTTTGGAGTGTATATTTGTTACGTCTCGTAGTCTATTGTATTTTGTTTGGTGTGTTATGTTGTACTTGTTGTGTTATCATATTATGACATGATTCACCCGATTGTTGTTATGTTTTAGATTTTGATTCTCTTAATCTACCAACGTATTGTGCACTGTCCTTCCCAGACAGTATGGATAATTTCATGGTATTCAACATGTCTGTTCGACCTAATTATGAGTATTATTTGTAAGTGTTGTTTTTTGTTTATGTCGCTTATATGAAATTTGTTTATGTACTTTCCAATGTGCGTGTGTTACTTTTTACGTTTTTTATGTACTTATTTGTGTTGTTCTTGTTCTGTTGCTTATGTTTATTGATATCCAGTAGCGGCGTGTTTACATTCATTGTTCGGGTTTCTCGTAAGTATCCTCACGAGGCACCTTCTGTGATGCCCGAGACTAAAGTGAGTTTACTATTCGTTTAAATATTTCTAATGCGTTGTCATTATATACTACATTAGTCACTATTTGTGCAGGTTTACCACCCTTCCATCGGTATGGATGGTGCCGTCCACTCACCACTCCTTAACAGTAGCTGGTTACTTATATTTCATGTGTATGACATTTTATGCGACCTTGTTCGTCTTTTTACGGCAATGATATTTTATGTGGCTTCTTCTTTCTTAGTTGCTAATGTCTAATGTTTCGTCTTCTGCTTGTATAGTTTCCGCTCACAACGACCCTCTCAACTACGACGTTGTTGTTGTGTTAAGAGATAATCCCGGTGTGTTTGGTCTCAATGTCAAAAACTCAATGGCTGGTGGGTATGTTGGGCAAGCCAATTTTACGCGTTGTATATAACCGGTTTGACCAGTGACTTGTGGGTGCTGTGTGACGTCTCTATTTCATTTTTTTTCTTGTTTGGTTCTTTGAATAAGTTTTCTGCGTTTGTTCAGTCACCTGCATTGTCTATATTTTGCGAGCATTTTTATTTAAGTTATGATATCTTGTGTGTCGTCTCGTTTGTTTTTTTTTTATTTCTCTATTTACTAGTGCCATTGTAATTTCCTTGTTGTTTGATTTTTTTCTTGTTTATTGCATATTATATCAATCGTATAAATAATTTTTGTTTGCAATTGTTTGTTATGTCTTGAAATTTTTGTGCGAACTTTATTGTTTATGCTTGTATGTGAAATCTTTTGTTTATGTCATTATTCGAATTTGAAATTGTGTTTGGTCTCTGCGATACATTGTTTTTTAAATTGTGTTTTTAATATAAACATTGGCCATACTTAAGCAGTACGTTCGAATATAATTGTTTTTTATTCCAATGGGCTATGTGTACTTGTTATCTAAATGTACAGATATGTGATCTAACTACTGTTTGACTAAATAATTTGTGTGTTGGATGATGTAATAGTCTTATTGATTGGATACTAATTCAGTTGAATGTAAAGTACGTTGACAATTTCGTTCGTATGATGCTTAATATTTGAGAACGTCTTTCGTGTGATAAAATCAGTATATCCATTGCTCTGGCTATCAACTGAACAACCACCCAAACAGATAGAAAAAGTATATATGAGAGGCGATGACATGGAATAATGAGATATAAATGATTATCTCGTGTTGTTAAACTTTATACGTGATATTTAGTTTTTTGATTCAATTTATGAAACAAAAAGTTTGATTCTTCAAGCTTATGCCATCTCTTAATTAGAAGATGAAGTAATTGTTGCTTTACCATGTAGTTGAACTAACATACACGTGCAATGAGCCCTACCTAAAAAATAAACATTATATGCAAAGTAAAAATATATGGCCACTGTCTTGTGCATTTGTCACCTTCATTCTTGAATATGTGTTCGATGAATACTTTCTCCTAAATTCAAGCCTTATTTATCAGGGTTAACTCGTGATAATTGTTCGGTCAATTATTAGCTTAAATCGCATTGATTGTTTGCTTATTTGTGTTTATGCATATAATTATGAGTGGGTTGGGCCTGTATCATTTGTTAATAAGCCATCTCCAACCTTTTGTGCAAAAATTCAGCGATTACGATCCTATCATTAGGAAAAATAAAGTCCATATTTCTCCTTCTCCAATCAACTCTCTAGAGATATCAATACTTATCACATAAAATTAGTTTTGTTATTTTAATAATTGAATAATTCAAAAAAGTTTTTAATAAAATTTGTAATATATGATTACATTAAAAGGGAAATTGCATGTCACTACTATATACTATGCAACTTTTGCATGTCACCACCCTCTACTTTTTTTAGTTGTATGTCACCGCTGTAAGGTTTCATTTAGTTGCACCGCCCATCTCAGAGTTAAGTTTGATGTAAAAAGTTCATAATACCCCTATATTAAAAAAATTTTAAAAAATATCTTTTGAATTTTTTTCAAAAAAATATTTTTTATCAGATAAGTTAAACAAATGATTTTTTTTTCATTTTTTCATTTTTTAAATACAAGGGTATTTTAGTCATTTAAATATTTCAGTTTCAAATTTTATTTAATGACTAAAATACCCTTATATTTAAAAATTGAAAAAAAATCATTTGTTTAACTTATTATTTTTACTTTTTTATGTAATAAATAATAAAAAAACTAATTTGAATATTATTTTTTAAGAAAAATAATTTTTTTAAAAAAATATTAAAAATAAAAAAACGTTGTTAAAAGTGGTTTTTTATTTTAAATATTTTTTTGAAAAACCAGTTTTTGAAAAAAAAATTAATTTTGAAATCAGTATTTTATTATTTATCTAATAAAAAATATTTTTTTCAAAAAAAGTTTCAAAAGATATATGTTTTAATTTTTTAATATAAGGGTATTATGGACTTTTTACATTAAATTTAACTCTGTGATGGACGGTGGAACTAAATGAAACCTTACAGTGGTGACATGCAACTAAGAAAAGTAAAGGGTAGAGACATGCAAAAGTTGCATAGTACATGACAGTGACATGCAATTTCCCCTACAATAAACAATCAATTAAAAGAAATACTTCAAATGATTGTTTGCATACTTTATTACTATGTGTAATTATTTTTTGGTCGGTAGATTTTTTTCAGTTGTTTCTTTTTCGATTGAAAAGTATATGTGTGATTGAAAATTGATTATGAAATATTACTGTATTAATGTTCTCAATGTCGTTCATCTCAAAGCCATTGAATACTTTCTATATTACTATCTAATTAATATCAATCATCTCAATATCAATATTAATTTTAATATGACTATCTAATTAGTATTCAATAAATATATGTACGTATTATAATTACTGTTACGTAAAAAAATAGACAAAAAACTACCTACGTTTAAATATGACCAAATTTTAGTAACACAAAAAATTTGTTGATAAAGAAATTTTCAGTAATAAATAAAAACTTAATGACCAAATAACTTTTAATCTATCCCTCTCTCAATCACAACAAAACCCTCCTTCTCTCAATCTCAAAATCTAACCCTTCTCTCTCTTCTACATCGTCAACTAGACCGACAGGTCCGCCCTCAGTGATTCGCTTCGCCTACGACCTTATAACTTCGCCTCATCGGTCCCCCCGTCTCCACGGTTGAGCTTTCGCCTTTGTCTCCTGCAACATTCTGCCTGGAGCTGCCAAATCGCACCGATCTGAAGCCGGCAATGCGAGATCTGGCGGGATAGGAAAGTCTGGAAGGCCGATCTGTTAAGGTGTGTTACCGGGACTCGCCCCCCCGTTCTGCGCGGTCTCCGAAGCGGCGTAGTCCTTCTGTCGGATTGTGACACTTCTGATTAAATAAGGATTAATCAAGATTCATGGACATGCTAGTGATACACTGTATCAAGATTCAGTCATCTCACATGTCAAGAAACAGTGATTGATTAAATAAAAATGACGATTCTATGCCTTATGATCAATTTGAATATCTAGAGATAAAATTGTAATGACTTGGACGATATGAGCTTAAGTCGAATCATCGATAATCATGAGCGTTGGGTAATCATAATGTCTTACTAGAGGCCACTAATGATGGGGAGGGCAAAATGTTAATTTTGCGCCAATCTGTCAACGTGTCGTGAGTTTAGAGGGTCACACACTTAAAACAATGAGTATGGTAAAAGGGGACTACGAAAGTCCAAATGAGAAGAGATAAGAGAATTGGGACATTCACTTTCGTGTTTAGTTAGACCGGGTCGGACTAAGCTAAATTGAAACGGATTAGACAGTTTCAGTCTACGTTGTAAACCAGACGGTTATGGGAATTGGTCTATTCAAGCCATTTAATTAATAATCCTAAGTCTAATTGGGCTGAAAGGATTTTATTTAAATGGGCTTGAACCATATTAGACTTGAGGCCTTTTAGAGTTTGGTTAATTATGATTATAAATTAAAGATAATCCTAAAACGGAAACAATCTGAATTGAGGAAAGGATTTGACAAAATATAATTATAATTATAATTGGTATAATACACAAAAGGAAAGGGATGATTTTGTCGAAAATAACATATATTTTCCTAAAACCAAAATCGATCCCTAATTCCCTCAATTCCCCATTCGGCCGAGCCTTCCTCTCTCCCCTTTCTCTCTTGTTCTTGCCTCCTTACAAAAACTAGAGAAACTTGTAAGAGGGTTTTGATCCAAGGATCCATACATCGTTTGTGTGGACACGATAGAAAAACAAGATCCTTTGATTTTGTTTAATCGGATTCGAAAAGGTATACTTATATTACTACAATTTTAATCTTGTGCTAAAATCAATTTAGCATGAAAATCATACATATTTTAAATTGGGAATCCATGGTCATTTATGCTTCCGCTGCATAAAATTACATTGATTGGAACCTATGGAATTCCTTCAATAATAAGTATAGAAAGTGTAATAATCCCTAAATTAAATTATCATAAACGTCAAATGTTACTTGTTAGTGCGTGACCACATAGGTTCAATGTTAAAAAAAATATTAATTAATCTCATCAATGCTTATCGAGGTTAACGTCTAACAACACTCCTCTACGACCGAATAATGTGAATATCAATATTCAATAAAGACGAAATCGACTAATGAGTAACGAATCATTTTCTTTCATCACAACAACTCCAGATCATCTTAGGATATATTTAAGCCTTTCAAACTATAATAGATAATCATTATATTTCACGTCAATTTTGATAATTGTTGAATAAATTTAAGAAACTATTTTATCAAATTATTCATTTGCCTTGGTGAAAATACTTGTTCAACCATAAGATTACCGACGGTATATAGTTCAAAATCATTACCTAGAGTTGATAATTCTCTCTGGACTCACCACTAATTATATCAGTACTCAGTTATACTAGACAAACTTTCAACTATTATTATTGTCCACTACCTGTCCGAAAAAAAAGTACAACAAACATTTTATCAAGGGGTAGTCACACATCAATGCATTAAACTGTTCTAAACTAAAAAAACTCGATTTTACACTCACTCAACTTCTGTTTTGTTACACTTACTTTAACGTGTTAAATCTATCAATTTTTTAGGTAAAAAAAAAATGGGATGCACTCCACTAGAAACCAACATTCAAATAGAAAAATAAGAATAAATGTCAGCCATTGGATGTAATTTGATCAATGGTTGTGGTTAATAACTAATTTCATTTGAAATTTCATTGAATAAATAAAATAAATGGCAAATCTCTCATTCTGCCCTCACAAATTATGCAAAAATTGTGTCATTCTACCCGATTCTACAAGGTTTCTACGCGATTCTGCTTGATTCTACATCATTTCGCGATTATGCAACAATTTCTTCAGCAATTGTGCAACAATTTCACTAAATACACAACAATTTCTTTAACGAACGATCGATTGAGTGATTCTGCAACAATTCTCCGATTCTACAACAATTTCTTCGATGATCTATCGATATTGATCAATCGATCGATCGATATTGATTAATCGATCGTCGAAATTCCATTTTATTCAATCAATCACCGGACGTTCAATTTTTTATGTCGATTTTGTGTAATGATCGAACAATTCATTGTTCTGTTGATATGTGCTCGTTTTTGAGGTCGGAAACATGTTCATAACAGTAAATGAGAATCTATATACCCATGAGAAGCAATTGACATCCGTCTGAAACACCATTCTAGCGGTAAATAAGAAACTATGAATTCATGAGAAAAGAACACAGAAACATTTCAGAGATACCATTTCATCAAACTGAGCACATAACAACAGAACAAATCAATTGACATCAGGCTATTTACAAAATCTCCACACAAATTAGAATTTTTTGAGGTCTGAAACATGTTCCTAACTGTAAATAAGAACCTATGTAACCATGAGAAGCAATTGACATGAGTCCGAAACACCTTCCTAACAATAACTGAGAAACTATGAATCTATGAGAAAAGAACACTGAAACATTTCTTAGAGAGACCACTTCATTAAAATGAACACATATCAACATAAAAAAGCAATTGACATCAACCAATTTACATAATCTCCACACAAATCAGAGTTTTTTGAGGTATGAAACATGTTCCTTATAGTAAATGAGAACCTATGTAACCAAGAGAAAATGACACTCAAATAGTAACCAAATCTGTTTCAGTAATTTTAATACTTGTTTCTAACAGTAACTAAGAACTTATGGCAATCAAATTGGCCACTTATTCACAAAAATTTGAGAATGAGGGTTTACCGGGTGTAACGAGTGTTCCGCGGATTTAACGAGGGGACTGGGTTCCATACTATAACATATGGGAGAAAAGTGAACCTTGTCGGGAAAAGGTGTAACAAGGGTTTCTCGGGTGTAATGAGTGGTTTTTGGTGTAATTGTTGGGTTTTTGTGCCCTAGCACAATGTATTTTCAATCTAATCATGTAATAAAGATTATTAGTTGAAATAAAATCGGCATTCATATTACTAAATGTTGTAGTAATATCTTAAGTATTGTAGTTACGACGGTTTTAGAGATTGGCTGATTTTTAAAGGAACTGAAGAAACATGTTACAAAGAATGTCGAAGCATCTTCTACGACATCTTGTGTAACATTGTTGACGGCGTCTCGGCAAACATCCTGATCGACAGAAATCAGGAAAGTGCAGTTTCGGCAGAAAAAGCAAGAAGACGATTAGGAAATTCCAGAACGACTCCTAATCTTGAAAGAAGAAATACGGCGATTAAGAGGAAACCCTTTAGGGTTAGTACTCATCCTCGATTGCTATAAAAGCTTAGGCTACCCCCTTAGCAATCGTGTGGTTCTTTATTTGTTTCCTAGCAACAATTTGCAAGGTTCTTAGACGTGAAGGTTTGCGGGCTGAGAAATTGCAGATTGAGCTAAGGATATTGTGCATCACATAACTATTGAGAGTTAGGTGATTGAGGGTTTACTGATCGCGTGAGCAAAGACTGCACGCAACCACCAAGTTCATTGCAGACTTGAACCGACAGAGCAAGGCAATTGCTCGAAGAGTGGAATCAAGACGGAGTCTTGGATTCAGGGGGAGACCCTGAGATAGATTGCACTGTAAGACGTAGCATAAAGTATAGATATAGGGGTGATCACATGTACTTGTATGTTCTGACGAATTACTGATAAGTGAAATCTTTACACTAGGCTGAGAGCCCCCAGACGTAGGTGACGTTGCACCGAACTGGGTAAACAATCTGTTGTGTCATTGTTTATAGCTTTATATTTACTGTCCTGCTTTATCTACGCAAGAAGTCAGACACAACGTCATAGCTTCTTACGTAATATTGTGTGTGGCATCTTGCACGACTAGCTGATCAGAATTTCAATTGGTATCAGAGGCGGCACCTACAGCTTTAGGTGAGTTCCTAAACAAATATTTTGATCAAGGTGGACAATACCAGAGAAGGAGGATCCATAAATCGACCACCTGTTCTAGATGGAAGCAACTACGGCTATTGGAAGGCTCGAATGTGTGCCTTCATGAAGTCACTTGACAACAAGACATGGAAGGCTGTAATCAATGGTTGGAATGCTCCACAACTCAATGACAATGATGGCAATCCTATCGGTCCAAAACCAGAAAAAGACTGGACTGATGATGAAGACGAAGAATCACTGGGAAATTCTCGAGCTCTGAATGCTATCTTCAATGGTGTTGACAAAAACGTGTTCAGACTGATCAACACATGCACAACTGCCAAATCTGCATGGGATATCCTGGTTGTTGCATATGAAGGAACAACTAAGGTTCGAGAACAAAAACTGCAATACCTGACAACCAACTTCGAAGCCCTCATCATGAAAAAAGATGAATCAATTGCATAATTTAATGTTCGTATTCGTGATCTAGCCAATGAATCCTACTCTCTGGGAGAACCAATGTCTGATGAAAAACTGGTAAGAAAAACCTTGCGTGCTCTTAGCCCTAGGTTTAAGAAGAAGATCACTGCAATTGAGGAAGTTCATGACCTCAAGATCTTGAAATTTGATGAGCTGATGGGGTCTCTAATGACTTATGAATTGTCTCTGCCTAACATCGACAAAAGGAACAAAGGAGTTGCTTTCAAAAGCTCAACACACAAACAACCAGATCCTGAGGATTCTGATTTCTGATGAAGACATCGATGCTACAATGACCCTTCTCACGAAAAATTACAACAAAGTCATGAGAAGATTCAGTCGAATGGGTGGACGGAATGTCACAGCAAATGCCAGAAACAAAGCTCCACAAAAAGCTCAAACAGGAGGAAGTCTTGACAGACCAAACAGGGGTGGGGAAGAAAACAACAAAAACAAAGGACTTCAATGTCATGAATGTGAAGGATTCTGCCACCTCCATAGAGAATGTCCAAATTTCCTCAAACAACAAAAACGAGGTTACAATGCCACCCTATTAGATGATGACAATGAAGATAGCGGATCTGAAGAGGTAAGCAACTTTGTTGCATTCACTACTACTACTCCTGTATGTAACATTGATAATTCTGCCAATATCAATGATGATCACCACCATCCAACTCCAAATGAGAATTGGACTAAAGAGCAATTAGTCGAGGCATACAAAGGCTTGCGTACCAGATGGATCAAGGAAGCTCTGATACTTGATCAACAAGGTGAACGGATTATCAGTCTTACCAACGACAAGTCTAGATTTCAAGAGACGATCGTGAAATTAAAACGCGAAATCACCAGACTTAATGGAGAAATTAGTCTTATGACTAAATCAGTAAAGATGGTGAATCCTAGCACGGAAAGCCTTGAGAAGATTCTATCAGTGGGAAAGCAGTCCAATGATACGACGGGACTAGGGTACACACACGATATCCCCTCAACAGCAGTGACGAAGTTTGTCCCACAACAAGTCATGGTTGACAAGAAACTACTGGATGCCCTAACACATCCTACAGGTCGACCTACAACAAATGCCATGACATCGTCTACAACATGTTCTTGTCAAGCAACTGCCAGAAGACATCCTCCACGCAGACAACAATACTACAGAAGACCAGCTTATCAATATCAATGGATATGTCATTACTGTGGTCAACGAGGTCACATCAGACCCTTTTGTTTTCAACTTCTTAGGAGGAAGCAAGCTCAGCTATCACAAAAGAGACATCAAAGGCATCTTTCAACTCTTCAGAAGACATCCCGCCTTGAATGGAGACCTAAGAACCTAGTCTATCGAGCTAATGTTGCATATACATCCTTAAGCGCATCAACAAACAAGGACTGGTATCTCGACAGTGGATGCTCCCGGCACATGACAGGTACTCCAGAGTTTCTTTCCAATCTCAAACTATATACAAACTGTTATGTTACCTTTGGAGATGGGATTCGAGCTCGAATCATTGGAAAAGGAGTACTCAAGTATCCAGGAGCCACTTCCCTGACTGAAGCATTACTTGTAGAAGGACTTAAGGCAAACCTGATTAGCATCAGCCAGATCTGTGATCAGGGTTCAGAAGTAAAATTCACTAAAGAAGCCTGTATAGTTAAAGACTTCGATCAAGTCACTATTCTACAAGGTGTACGCTCAACGGATAATTGTTACATCTGGTCTCCTGAATCACATATCGAAGCAGCCCAGTGCCTTGTCTCCAAAGCAGAGGAAACCAAGCTGTGGCACAGAAAGCTTGGACATCTAAATCTTAGAAGTATGCAGAAGGCAATCTCCGAGCAGGCAATTACAGGAATTCCGAACCTGAAAATAATGGAAGGAAAGATCTGGGGAGAATGTCAGATTGGTAAGCAAACCAAGATGTCACACAAGAACCTACAGCGTATCACCACCTCTCGAGTACTTGAGCTGATACATGTTGACCTCATGGGACCAATGAAAGTTGAAAGCCTTGAAGGAAAACGATATGTCTTTGTATGTGTAGATGATTACTCACGATACACTTGGGTTGACTTCCCTCGTGACAAATCAGATACCTTCTCGATCTTCAAGAATTTGTGCATCCAGGTTCAACGAGAAAAAGGGGAGACAATTGGCAAAATAATTCGCCTTCGTAGTGATCATGGTCGAGAGTTCGAGAACAGCAAGTTTGCAGAATTCTGCAATTCAGAAGGGATAGCTCATGAATTCTCAGCACCAATCACTCCCCAACAAAATGGCATTGTTGAGCGCAAGAACAGGACTCTACAGGAGATGGCTAGAGTTATGATGCTGGCTAAGGACATACCAACTCACTTTTGGGCAGAAGCACTTAACACTGCTTGCCATATCCACAATCGAGTCACTCTCCGACCAGGTATGTCAGTAACTCATTATGAAATATGGAGGGGGAGAAAGCCCAATGTTAAGTACTTCCATATCTTTGGCTCCACTTGTTATATTCTGGCTGATAGAGAGTCTCGTCGAAAGCTTGAGCCAAAAAGTGATGAAGGCATCTTCCTTGGCTACTCAAGGAATAGTCGCGCATACCGAGTCTTCAACAAACGAACCAAGACCGTGATGGAATCAATCAATGTTGTTGTTGATGATGACTGCGAAGATGCCTCAGAAGATGCGACGGACGAAGACGGAGCCTATCCTCCCAACAATGTCAGGAAGAATGTTATTACTGATGTCAGAGAAGATGCTAGCAACAAAACAGAAAATGATGATGCTAGTCCAAATGCCGATCATGACGAAGTAGTTCCTGAAACCAGCAACAAGAATCCCTCGCGAAGATTCCAGACTAATCATCCTATCTCTGGAGTAATTGGAGACCTAAATGAAGGCATACGGACTCGGTCAAAAACTCCTGAAGACTACAACGAGATGATAGGAAATATTTGCTTCGTTTCAAAGACAGAACCCAAAAATATCAATGAAGCCATCAATGATGAGTATTGGGTCAATGCTATGCAAGAAGAGCTGATTCAATTTGAGAAAAACCAGGTGTGGGAACTGGTGCCCAAACCAAGTGAAGGAAATATCATTGGCACAAAATGGATCTTCAAGAATAAGTCCGATGAGCTTGGTAACATCACTCGCAACAAAGCCAGGTTAGTTGCTCAAGGGTATACTCAAATTGAGGGAGTCGACTTCGATGAGACCTTTGCTCCTGTAGCAAGACTTGAAGCAATTCGTCTCCTACTAGGGATATCATGCCCTCTACAGATAAAGCTCTACCAGATGGATGTCAAAAGTGCATTCCTGAATGGGGACCTCAATGAAGAAGTATATGTGTCGCAACCCAAAGGATTTGTTGATCCTCACTACCATGATCATGTGTATAAACTCAAGAAGGCTCTCTATGGGTTGAAACAAGCACCAAGGGCTTGGTATGAAAGGCTCACAAAATTCCTGATTCAAAGCGGCTACACTAGAGGGGGAGTCGACAAGACCCTATTTGTGAAGAATGAAGACGGGAATTTGATGATAGCTCAAATATATGTCGATGACATTGTCTTTGGAGGGATGTCAAGCAAGATGGTAGAGATATTTATTCAACAAATGCAATCAGAATTAGAGATGAGCATGGTGGGAGAGCTTACCTATTTCCTAGGCTTCCAAATCAAACAGCTAAAAGATAGCATTTTCATATCTCAGAGCAAATATGCGAAGAATATTGTCAAGAAGTTTGGGCTAGAGAAAGCCTCACATAAAAGGACACCTGCAGCTACACATGTCAAGCTAACTAAAGATGATCCAGGAGAAGCCGTCGACCAACACCTATACAGAAGCATCATCGGTAGTCTTCTCTACCTTACTGCAAGTTGACTAGATATTGCCTACTCTGTAGGAGTATGTGCACGATATCAAGCTAATCCTAAGGTTAGTCATCTATCCCAAGTTAAAAGAATTATAAGATATGTCTCTGGGACTACAGACTTGGGTTTGTTAACTCATTCGACACATCCTCTACCCTGGTGGGGTTTTGTTATGCCGATTGGGCTGGAAACACAGCGGATAGGAAAAGCACATCTGGAGGATGCTTCTTCCTTGGCAACAACCTCATATCATGGTTTAGTAAAAAGCAAAACTGTGTTGCCCTGTCCACTGCCGAATCGGAGTACATTGCTGCTGGGAGTAGCTGCACACAACTACTATGGATGAAGCATATGTTAGTCAAATACAATGTCAGACAGGATGCCGTGACTTTATATTGTGATAATGTCAGTGCTATCAACATTTCCAAAAATCCTGTCCAACACAGTAAGACCAAACACATTGACATCAGACACCACTTCATTCGAGAACTGGTCGAAGATAAGAAGATCATCCTAGAGCACATCCCTACAGAGAAGCAACTTGCTGATATTTTCACAAAGGCATTAGATGCGAGCAGATTTGAGAACCTCAGATCATCACTCGGTCTGTGCACCATCAACGATAGATTTAATTAAATAGATTTATAATCTAATTAAATAGATTTAATTAAATTAGCTAAACTGGGCCTAGCCAGAATGGGCTTCTCTACATAATTAATTAAAAGCTTTGGGCTTTAAGCCCATTAAGGCCTTTAATTAATTAAAGTTCAAATAAGGGTTATAAAAGGGTAATTTTCAGATCTGAAAATTAAGAGAATTATTTTCCAAAACCCTAGCCGTCACTCTCTCTCTCTCTCTCTAGCCGATTTCGGCCACCCTCCTCCCCCTCGCTCCGTCCGTTTTGCTTGCTTCGATCTTCTAGCAAGGGTCGTCGTGAGTATCCCAGGATTGCTCTTCCTGTGTGGACGTTATTTAGAGGTTACTAAATATTATTTAGTAACGGAGAGATTTTGAATCAAGGTAAACTTAAAGTTTTATTCTAGTCTAAGATCTCGTGATCAATTCATGATCATGCAAGATCCAAATTAATTCGGATATTTGAGATTAATTTCTTGTATGGGCATGAAATTATATGATTGAAACCCTCAAATAATTTCTTCAATGGTATCAGAGCCTTGTTACGCATGATTTTGTATTCGAGCATGATAGGCTAGATTTAATTTTGCAATTTAATTCGGTATTGTGAATTGGAAAATTGCAAATTTTATGTTTTTGGTTAATGAATTAATTGCTGAAATTTTTTTTTTAATGTTGCTGAAAATTTAATTAATCGAGTTAGATCAGGATCGAGACCCGTGGGAGGCCGAGAGGCTAACCCCGGCCGCGCCACGGGTTGATCGGTCAGAACGGGAAGGCCGGCAAGATCTGCCCGTGGCAGATCAGGGGAGGGCTTCGGCCCGACCAGATCTGGCCAGGCGGCCCGCCTCGGCCAGCCCTGGCGGCTAGGGTTTTGGCCGAACCCTAATTGACCCTCTGGTAAATTTTGGTTCGGTCAAACCAATTGGATTCGGGTCAGATCTGACCCAGAAAAATCCAGAATTTTTCAGCAATTATTAATTAAAACTTCAGACCGGTTCGGTTTCGATAAACCAACGCGTGAACAAATTTAATTTAGAAATTAACCGGTTCAAGAAAACGGTTTCAATAAACCGTATTTTATGATTTAAATCAAGATAAAATTGGAATTAATATGCTTGCTTGATAACATGCTTGTTTGATAACATGTTGGTTTGATAACATGTTGGTTTGATAACACGGTGTTTGCAACATGATTGCTAAGTTAGCCCGAATTTAGAATTTAAATTTCGGTTTGCAACCTGCGAGTTGCTTATGGGTTGTAATTTTTTAGTGACATGCGCGTCACAACATTTATTTTATTTAAATTAAATGTAATTACAAAGACCCAAGACAAGAAGAATCGAAGAGAAGGACGGTAATCCCAAGGAGGCGTGGAGCCAGTGGGAGTCCAGGAGAATGAGGAAAGACAAGACCGAGTATAGATTCTAGTTTATTCCAGTAGGGTTAGCGGGCTAGCTAAAGCAAATTTACATTTATGTTTATGAATGTATGGTTGATTGTATGATTTAATTTTCATAAGTTCATGTTAATTAGATCATCACCCACATGTGTAAAGATTAATAATAATAAGTTAATCACGCACATGTAAACCGGAATTGAAATTATCTCTACATGGATTTGTAGATGATAAATTCAAAATTAAGATCAAATTATGATAAGTGATAATGGACATTTAAAAGGCAAGTAATTTCAAGTCAAGCTAGATACCGCCCACTTCTCATCACTTCGATTAGTTCTCGGACTCATGGGTGGATACAATTAACGTGGATCCATGAGAATGGGTTTTAATAGAAGATGGACCAGTTTGCATGGGTACGTGCGCATTAGTGTAGTAACCATGCAGATTGGACCATGCGTTGAAAATTGGTTGACTTGGCTGCGATTCTCAGATGATCTGAGCCAGGGTATCAGATATAGGGCAATGCCGTATACATATAATGTATAAGCCCTAGCCAAGAATCACATGGAATTGTGAAAGGACTGGATTGTCCTACTCCAATGTCCAAAACTGGGGCGATGAGATTAACTCACTTCAGTTTTGGGTATGCGGAGATCTTGGTTTAGATTAAGACACAAGAATCAGAAATGTTCATAATCAAGTATCTCTCACTTCAACTTAATTAAGAATCTGATCGAATTTATTTTCATGTATAGATTAATGGCACCGTCGCAACCCAAATCAACACGTTCTGGCAGTGAAGCCTTACAGTCTCTTCTGTCGAATGACAGGCTGACGGAGACCAACTTCCTGGTTTGGGAGAGGAACCTGAAGCTTGCCCTTCAGTATGACAGACAAGAGTATATCCTTACAGACAAGCCTTTAAAGGATCATGCAGATGATGCCATCGAGGCCGATAAGAACGCTTATGACAAGTACATAAGTGATCGACAAGATGTTGGCATCCTCATGGTCAGGTCCATGGAAAATGACACCCAGGACCAGTTCATGCATCTCATGAGAGATCCCCAAGAGATGATGGAGGAAATTAAAATATACTACCAGAAAAATGCTCGTGTCGAAAGATACGACACTCTTAGGGAGTTGTTTTATAGCAGGTTGAATGCTGGTGAGGCAGTGAGCCCACATGTCCTTAAGATGAAGCGGCTCTTTAATCGCTTGGCCAGTCTAGGTCATAAATTCACAGAGCAGCTAAAGTCAGACATAGTCCTGATGTCGCTTCCAAAGGTTTATGGAGATGTGATCACAAACTACAATCTCCATAATATGGAAAAGACTATCAAGGAACTGCATGGAATGTTGGTGACAGCAGCGAAAAATCTCAAGGGCAAGACCCCTGAGTTTTTGATGGTCAATAAGGGTGTCAGCTTCAAAAGAGCTGGCAAACCTATTGGCAAGTCACCAGGACACTCCAACAAGGGCAAGGCATCAGCAGTGTCAGGTAAGGGTAAGGCGCCAATGCACCTAGAGGTCCGAGGATCCAAGCGGTTCCTAGAACCGAAGGGAGCACTTCGACCTCAGAGGTAGTCTGTTACTACTGCCAGCAGCCAGGTCATTGGAAGAAGGATTGCAGGCAACACAAGGATTATGTGAAGAGCTTGCAGAAGGGAGGACACCCTTCAGGACCTGGATCAGGTATTTACATTGTTGAGTATAATCTCAACGTTACTTTCTCAGATACATGGGTAGTTGATACCGGAGCAGAAACTCACATTTGTGTTAATCTGCAGGATCTGGAAAGTAAGAAGCTCATTGGGAAAGGCGAGCGGGATCTAAGAGTCTGAGACAACAGTTCGGTGTCAACGACGGATGTCGATTCTGTTAGTCTTAGAATGCCCACAGGGCTTATTTTAGTATTGGACGATGTATTATATGTACCTACATTTAGTAGGAATATTATTTCAGTGTCCAGTTTTGACAAACTTGGTTTTGTATTTGCCATAGACAATGACTTATTTACTTTATCAAGAAATAATATCATTTATGACACTGCATCTATGGTTGATTATTGATAACACTAACTACATTTCAAACTATAACGTAAATAAGATGTTGAACTCAGATGACTTAAACCAGACAGTGATGTGGCACTGTCGTCTAGGCCATAAGTGTGGGCTATTAAGCCCGTTTGAATTCACACCAATCGAGAGATGCGAATCTTGCATTATGAGAAAGATGACAAAGGCGCCTTTTGGCGGCTTAGGTGAAAGGGCGAGTGATCTCCTGGGCCTAATACATTCAGACGTATGTGGGCCCATGAGTACACAAGCCAGGAGAGGTTTTAGATACTTCATAACTTTTACCGACGATTTCAGTAGGTATGAGTATGTCTATTTAATGAGACATAAGTCGGAATCCTTTGATAAATTCAAGGAATTCCAGAATGAAGTACAAAACCAGCTTGGTAAAAGTATAAAGGCACTTCGTTCCGATCGAGGTGGCGAGTACTTAGATCAGGAATTTCTCAGTCACCTAAGGGATAACGGCATACTCTCAGAATTAACTCCGCCAGGAACCCCTCAGATGAATGGTGTTTCCGAACGGAGGAACAGAACCCTGCTTGACATGGTTTGTTCCATGATGAGTCACGCCGACCTTCCAGTATCGTTCTGGGGCCATGCCCTAGAAACGGCCGCATTCATTTTGAATCGGGCACCTACAAAGGTAGTGGAGACCACTCCATTTGAGGTTTGGCAAGGGAAAGCTCCCAAGTTGTCTTTCCTCAAGATCTGGGGGTGCGATGTTTACGTCAAGCGGTTGCTTGGTGATAAACTCGAACCCAAGGCAGACAAGTGTGTCTTTGTAGGGTACCCCAAAGGAACCATGGGGTATTACTTCTACAAACCCGAAGAGAACAAAGTCTTTGTTGCTCGAGGTGGGGTTTTCTTGGAAAGATAATTCTTATCCAAGAAACCTAGTGGGAGTCATGTGCTTCTTGAAGAAATTCGAGAAGACACGGAACAGCGTACAGAGGATATAGAGGTACCCGATGAAGTAAATGATCCAAGTCTTATTCCAACAGAAACTCATGTAGGACCAAGGAGGTCTGAAAGATCTCGTCAAAACCTAGTCAGATATGGCTTCTTAGCCACAGAGAGTAATGACTTGATAGTTGTAGATTAGGATGATCCTGCAACAGTTCAGCAAGCCTTGGCCAGTCCCAACTCAAAAGAATGACAGAATGCCATGGATGAGGAAATGAAGTCCATGAAAGACAATCAGGTCTGGAACTTAGTAGACAGCACACCTGGGATAAAACCCATAGGTTGCAAGTGGATATTTAAGTTAAAGACAGATATGGACGGAAAGCCTCAGACTTATAAAGCAAGACTGGTTGCAAAAGGTTATCGTCAAGTCCAAAGCATGGATTATGATGAGACTTTTTCGCCTGTAGCTATGATTAAGTCAATTTGGATGATGTTAGCCATTGCAACATATTTCGATTACGAGATATGGAAAATGGACGTCAAAACCGCATTCCTTAACGGGAATTTGCAGGAGGATGTCTATATGACCCAGCTAGAAGGTTTTGTTGATCCAGAACATCCCGGAAAGGTGTGTAAGCTGCAACGATCCATTTATGGGTTAAAGCAAGCTTCTAGGAGTTGGAACTTATGGTTTGATGAAGCCGTAAAAGATTTCGGGTTCATCAGAAATCCAGATGAACCCTGTATCTACAAGAAGAGCAATGGGAGTAACAAAGTGTTCCTGGTGCTGTATGTCGACGATATACTGATCATGGGAAATAACGTCCCAACCTTGCTTGAGACCAAAGCTTGGTTAGGGAAGTGTTTCTCCATGAAGGACTTAGGAGAGGCCGCTTACATTCTAGGGATCAGGATCTACATAGATCGATCCAAGAGAATTTTAGGTCTAAGTCAGAGCACCTATATAGATAAAGTGTTGAGAAGATTCTCAATGCTTGACTCTAAGAAAGGGAACCTCCCGGTAAGACATGGCATCAAGCTCAGCAAGAAACAGTGTCCTAAAACACATGATGAGCTTAAGAAAATGAATGGAATCCCATATGCCTCGGCAGTGGGATCCATCATGTATGCCATGATCTGCACGAGGCCCGACGTATCGTTTTCCCTCAGCTGTGCCAGCAGATTTCAGTCTAACCCAAGCCAAGACCACTGGATTGCCGTCAAGTGTATCCTCAAGTATCTGAGGAGAACAAGGACGCCTTCTTAGTGTATGGCGGGATAGAAGGAGAACTAAGCGTCACTGGATATGTTGATGCTAGTTTTCAGACAGACCCAGATGACTTTAAGTCTCAAGGAGGGTATGTTTTCATGTTGAACGGGGGAGCTTTCAGTTGGAAAAGCTTTAAGGAAGCGACAATAGCTGACTCCACCACGGAGGCGGAATACATAGCTGCGTCAAAAGCAACTAAGGAAGCGGTGTGGGTCAGGACCTTCTTGAGAGGATTAGATGTACTGCCGTGAACGTCTGATCCCGTGAGCTTAAGGTGTGACAACACGGGGGCCGTAGCACTTGCTAGAGAACCCAGATTTCACAACCGGGCCAAGCACGTCGAGAGAAAGTATCACATCATCAGAGAGATGGTTGATAAAGGCGAAGTAGAGATAAGCTACGTTTCAACGCATGATAATCTAGCTGACCCCTTAACTAAGGCACTACCGCAGCCTAAGCATGAGGAATATGTCAGGGGAATGGGTTTAGATTGGAATACCAATTGGGTCTAGGGCAAGTGGGAGACTGTTGGGTTTTTGTGCCCTAGCACAATGTATTTTAAATCTAATCTTGTAATAAAGATTATTCGTTGAATAAAAATCGGCATTCATATTACTAAGTGTTGTAGTAATATCTTAAGTATGATTTGATTTGTATCATTGATGTGTCAACACATAATAGTAGATTTACAGATCATATAAAATCTTACTTAAGCAATCCCCGATCAGAATAGCTTCATAAGAAGCAATCGGTATGAGGCTAACTCTAAATGATCACGCTCTACTGATTATGCCAAGAAGGGGGCCAGAGTTAGGTCATAGTATCACCAGTCAGGGGTGATATAGGACGACATGATCATGAGTATGTTACATAGACACAGTCATGAACATACTCATATGTCGGCGCATGAAATCACATCCTCAAACAGAAGGACCATTGAGGTCAATATGTAATGAGTGACGAGTTTGACTCAGTCTAACGTCTCTTGTAAAAGAGTTACAATAACGACTGTGATTGGCTCGACCACAAGTTACATAAGTTGACTTAATGGATCGCTGAAGGATTTATCCCTCATACGGACGTGTGAGCAGATATCAGTTTAGGCCACTTGATGACTACAACTGAAATACAATAGCATGGTCATGCAGTCGATACGTAGTATCAGTTATAATTCAGTTAACTCAGAATCAAGAAACATGACAATAGAACGAGGATGACTTGTCTATGCCTCGTGGTTGTCAAAGATATCAAAAGGATAAAAGGATAGATTCATGTACGACAAGGTTAAGTCGAAATCTCGATAATCACAAGCGTTGGGGAAATCATGATGACTTGCTAGAGGCCACTCATGATGGAAAGGGTAAAATGGTAATTTTACCAGTCCGCCGATGTGTCGTGAGCCTAGAGGGTCACACACTAAAGGTTGAGTAAAACGGATGGAATCATATGGAGGAATCATGAGAGAGACAAAATCCGGTTTTGAATTAAACCGGATTAGATCGATTTCGGTTTAGGACTAAATCGAAAATTGAGAACGGTTTAGCATGACTAATTAATTATAATCTAATTAAATAGATTTACTTAAATTAGCTAAACTGGGCCTAGCCAGAATGTGCTTCTCTACATAATTAATTAAAAGCTTTGGGCTTTAAGCCCATTAAGACATTTAATTAATTAAAGTCCAAATAAGGGTTCTAAAAGGGTAATTTTCATATCTGAAAATTAAGGGAATTATTTTCCAAAACCCTAGCCTTCACTCTCTCTCTCTCTCTAGCCGATTTCGGCCACCCTCCTCCCCCTCGCTCCGTCCGTTTTGCTTGCTTCGATCTTCTAGCAAGGGTCGTCGTGAGTATCCCCGGATTGCTCTTCCTGTGTGGACGTTTTTCAGAGGTTACTAAATAATATTTAGTAGCAGAGAGATTTTGAATCAAGGCAAACTTAAAGTTTTATTCTAGTCTAACATCTCGTGATCAATTCATGAGCATGCAAGATCCAAATTAATTCGGATATGTGAGGTTAATTTCTTGTATGGGCATGAAATTATATAATTGGAACCCTAAAATAATTCCTTCAGTAACGAGGGGATCGGAATCCATACTATACCATACGGGGGATAGTGAACCCTGTTGGTGAAAAGGTGCAACGAGAGGGTTTGGTCCCATAATATTGTTGGGATTTGTGCCCTAGCACAATGTATTTTCAATCTAATTTTGTAATAAAGATTATTCGTTGAATAAAAATCGCCATTCATATTACTAAGTGTTGTAGTAATATCTTATGTATGATTTGATTTGTATCATTGATGTGTCAACACATAATAGTAGATCTACAGATCAGATAAAATCTTACTTAAGCAGTCCCCGATCAGAATAGCTTCATAAGAAGCGATCGGTATGAGGCTAACTCTAAATGATCACGCTCTACTGATCATGGCCAGAAGGGGGCCAGAGTTAGGTCATAGTATCACCAGTCAGGGGTGATATAGGACGACCCGAATCATGAGTATGTTACATAGACACAGTCATGAACATACTCATATGTCGGATCATGAAATCACATCCTCAGACCGAAGGACCATTGAGGTCAATATGTAATGAGTGACGAGTTTGACTCAGTCTAACGTCTCCTGTAAAAGGGTTACAATAACGGCTGTGATTGGCTCGACCACAAGTTACATAAGTTGACTAGATGGATCGCTGAAGGATTTATCCCTCATACGGACGTGTGAGCAGATATCAGTTTAGGCCACTTGATGAGTACAACTGAAACACAATAGCATGGCCATGCAGACGATACGTAGTATCAGTTATAATTCAGTTAACTCAGAATCAAGAAACAGGACAATAGAACGAGGATGACTTGTCTATGCCTCGTGGTTGTCAAAGATATCAAGAGGATAAAAGGATAGATTCATGAACGACAAGGTTAAGTCGAAATCTCGATAATCACAAGCGTTGGGTAATCATGATGTCTTGCTAGAGGCCACTCATGATGGAAAGGGTAAAATGGTAATTTTACCAGTCCGCCGACGTGTCGTGAGCCTAGAGGGTCACACACTTTAGGTTGAGTAAAACAGATGGATTCATATGGAGGAATCATGAGAGAGACAAAATCAGGTTTTGGATTAAACCAGTTTAGACCGATTTCGGTTTAGGATTAAACCGGAATCAAGAACAGTTTAGCAAGACTAATTAATTATAATCTAATTAAATAGATTTAATTAAATTAGCTAAACTGGGTCTAGCCAGAATGGGCTTCTCTACACAGTTAATTAAAAACTTTGGGCTTTAAGCCCATTAAGGCCTTTAATTAATTAAAAGCCCAATTAAAGTCTATAAAAGGGAAATTTTCAGATCTGAAAATTACACAATTATATTTGACAAACCCTAGCCGTCTTCTCTCTCTCTCTGCCAAGTTTCGGCCGGCCCCTCCCCTCCCCGTGCTCCGTCCGTTTTGCTTGCTTCGATCTTCTAGCAAGGTTCGTTGCAAGTATCCTTTGGATTGCTCTTCCTGTGTGGACGATCTTTAGAGGTTACTAAATCCAATTTAGTAACAAGGAGATTTTTGATTCAAGGTAACAATTAATTTTAATCTAGTCTAGATCTCATGATCAATTCATGATCATGCAAGATCCGTATTTAATCATGGAACTTTGAGGTTAATTTCTTGTATGGGCATGAAATTAATTGTCTGGAACCCTCAAATAATTCCTTCAGTGGTATCAGAGGCTTGGTTATGCATGATTTTGTATTCGAGCATGATAGGCTAGATTTAATTTTGCAATTCAATTCGGTATTGTCAATTGAAAATTTGCAAACTTTATGATTTTGGTTAATGAATTAGTTGCTGGAATTTTTTTTTATATTGCTGAAAATATTGTTTTGATCAAGAGAGATCGGGATCGAGACCCGTGGAAGGCCGAGGCTAGCCGAGAGGCTAACCCCGGCCGAACCTCGGGCCGATCGGCCAGCCGGGAAGGCCGACCAGATCTGCCCATGGCAGATCTGGCCGAGCCCCTCGGCTCCGGCCAGGGAAGGGCTTCGGCCCGACCAGATCCGGCCAGGCGGCCCGCCTCGGCCAGCCCTCACGGGCTGGTCGGCCACGGCGCGGCCAGCCCTGCCGGCTAGGGTTTTGGCCGAACCCTAATTGGCCCTTGGGTCAATTTTGGTTCGGCCAAACCAGTGGGATTTGGGGGCTCTCAGCCTAGTGGAAAGATTTCACTTATCAGTAATCCGTCAGAACATACAAGTACTTGTGATCCCTCCTAGATCTATACTTTATGCTACGTCTTACAGTGCAATCTATCTCAGGGTCTCCCCCTGAATCCAAGAACGTCTTGATTCCACTCTTCGAGCAATCGCCTTGCTCTGTCATCTTCAAGTCTTCTTCAAGCCTGGTGGTTGCGTGCAGTCTTCAACTCACGACTTTCAGTAAACCCTCAATCACCTAACTCTCTATAGTTATGTGATACACAATGTCCTAAGCACAATCTGCAATTTCTCAGCCCGCAAACCTTCACGTCTAAGAACCTTGCAAATTGTTGCTAGGAAACAAATAAAGAACCACACAATTGCTAAGGGGGTAGCCTAAGCTTTTATAGCAATCGTGGATGAGTACTAACCCTATAGGGTTTCCTCTTAATCACCGTCTTTCTTCTTTTCAGTTTAGGAGTCGTTCTGCACTTTCCTAATCGTTTTCTTGCTGCACTGCCGAATCTGCACTTTCCTGATTTCTGTCGATCAGGATGCTTGCCGAGATGCCGTCAACAATGTCACACAAGATGTCGTAGAAGATGTTTCGACATTCTTTGTAACATGTTTCTTCAGTTCCTTCAAAATTAGCCAATCTCGAAAAACGTCGTAACTACAATCTCCCCCTTTGGCTATTTTTAAGGACAGCATTCTTCGTCGCATTCTTCGTCGCATTCCGCGTCGCATTCGTCGTCTCGTTGATCGGCAGTGTCGTCGCGCGTTGTGTCTTCGCGTCGTCTCTATCTTCCTTTCTTGTATCGTCATGATCGCGCGCGTTATCTTACTTAAACTTAAACTTACTCCCCCTTGCTGGCTCAAAAAGAGCCAAACTATAAGCAAATATTTCAACAAATCCGGGAAATAAGCAAAATAAACCCAAACATAACTCACACTTGCTCTCGATCAGCTGTCGAGAGAAAGCGTGATACATTGTTCACAAAATATTACAAACCATAAAAGTTGTTCAATAGTTCAAGAGTCAGAGAATTTCATAGAGAATTTTAAATAGAACTGCTGTTGGAGCTTGCAGTCTCTTTTGCTTCTGTGGAGGCTTCTTGGGTGGCATCTTCTGGATCATTTGTGTGTGATCATCGTTAGAGCCTGGAGGAGACATGGAGTGCAGTAGGTTGGCGCAGTGAGTTCGGCGCTGCGAGAGGTGCTTCAGAGCAGTCTTTAAGTTTGCAATGTCTTCATCAAGCACAGCAATTTCCCGTTCGAGCATGACGGCATCCCTACTGGAAGTTCTTGTGAGAGGGACGGCACTTATGGCTCTACTGGTCTTTGCCGTGGCTTCCGGCCTGACAAGATCAGGAGCATGCCTTCCTTCAAACAACTTGTGGCTCACCACAATTACTCCTCCTCTTTTCCCCACCTTATCCGACGTTTTCAACACGCCAGGGTGTTGATGTACGAGTAATTCAGAGATAAGGGATGGAAAGGCTATGGGAATTTTCACAGCAAGAGATCTAGCATGGCGAACAAGATGATCAATCACAAATTGTCCAAAGTCAAGTTTAGATCCAGTACCTATTTGGTAGATAAGGATTGCTAGCTCAGGTTTGATCGATGATGCGTGAGTTGAGGGCGCCCAGTTTGCAACTCCAATCCGAAAGAGAATGGAGTACTTGGAAGTCAGATCTGATGCAGCCACGGTGCCTTTGGATGGCCATATTCTGCTCTTATCTCCGGTGATCTCACGGAGGACTTTGCTGAGGTCGGGTGGTGGCATAGATCGAACCCTCTTCCTTCCCAGGAATTCGTTGATGATGTCGGAGGTGATGTCAAAGCGGATGCCTCTGACATATACTATATCAAATTGGGAGCATCTGGGGTACCAAATGTGTCAGGCAAGTTGGCAATGAATTCTTTTACCAGGAGGGGATAGTGGTTGCCAATGTTGGAGACGGTTCTCATCAATTCCGCCTTCTCCAGGAGTTGTCTAATGGCCTTTAGCCCAAGCAGCTCCGACGACAATGTCTTCTCTGGGTACGCCGTTCTCTGAAATACAAACTCCCACCTCTTTGCTCCTTCTGCTGAGTGAAACGACACATTGTCGTACGTTACACTCATGGTGTTCTTGGCCGTCTTCAGGGCCTTCTTCTTCTTTCCTTCCTCAGCAGGGACTTCTTCAACGTCATCATCAGATGATTCATCTATCAAATTCTTAGTTGCGATAACTTTCTTCCCCTTTTCTTTGACATGCGACTTTTTCCTTTTGTTTCTGGGACCTCCAGCTTCCTTAACCTCCTTTCTTTTCCTTGTTTCTTTTAGTTTTCCAACCATAACAGCCAAACTTTCAGTTTCTTCTAGAACTTTTTTCTTCAGGGTCGACAGCACTGTGTGTGCCGTCTCAGCAGCTTCTTCCATGACATCTTCTCTGGCATCCAGAGTGTTTTCTTCTGTGTTGTTGGTGGCGGCATCCTTGTTCTTCTCAGCTTCTTCCAGATCGGTCTCTCCGTTTCTGGTTTCTTCTTTCCCTCTTATATGGGCTTTTGATATGCCTGGCCCAATGACATTCGTTGGTTTTTAGACCGGTTCATGAAGAGGTACCAACACTTCCTCTCAACCGTTTCTGTATCTCCTTTACTGGTCGTTGATGGAACACAGACCAAGTGATGATCTGAGGTCCTCAAATCTGCTCGCGTCTAGTGCCTTGGGATAGATCAAGTGATTACCTATCCGATGTGTTCCCAGCCCAATCGGCATCACAATACCCCACCAAGGTAGAGGATGTGTCGAATGAATATAACAAACCCAAGTTTGTAGTCCCAGAGATATATCTAATAATTCTTTTGGCTTGGGATAGATGACTAACCTTAGGATTAGCTTGATATCGTGCACATACTCCGACAGAGTAGGCAATATCTGGTCGACTTGCGGTGAGGTAGAGGAGACTACCGATGATGCTCATGTATAGGTGTTGGTCGACGGCTTCTCCTGGATCATCTTTAGTTAGCTGGACATGTGTAGCTGCTGGTGTCCTTTTATGTGAGGCTTTCTCTAGCCCAAACTTCTTGACAATATTCTTCGCATATTTGCTCTGAGATACGAAGATGCTATCCTTTTGTTGTTTGATTTGGAAGCCTAGAAAATAAGTAAGCTCTCCCACCATGCTCATCTCGAATTCTGATTGCATCTGTTGAATAAATATCTCTACCATCTTGCTTGACATCCCTCCAAAAACAATGTCATCGACATAGATTTGGGCTATCATTAAATTTCCATCTTCATTCTTCACAAATAAGGTCTTGTCGACTCCCCCTCTAGTGTAGCCGCTTTGGATGAGGAATTTTGTGAGCCTTTCATACTAAGCCCTTGGTGCTTGTTTTAACCCATAAAGAGCTTTCTTTAGTTTATACACATGATCAGGATAGTGAGGGTCAACAAATCCTTTGGGTTGTGACACATATACTTCTTCATTGAGATCCCCATTCAAGAAGGCACTTTTGACATCCATCTGGTAGAGCTTTATCTGTAGATGACATGATATCCCTAGCAAGAGACGGATCGCTTCAAGTCTTGCCACAGGAGCAAATGTCTCATCGAAGTCAACACCCTCAATTTGAGTATACCCTTGAGCAACTAACCTTGCTTTGTTGCGAGTGATGTTGCCAAGCTCATCGGATTTGTTCTTGAAGATCCATTTGGTGCCTATGATATTTCCTTCACTTGGTTTGGGCACCAGTTCCCATACCTGATTTTTCTCAAACTGAATCAGCTCTTCTTGCATAGCGTTGACCCAATACTCATCATTGATGGCTTCATTGATGTTTTTGGGTTCTGTCTTTGAGAAGAAGCAAATATTTCCGATCATCTCGTTATAATCTTCAGGAGCTTTTGACCGAGTTCGTACGCCTTCATTCAGGTTTCCAATAACTCCAGAGATAGGATGGTTAGTCTGGACTCTTCGTGAGGGATTCTTGTTGCTGGTTTCAGAAACTACTTCGTCGTTGGCGGCATCATCTTCTGTTTTGCTGCTAGCATCTTCTCTGACATTTGGAGTAGCATTCTTCCTAACATTGTTGGGCAGATAGGCTCCATCTTCATCCATCGCATCTTCTGAGGCATCTTCGCAGTCATCGTCAACAACAACATTGATTGATTCCATCATGGTCCCGGTTCGTTTGTTGAAGACTCGGTATGCACGACTATTCCTCGAATAGCCAAGGAAGATGCCTTCATCGCTTTTTGGGTCAAGCTTTTGGCGAGGCTCTCTATCAGCCAGTATATAATAGGTGGAGCCAAAGATATGGAAGTACTTAACATTGGGCTTTCTCCCCCTCCATATTTCATAATGAGTTACTGACATACCTGGTCGGAGAGTGACTCGATTGTGGATATGGCAAGCAGTGTTAAGTGCTTCTGCCCAGAAGTGAGTTGGTATGTCTTTAGCCAGCATCATAACTCTCGCCATCTCCTGTAGAGTCCTGTTCTTGCGCTCAACAATGCCATTCTGTTGAGGAGTGATTGGTGCTGAGAATTCATGCGCTATCCCTTCTGAGTTGCAGAAATCTGCAAACTTGCTGTTTTCGAACTCTCGACCATGATCACTACGAAGGCGGATGATTTTGCCAATTGTCTCTCCTTTTTCTCGTTGGACTTGGATGCATAGATTCTTGAAGATCGAGAAGGTGTCTGATTTGTCACGAGGGAAGTCAACCCAAGTGTATCGTGAGTAATCATCTACACATACAAAGACATATCGTTTTCCTCCAAGGCTTTCAACTTGCATTGGTCCCATGAGGTCAACATGTATCAGCTCAAGTACTCGAGAGGTGGTGATATGCTGAAGCTTCTTGTGTGACATCTTGGTTTGCTTTCCAATCTGACATTCTCCGCAGATCTTTCCTTCAACTATTTTTAGGTTTGGGATTCCGGTGATAGCCTGCTCTGAGATTGCCTTTTGCATACTTCTAAGGTTTAGATGTCCAAGCTTTCGATGCCATAGTTTGGTTTCTTCTGCTTTGGAGACAAGGCACTTGGTTGCTTCGGTATGTGTCTCGGGAGACCAGATATAGCAATTGTCTTTCGAGCGAACTCCTTGTAGAATGGTGACCTGATCGATGTTGTTAACTATACAGGCTTCTTTAGTGAATTTCACTACCAAATCCTGATCACAGATCTGACTGATGCTAATCAGGTTTGCTTTAAGTCCTTCTACAAGTAATGCTTCAGTCAGACAGGTGGCTTCTGGATGCTTGAGCATTCCTTTTCCAATGATTCGAGCTCGGATCCCATCTCCAAACGTAACAAAGCAGTTTGTATATAATTTAAGATTGGAGAGAAACTCTGGAGTACCTGTCATGTGTCGAGAGCATCCACTGTCGAGATACCAGTCCTTGTTCGTTGAAGCACTTAATGATGTATATGCAATATTAGCTCGATAGGTCAGGTTCTTAGGTCTCCATTCAAGGCGAGTTGTCTTCGGAGGAGATGGGAGATGCCTTTGATATTTCTGAGCTTGCTTCCTCTTAAGAAGTTGAAAACAAAAAGGTCTGATATGACCTGGTTGACCACAGTAATGACATATCCATTAATATTGATAAGTTGGTCTTCTGTAGCTTTGTTGTCTAACTGGAGGATGTCTTGTGGCAGTTACTTGACAAGAACAGGTTGTAGACGATGTTATGGCTTTTGTTGTAGGTCGTCCTGTAGGATGAGTTGGGGCATCCTGTTGTTTCTTGTTAGCCAAGGCTTGTTGTGTGACAAACTTCGTCCCTGTTGTTGAGGGGACATCATGTGTGTACCCTAGTCCCGTCGTATCTTTGGACTGTTTTCCCACTGACAAAATTTTGTCAAGGCTTTCTGTGCTCGGATTCATCATCTTTACCGATTTAGTCATGAGACTAATTTCCCCATTAAGTCTGGTGATTTCTCGTTTCAACTCCACGATTGTCTCCAGAAATCTAGACTTGTCGTTGGTAAGACTAATGATCCTTTCACCTTGTTGATCAAGTATCAGAGTTTCCTTGATCCATCTGGTGTGCAAGCCTTTGTATGCCTCGACTAGTTGCTCTTTGGTCCAATGTTCATTTGGAGTTGGATCATCATTGATGTCGACAACATTATCAACATTACATGTAGGAGTAGTAGTAGTGAATGCAACAAAGTTGCTTACCTCTTCCGATCCACTATCTTCATTGTCATCATCTGATAGAGTGGCATTGTATCCCCGTTTTTGTTGTTTGAGGAAATTTGGACATTCTCTACGGAGGTGGCCGAATCCTTCACATTCATGACATTGAAGTCCTTTGTTTTTGTTTTCTTCCCCACTCCTGTTTGGTCTGTCAAGACTGCCTCCAGCTTGAGCTTTTTGTGGAGCATTGTTTCTGGCATTTGCTGTGACATTCCGTCCACCCATTCGACTAAATCTTCTCATGGCTTTGTTGTATTTTTTTGTGAGAAGAGCCATTGTAGCCTCGATGTCTTCATTAGAATCCGAATCTTCAGGATCTGGTTGCTTGTGTGTTGAGCTCTTGAAAGCAACTCCTTTGTTCCTTTTGTCGATATTGGGTAGAGACAACTCATAGGTCATTAGAGACCCCATCAGCTCATCAAATTTCAAGACCTTGAGGTCATGAACTTCTTCAATTGTTGTGATCTTCATCTTGAACCTAGGGCTAAGGGCACGTAGGGTTTTTCTTACCAATTTTTCATCAGACATTGGTTCTCCCAGAGAATAGGATTCATTGGCTAGATCACGAATGCGAACATTGAAATATGCAATTGATTCGTCTTCCTTCATGATGAGGGCTTCGAAGTTTGTAGTCAAGTATTGCAGTTTTTGTTCCCTAACCTTAGTTGTTCCTTCATATGCTACTGCCAGGATGTCCCAAGCTGATTTGGCAGTTGTGCATGTGTTGATTAGTCTAAACACGTTTTTGTCAACGCCATTGAAGATAGCATTCAGAGCTCGAGAATTTCCCAGTGATTCTTCATCTTCATCATCGGTCCAGTCTTTTTCTGGTTTTGGGCCGATAGGATTGCCATCATTGTCACTGAGTTGTGGTGCATTCCAACCATTGAGTACAGCCTTCCATGTCTTGTTGTCCAGTGACTTCATGAAGGCACACATTCGAGCCTTCCAATAGCCATAGTTGCTTCCATCTAGAACAGGTGGTCGATTTATGGATCCTCCTTCTCTAGTATTGTCCATCTTTGATCAAAATATTTGTTTAGAAACTCACCTAAAGCTATAGGTGCCCCCTCTGATACCAATTGAAATTCTGATCAGCTAGTCGTGTAAGATGCCACACACAATGTTACACAGAATGCTATAACGTTGTGTCTGACTTCTTGCGTAGATAATGCAGGACAGTAAATATAAAGCTCTAAGTAATGACACAGCAGATTGTTTACCCAGTTCGGTGCAACGTCACCTACGTCTGGGGGCTCTCAGCCTAGTGGAAAGATTTCACTTATCAGTAATCCGTCAGAACATACAAGTACCTGTGATCCCTCCTAGATCTATACTTTATACTACGTCTTACAGTGCAATCTATCTCAGGGTCTCCCCCTGAATCCAAGAACGTCTTGATTCCACTCTTCGAGCAATCGCCTTGCTCTGTCATCTTCAAGTCTTCTTCAAGCCTGGTGGTTGCGTGCAGTCTTCAACTCACGACTTTCAGTAAACCATCAATCACCTAACTCTCTATAGTTATATGATACACAATGTCCTAAGCACAATCTGCAATTTCTCAGCCCGCAAACCTTCACGTCTAAGAACCTTGCAAATTGTTGCTAGGAAACAAATAAAGAACCACACAATTGCTAAGGGGGTAGCCTAAGCTTTTATAGCAATCGTGGATGAGTACTAACCCTATAGGGTTTCCTCTTAATCACCGTCTTTCTTCTTTTCAGTTTAGGAGTCGTTCTGCACTTTCCTAATCGTTTTCTTGCTGCACTGCCGAATCTGCACTTTCCTGATTTCTGTCGATCAGGATGCTTGCCGAGATGCCGTCAACAATGTCACACAAGATGTCGTAGAAGATGTTTCGACATTCTTTGTAACATGTTTCTTCAGTTCCTTCAAAATTAGCCAATCTCGAAAAACGTCGTAACTACAACAGTCATGAACATACTCATATGTCGGATCATGAAATCACATCCTCAGACCGAAGGACCATTGAGGTCAATATGTAATGAGTGACGAGTTTGACTCAGTCTAACGTCTCCTGTAAAAGGGTTACAATAACGGCTGTGATTGGCTCGACCACAAGTTACATAAGTTGACTAGATGGATCGCTGAAGGATTTATCCCTCATACGGACGTGTGAGCAAATATCAGTTTAGGCCACTTGATGAGTACAACTGAAACACAATAGCATGGCCATGCAGACGATACGTAGTATCAGTTATAATTCAGTTAACTCAGAATCAAGAAACAGGACAATAGAACGAGGATGACTTGTCTATGCCTCGTGGTTGTCAAAGATATCAAGAGGATAAAAGGATAGATTCATGAACGACAAGGTTAAGTCGAAATCTCGATAATCACAAGCGTTGGGTAATCATGATGTCTTGCTAGAGGCCACTCATGATGGAAAGGGTAAAATGGTAATTTTACCAGTCCGCCGACGTGTCGTGAGCCTAGAGGGTCACACACTTTAGGTTGAGTAAAACAGATGGATTCATATGGAGGAATCATGAGAGAGACAAAATCAGGTTTTGGATTAAACCAGTTTAGACCGATTTCGGTTTAGGATTAAACCGGAATCAAGAACAGTTTAGCAAGACTAATTAATTATAATCTAATTAAATAGATTTAATTAAATTAGCTAAACTGGGTCTAGCCAGAATGGGCTTCTCTACACAGTTAATTAAAAACTTTGGGCTTTAAGCCCATTAAGGCCTTTAATTAATTAAAAGCCCAATTAAAGTCTATAAAAGGGAAATTTTCAGATCTGAAAATTACACAATTATATTTGACAAACCCTAGCCGTCTTCTCTCTCTCTCTGCTAAGTTTCGGCCGGCCCCTCCCCTCCCCGTGCTCCGTCCGTTTTGCTTGCTTCAATCTTCTAGCAAGGTTCGTTGCAAGTATCCTTTGGATTGCTCTTCCTGTGTGGACGATCTTTAGAGGTTACTAAATCCAATTTAGTAACAAGGAGATTTTTGATTCAAGGTAACAATTAATTTTAATCTAGTCTAGATCTCATGATCAATTCATGATCATGCAAGATCTGTATTTAATCATGGAACTTTGAGGTTAATTTCTTGTATGGGCATAAAATTAATTGTCTGGAACCCTCAAATAATTCCTTCAAATATACCCTAGGGGTAGAAGTGAACCATGTCGGGGAAAAGATGTAATGAAGGTTCCTTGGGTTTAACGAGGGGGTCGGGTTCTATACTGTACCCTAGGGGGGAAAGTGAACCATGTCGGGGAAAAGGTGTAACAAGAGTTCACCGGGTTTAACGAATGAACCAGGTTAAACACTATATCCTAGGGGGAAAAGTGAACCCTTTCAGGGAAAATGTGTAGCGAGAGTTCCCCAGGTTTAACGAGGGGACCGGGTTCCATACAATACCATAGAGGGTAAATGTGAACCCTGTCGGAGAAAAGGTGAACCTAGGGTTTCTTGGGTTTAACGAGGGGACTTTGTTCCATACTATATCCTAGAGGGGAAGTGAATCCTGTCGGGGAAAAGGTGTAACGAGAGGACTAGGTTCCATACTATAGCCTAGGAGGAAAAGTGAACCATGTCGGGGAAAAGGTGTAAGGAGGGTTCCACGGGTTTAACGAGGGATATTATACCTTAGGGGGGGGGGGGGGGGGGAAGTGAACTCTGTTGGGGAAAAGGTGTAACGAGGGGACCGGGTTCCATACTATACCCTAGGGGGAAAGTGAACCATGTCAGGGAGAAGATATAAAGAGGGTTCCCCAGGTTTAACGAGGGGACCGGGTTCCATACTATACCCTAGGGGGAAAGTGAACCATGTCGAGGAAAACGTGTAACGAGGGTTCCCCGACTTCAACGAGGGGTTCGGGTTCCATACTATACCCTAGGGGGAAAGTGAACCCTGTCGGGGAAAAGGTGTAACGAGGGTTCCCCGTTACACATTTCTATCAGGAATAAAGAACCTATTTAAAAAAAATTCCACACAAATCTAAGAGTTTGAGAGGTCTGAAACACCTTCTAAACAGTAACAGAGAACTTATAAATCCATGAGAAAAGAACACTGAAACAGGTTTTGCAGAGACCATTTCACTAAAATGAGCACATATCAAAAGAGAGAAGCAACTATCATCAGTTTATTTACATAAACTAAAAACAAATCAAAGAGTTTGAGTGGTTTGAAACACTTTCCTAACAGTAATTGAGAACTATAAATCCATGAGAAAAGAGCATTGAAATGTTGGGGATTCTCGTGTTCTAGGCGCAGCGGAAAAACAATAATCTAACCAAGAATCCCTTGCAAGGATTTATTGCATGCTCTAGATGAATCATTAGGAGAGATAGATCGAAGTATCTACCTCTTGAAGCGTGAATCGATCTGAATAAAAAACGTGTCCTCAGACCCGTCCACTACGAGCACACACGCGCGGGAGCTTGAAGGTGAAGCTTGAATCCTCTTGGTGGCTACAAGACCACCGAAGAACCCTTCCTCTCGATTTCTCTAGCCCCTAATGGAAGAACTAAAGAGAGTATAGTGAATAGATAATGTTGCCTCTTGGCTTGGATGGCTCTCACCCAAAGCCTTGTATTTATAGGCTTTGGGTAGTGCCTAGGGTTGTGAGCCCGTCAGACGTAGGTGTCGATCGACACCACCTAGGCGGCGATTGGCACCATCAAGGTACCGATCTACATCACCCATGTTTGCATGTCGATCGACACCCCACATGTGATGTGTGTCGATCGACACCCCACACATGGACAACATTCCTATTCCACCTTTAACCCATCTTGGACCTATTGAGTCTCATCGAGTTGGTTCGGTTCTTGCTCTTGGCGTGTGACCCCGTAGGCCCGTGACCCATTGGCAGATCAGCTTGATTATCATTTCACCCGATTCATCACAAGTGGTCTCTAGTAAGACGCAGTGATTACCCAATGCCCACGAGGTATCGTTCGGTTCGATATCTCCTCTATGTCATCTGTATCACTAACCCTTTGTTTGCTTTAAAGCGTATATGATCGAGATGAGGTATAGAGTCGTCATCCTCATCGACTTGATCGAGTTACTTGATGTAGAGATGACTGAGACGTATCTGGTGCAACTGCACACTTCCTCAGTCATGTTCATCAAGGGGCCCAGAACTATACCCTTCACCACATCTCACCGTGGGGAAACAAATCTCTTCGGATGCAACGTGCGCTCCCACTACAGTCCGTCAAGAGTCAACGATGTCCGTTATGACTACCTTCTTACAGGTAACGTTATAACATGTCAAACTCATGGAGTGACGTGCATGTGAGCCAGTCGCTCCAAGGTCTTAAGGCAGTGATCACACGATGACAGAGTATGCGTTGGTGACTTAATCTATGCACCATACTCCAAGTTGGGTCATCTATTACCTTTGATCAGCAGAACTTGATCATAAGTCATCCTCACGCTAGTCACTTATGGATAAGTATTCGACTGGGGATTCGTCAAGCATAATTTTATAGTATCTAAAGGTTCTACTATTAATGATGACACACTCAGTGTCTTTAGATGAAATTATCGTTTGACTCATCATTACAACATAACAATAATGAAAATTTCTTTCATTGCATAACAGAAGAAGATTACATAGAAAACACTTGGACTAGGGCACTAACTCTTACATGAAACAGGTTTTGTAGAGGTCATTTCACCAAAATGAGCACATATCAACATATAGAATCAATTAACATCAGTCTATGTAACATAAACTCCACAAAAAAAACAGAGTTTGAGTGGTCTGAAACATTCCTAACAGAATGATTACTTGTTTACAAAAACTGTATTGATCACCCATCAAAATGACTACTTATTTACAAAAATTGTATTGATGACCCAACATAATGGCCAGTCCGTTTACAAAAAAACAAAATATAAGTTTTAACTAATCCTATATTATGATATGTTCATCAAAATCAAACACAAGTTTATTTTCCATAAAATTTCTCTCAGCTTGGGCTCTCAATGTACTCCAATACTCATTCCCCTACATGCTAATCAATTCAAACATATAGTTGACCCGCAACCTTTCCATTTGAGTATTCTGTATAATATATACAACATTAATTGTTACTTGTTGACAAATGAAAATGAAATTCAAAATTCTTTCTACATGAAAAATTAATATGCTTACGTTATCTTTCTCCAAGAGATTGTTAAACGCACCGTCTCCCATATAGTTATGCATATGCCAGATGGTCATAATTCCACAGTCAAGTGTATTTCTGAGTGAAGCTCATGGTAGTCTCAGGAATTGTATTTCAGATTGTTTAAATTGTGTAGCCATTTCCTTGCTATTTTTTTCGATGAAAGCACACACACAGTCACGTTGTTAAAAAGAAAAAATCAAATTCACTGACAATAATGAAATGGAAAACTAACTAAAGTAAAAAAAATCTGAACATTACCTACTACAACTTGAGGAATATTTTTGTACCGACTTTTGGGTGTTCCCTTATAATTCAAATTATCTAATACCCCAATCTTGAAATTATGTGTGTTAAAACACATGACAATGTAGTGTGCTAACCAAGGTAAGTATGTTGGCTGAAATATCTACCAACAAAAAAGCAAACATAAGTCTTCTTAAAGAAACTCCAAAAAAATCAGAGATTTTGAGCAGTCTGAAATTCAAAAGTAACTGAGAACCTATGAATCAATGACAAAAGAACATTGAACACATGTTTTGGAGAGACCACTTCATAAAAATAAGCACATATCAACATAGAGAAGCAATTGACATAAGTATACTTACAGAAACTCCACAAAAGTCAGAGAGTTTGAGCAGTCTGAAACATATTTCTAATAGTAACTAAGAACCTATGAATCCATGAGAAAAGAACACTGAAGCAGGTTTTGGAGAGACCATTTTATCAAAATGAGCACATATCAACATATAGAAGCAACTAACATCAGTCTACTAACAAAAATTACACAAAAATCAAAGAGTTTGAGAAGTCAGAAACATGTTCCTTACAGTAACTGAGAAACTATGTAACCGTGACAAATGGACACTTAAACAAGTTTTGAAGAGACAATTTCACCAAAATGAGCACATATCAACAAATGGAAGCAATTGACAACATTCTATTTACATAAATTACACAAAAATAAGAGATTTTGAGCAGTCTGAAACATGTTCCTAGCTGTGACTGAGAAACTATGAATCCAAAAGAAATGGATACTGAAATAGATTTTGGAAAAATGAGCACATATCAATAGAGAGACAATTGACATCAGTTTATTTACTGAAATTTCACATAAATCAGAGAGTATGAGCAGTTAAAAACATGTTCCTAATAGTAATTGAGAAACTATGAATTCATGAGAAAAGAACACTGAAACAGGTTTCAAACAGTTACTTGATTTCGTCTTCTTCACAACACTCTGCACCTTCTCACGCTTTCTCTTCTTCGCTATTTTTTCATAACTTTACGACAGTGAATCTTTTTCAGTTTACCTTCTCTGCTTCGTGTTCTTTGACTCGTCTTCTTCAATTGGTCTTGGCCGATTCGTGTTCTTCAATTCGTCTATGTCGATTCGTGTTTTTCGATTGTTGTTCTTTGATCTTCAATTGGTGTTCTTTGATTCCATATTTTCGAAGCGAAGCAAATTGATCAGGGTTTCTCCCAAATCGCAAATCGTGTCACAAATCTCAAGGAAAGACATGAAATGATCATAATGTCCCTGAGCCAAGTTAGTGAAATAGCGAAATGACCAAAAGAAATTCAAAGTTCAACTTATTTGCGCCTACATGCCACCACGTCAATCTCAGCCGCTGCTCATCTCATCGTGTGACTGACGTTTCTTCTTATGTTCTTATTTGAAACTATAGTTTCCAACGAATTATCTCACAAATAAAATATCCTCAATAGTTCTGATTTAAAATAAGACCAGACATATTCAAGTTAAAATCTGATTCATTTTTATTTAATAAATGAAAAAATCGATGTCTTCAACCTTGGCTGAGCTCGTTGGTTGTGGATTTATGGGATTTTGCGACGAACTCCTCCTCCCGATCAGATTCGATGGCACATCACCTCCAGCCGCCTCCTACTCCAGTAGACGACGGGCTAGAGCTTGAAATCGATGTTCGCGACCATTAAACCCGGTAACCGTGGAAACCTCTTCACCGGTCAACGATGGACCTCATCTGGCCGCTGATCTTCCTCTCTGACCGTGACCACCCCATAACTCCCCGTTCCTCTCTCTTCCTCCTCCCGCAAAACCCTAAGGTGACCTCTTTCCCCTTTTTATTATTTACAAATTTTAGGTTTCGAATTATTTGAATAAGAAATATATGTAATCTTAATTTTCCAGGTTTTAATTTGATTTTGTCAGTGTGGTAGTATTGTCAATCTTATGTTTTACTTTTTATGTTTGTTATAGTTCAACAACTCTGAATTATGTTTATGCTTAATGTTAGCTTCTTCTAGTGTTGTAATCTCGGTTCCTTTCAGGGGCGTCCCTACCATTAAGTGAGTAAAGCCAACGTTTAAGGCCCCTAACAAAAAAAACCCCAAAATTCGACAACATATAATAAGAGAATTTTTTTGGTATATTAAAGTTTTAGAAACAACTGGATGATTTTATAAAAAAAATAATTGGATGACGATGAAGAATAATTTTACATTGTAGTATATGATAGATTATACATAGTTTATTGTTATAGATTTATCTATTTTTACTTAGTTAATAAAAAAAATGAGTATCACTTAAGACTCCAAAAATTCTAGGGCAGCCCCCGATCAGTAACTTGGTCGTCATCGTTGATGATAGTTGCCACCACCTCTATGGCGGCGAAGTCTTCTCCTCTAGGAGATTGAAGATGCGTCGTGGATCCTTGGGCCTCAATAGCTCTGGCCATCGGATGTGCTGGCCAGAGCTATTGAGGCCCAAAGATCCACGGCGCAATTTCGATCTCCCGTGGGAGGAAACCTCGCTACCGTGGAGGTGGCACCTCCAGTTCGAGACCAGTTCTAGAGATGATTTTGTGACGTTGCAGGCTCATCCCTAGAACTGCCCTCGACACTACTAAACTTCTTCCCCATTTCGTTTTTCTCCCTTGTTGATTTGAGGGGTAATTCCATGCCAGTACCTCAATTTTACCTCATTTCAATATAAGTACCCCAAGTTTGAAACTTTTTTTGCCGATGCCCCAACAAATTTTAAGTTACACTTAAGGTAACAACAGTTAAATATAACAGAATTAATTTGTAAAAAATCTAAAGTACCCTCAGTAGTTATGAATTGAAATCTGACCGGTTTAACCAGTTCAAATCTGATCAAATCGGTTAAATTTAGCCGGTTTAATTATTAATAATTAAAATAATATTACTTATTATTTTGAAAAATGTGAAAAGATTATTTTACCCTCATTTAAGTGATAAACACACATTATGTTTCAAGGGCATATTAGTCTTTTCAAGTAATAAATTAAAAAAAAATGAAAAAAGATTATTCATCAAATTTTCAAACAAATACTAAATTCTTAAAATTTTAATCTCTCTTAATTATCTCTTTCCTTTTCTCTTCCTTTTTTTAGTTTGACAAAATGAACCAAATAAAAAATTCTATTCCAGACTCACATTTTCAAACCATCATTCAACCAAATCTGTTCAAGAAAATGATAAAATTAATTAGTTCGGAATGAGAAATTTGAATCACAACAAGTGTATACTTCTCAAAACCAGCACCATCAAATAGAAATCAACAACCCTAACATCCAAGAACAAAGAAATCCATATTTTGTTTTCTAGTGCCGTCGGAGACGATTTGGACTGACATAGGCCGCCGGAGCGGAGCCCAGCGACAGTGGCGCCAAAGATTTGGCTCTCCGATCTCGCTTCCTGACGATTTGAACAATCTCTGCTGCGCCTCGTCTAATCGGAACTCCGGCATCTTCTCCATGACTCATCCACCGAACAATGACGCCAGATCCGAACCGATGGCGACGGTCCAGGCGCATAGCTGCCATAACAAATCGAACGATAGGAGATTGATGTGGCAGCGCCGAGGGTCGGGAAGGTCTCGGGCGGCAGAGGATCCATTTCAGGGCTGAAAAACAGGTTGCTGTAGTGGTGTCGCCGGCGGGTGATGTGGCAGCGCCGAGGTTCGGGAGGTCTCGAACGGTGGTTGGAGCTCTACTGCGGCCATGGCTTTGGAGGAGGGAGGAAGAGATAGTCAAATAAGGATAGGGGAAGTGAAGAGTCACGTTAGGAAAGAGAGGGAGGTTTGCATAGATTAGGTTAGGGTTGAAGATAAATTCATAAGTTACTTTTAATTTTTTTTAATTATTTCACTTCTTCCCTTAAAAAGACAAATGTGCCCCCTACTCATTAGTTCATTTGGTTATTCAATTAGGGGTAAAATGGTTATTTTATAATTAAACCAGTTTGACCAGATTTGAACAGGTCAGATCGGTCAGATTTCAATTCATCACTATTAATGACATTTTAGACTTCTTACAAACCAACTATGTTATATTTAATTGTTCTTATCTTAAGTTTAACTTAAATTTTTTTGGGATACCAACAAAAAGGTTTCAAACTTGGGGTACTGAGTACGAAATGAGGTAAAGTTGAGGTACTGACGTAGAATTACCTCTTGATTTGACACACTGAAATGAAATGTGAGTGATGGACGTGAAACCCTAACTAGCTACTAGCTATTACTTATATAATTGTTCATATATAATAAGACAAACAATTATTCTCATCTTTTCTCACTTTGCCTTGTATATATAAAGAGAGTAATGAAAATAAAATGTTTATATTCATTTTATATGTATGCATGTTTCTAGTCACACACCCATTTCATAGATACGTACGAGATTTTTGAATAAGTTGACAATTTTTCATGATTAAAGAAAAACAAATTTTTAGCTCATTTTAACATGTAACTAGTGATCAACACCTATATATGTTCCTATATTTCATATCATGTCAGAATTTATTTTTAACTTCTCTTCCCGAGTATGGTTATAAATGTGAATCCACTATTTTTGTGTTTTTGTCTTGATAAATGAGAAATTTTTTACTAAGAGAATTAGGGTCCCCTAGTTCAATATTTACCAGAAGTATACTCTCTATTCAACAATATGCTTTGTACCAATAGCCTGCTTTTTTCATAAACTAGCATATGTTCATTGTAATTTTCATATAAATTTTTAAATATTGAGTAAATTAATTTTAAACAAAAATAATTGATCCATTTTGAATTGAGTAGACTTGGACCTGTACATTTTCCTGATAAGATCTGGCAAGATTGGCCCAATAATAAAGGCCCACACTCTATAACCCATTTCGTAAGTTAATCATTAATATAGATTAGGCCCATTTTCTTTTGAGGGAAAAAGGCCCAAAATCTTTAAATCCAGAGGCTCATACGCGAATTGTAGAAACTGAGTTCCAACTCGCCTCCTCTTTCGCCTCTTGCGCCGAATCCTCTTTCCCCAACTACAATTTTTTTTTTTTACTTTTCTCCTTTCAAGTATTTTTGGTTCTTATCAATTTTTTCGGTTCTCATCAATTTTTTCATCCCCGAGGAGACCCACCAATTTCTATAAATTCAACAGTTCGGATTTGCATACTCATCAAGGTATGTACTGATTTCAGATTGGTTGGCTTATCGGGATATATTTTCTATCAAATTTTTTATTTCTACCATCTTCTTTTTGCTGGAGGTTTTTTGAGTTTTAGACTGAAAATTTTTATGGGTTAGTTTTTATTTTGAGATAGTTCAATGTGAATATGCGAAATGGTTTGCCTGAATTTTGTGACTTCATTTGCGGGTTTTGGTGTCAGTGTTTATCCTCATGATTGATCGGGCAAATCTCAATTTTTTAGGATATTTAATGTTTTTTGTTTAGTATGTAATGTACTCGTTAAATATAAATGCTAATAAATTCGTTAAATATATGTGGGAGAGATTTGTCTAAGAATTCCTAACTTTGAGGATATTTCTATAGATGGGTTAAGCTTCCAAGCTCAAAATTATATAAGTTGAATCTTTGTATTTATTGCCTTTAAATCTCCCGTGTATGATGATCATTAGTTCATTTTTTTGGAGCCCTGTAATTATATCATTTTATCTAATTTATGTACATGCTTATATACTTTGTGATCTAATTTTTAATTTTTATATCTACTATTGTCATATATACATAATGTGCTTTAGGCCCCAATAATTGTTGAGCCGGCCCTGGTTCCTTTGTTTCAGTTAGGTGCTTACTTCAAGGACTGGACATGGATTCTGACCAGGAGGATTTCGTCTTCTGTGGTACACCAATTGAGCGTGAGGAAGAAGTCGCCACCCGTAAGAAGAAAGCCGTTGCCGAAGCCTCTGGAAACCTGCGCAGCCAACCTGTGTGGAAGCAAGAGGTATCTTCTCTTGAGAAAATATTCATTTGCTGCTCTCTGTGATACATGAGAGAGATTTTAAGTTAAGCTGTATAATGCATCGATCAATAGTTAATCTATACGAGGTAGTAGAAGCTGAATAAACCTCTCCTGAAATCCATATGCTGTCAATGGTTTCATGAAAAAAATACCATTTTAGTTATCATATGCCTTTGCCATGTCTAATTTCATTACTATTGCCTCCTCTACACGGGTCACCCAAGTGATGAATAAGCTCTGTGTCTAAGGATATTCCACTTTATGAATGAAGTGACATTGGCTTATTGGTCTAATCTACTTGAAGGTTGTGGGTTCGTTTGTTTGGGGATAAGGACCAAGCAAGTGCAAATGTATGCCCAAGGTTGTACATGATGGCTGAAAAATTCTTCAATAGCAATTATAATCTCTTTTTTTAACTAGCTTCCAACAGTATTGGTAAAACAAGCCACTAAAACCATCCATGCCTGATACACCCGTGGATTGAGACTTTGAATTGTTGTGCGGATGTCTTCTTGGGTCATGATTCGTACCAATGTTTCATATTGATTCCAGTCACTTATTTGGAATGACCTCAAACAGATAGGATGCGGTTACTGGTTCATATTGTAATTGGGTGTTAGTATGTAGATAAATATCCAAACTTGCTGCCTAGCGCATTATGAATAACTGAATATAGAAATCAAGATGATAGATGACCACTATCTCCTACCTGACTTCGAATTTGGTTTCAATTTATTGGGCCATTTCAACTCTTTTTATCGATTTAGTTATGTGTGTAATATTTCAGGATTTAGATTGATTTTCCAGCTAATTTTAATTTTTAATGGGATTTAATAAATTTTGAGATGCCTTGAATGACTTTGGATGATGTAGAACCTTGAATTTGTTAGATACTTTAATTGCTTAGACTATTTGAGCTGTTATAGAATGAATTCATCTCCTCTGAAAGGTGGGTGGGTGGTGGTATCAATAGCTTAGAAAAATTGCTGCTCCTATAACCTGGATCATATCATATGTGGTCTAGTCTAGGATTGGTATTTGACTGTCATAATAAATATCTTTCTGTTATTTTTGTTGCTGATTCAATTTCGCTATCACTTATAAGCTGGCTTTATCTGCCTTATTTTCTCTTCACGATTAATACTTTTTAAAGCTCAATGATGTATATCCAAGTGACATGAGACACAATATACTTAATACTCTCCCAAAAGTTATTACATTTCAACTGTGCGGTTAATAGATTTTGTTTGAAACACTCCCTTGCATAAATCCGGAGTACCAACCTTACTTTGGATTTTATGAGAAACAAATTGATGCATATGTATCAACATCAATTGTATTGTTTCTAGTTTATTTTCATTTAGTAAATTGGCCTTATATGCATTAGAACTAACTGCTTGCTTCTCTTCTCTTCTCTTCATTTTGATTTTTGTTTGTATCAAATGTTTCCAGGCTACGGATGAAGAAGGACGGAGAAGATTCCATGGGGCCTTTACAGGAGGGTATTCTGCTGGTTATTACAACACAGTGGGTTCAAAAGAGGGTATGTTTTAGATTTGTAGTGTAATATATTCCTTGTTTAGCAAATTGTGAGGGTGGACTAAATTTAACCGTGTGGAACACATGAAGGTTGGGCTCCTCAGACATTTACATCATCACGAAAGAACAGGGCTGAACCCAAACAACAAACCATTTTGAACTTCTTGGACGAAGACGAAAAAGCTGTATGCCCTTCATACCCCTTCAAATGAAAGAAATGATGTATAACTTATATGAATGTAATAAAAAACTATCACTGTTGCTCCTTAAAAAGGATTTAGTTTTAGTTTGTGTTCTGGTTACTGCATCATTTTTTTTAATTTGGGAGTGATGTTTGAACAGCTAGCATTAGTAGTTTAGTGGAAAGGGAAATGAATTAAATATTAACTTTTCATTGCTTGTCAATTTCTCTATATATCTGTTGAAAACATTGTGTATAGGCAATGCCTCTGCCATTTGAGATTGACCACACACTTCACTGTGGTGTTAATAAAAAGCCTACACCTTATTTTTCTTTTTGGAAATGCTGTTTGTTTGAAATTGAAAGTATAGAATGCCTTCTGCCGGTTTTATAATAACAAACTTCATATTAATGCGAGACTCGCCCTTCCCCCTTCCTTTACCATGTTGCTTCTGTTTTAAGATATACATTGGCTGCTTGAATTCTATGATTGCCTACAAATCTTTGGTCCATTCACTTAATAGCATTTATGTTGCATCATATGCCTTTTCTTCTTAGCATCTTTTAGTTTATTTCTATTCTGTTTGTTTTAGCATTTGGCATAGACAATGAGTCTAGGTGACTGCAAGATGTAACAATCTAGGAGGAAAGCATAAAACCCCATGATAGTTGAGGTTTAATTCTTGAATAGGCTTTAAGAGTCTGTTGGGTTCCAGTCTCATAATTCTTTTCTTCATACTTCATGTAGTTATTAAATGATTCATGAAATCGATTGGCGATTACCAGTCCATAATGTCCATGCTTACTTGTTCTTACGGTTCAATATTCCATTAATCTTATTTTAGATAAGAAAGTTAAGTCCTCTACATGCATATGATAAAGATTAGCCTCTTCAGTTTGCAGAGAACCTGAATATTTTCATTTTGTTGTAACAAATAATGAACATAGATAAACTCATTATATATTCTTGCCAGCTTCGTACATTTATTAATTAGTGGGTACAGTGACTTACAAAGTATTCAAGATCTTTAGATATTATTATTTATAATGCCCTTATTTCTCAAATTTTAGGAATTGGAAGGGCAATCCTTAAAGACGTCTATGCAGTTCGATACATTTGGATTTACATCTGCAGAACTTGCTCGTAAACAAGCAGAGAAAGAGCAACATCACAGGTTTTGTTGTGATTCATGTTACGTTTTCCTGTTTTGTATTGTAGTTTGTCCTGCAGTGATTTTCTATAAAATAAGCATTTTGTTTTCCAGATTTTATACTCTCAGGTATATAATGGTAAAAGCTTGGAATGCATGAAGTTTAGATTATATCCGTATACTGATGTATATATGGTGTAAATGCTATGTGCTGTGGGCAATCTTCACAGTAGTGTATTGGTTCCTCTCATAGTTATAGGATTTTTGTTTAATCCATAAATTTGGTACAGAAATTATTTTTCTAGTTTGAAAAATGGCAACGTTGCTATCAATAAATCTGTTTTTTATTTATATGTTTTTCATCTTTTCCAATCAGCTGTTATAATGTTTCTTGACCTTCACCTCTTAATGTGGGATACGGTTACATCATGAAGTTTTCTTCTGGCTTCTTATTTGTCATTCTTTTCATATTGCAGGCCATCAGCTATTCCGGGACCTGTTCCTGATGAATTAATTCTTCCCGCCTCAGAGTCTGTTGGTCTGTGTTACATTTCTACATAGCTGTGTGTCTATCTTTATATTCTTTATACTGTCTCTTAGCCATTCCTTGCTATTATTTCTTAGGTGTGAAGTTGCTGCTCAAGATGGGATGGCGCCATGGTCATTCTATTAAGGACTCACATGCCAGTTCACAACATGGTATGTTCTGATAAACATGTCAAATTATTATCTTGGATTTGATTTGATTTATAATATTCCAGGACATATGTGAGCCTAGTGTTAGTATCTGCCGTCATTATTATGGCATCTATTAACATGCTAGCTGATAAAAAACATGTTAGAACGGGAACGGGAAATAGAAACTGGTTAGGCAGCACATTGTCTGTCTCAGAATAATTTGTATTAGTGCAATCAAAGTTCAAAATTGCAGAAATGAGCCTTGAGGCATTTTTCGTTAGCAAGGCGAGGCGTAAGCCTTGAGGCGCAGTGAGGCGTAAGCCTCAATAATAAGACCAATAAATTCAAATAATATGATAAGAGTAAGAAAAAATATAAAGAAAAATAAGCAAAACAAGCAAAATAGAAATCATCAAATAATTAGCAAGAATTTAAAACTAAATAAGCAATTATAAATTAAGAAAAAATCAGGTAAAAAAATAAATAATAAATAAAAAAATCAGCAAAATAAACAAAAATAAAAATCATAAAGAATTAGCGAAAATTAAAAGAGATGAGAGGGAGGGAGAATAGTGGTCGGCTAGAAAATGTGTTGTTGGATGGAAGTGTTGCTGATTTTTCTTCCAATTTATGTTTTAATTTTGTATTCCTTAGATTTGTTAGGTTAACTTTAGCTTCTTAGTTCTTTCTAACTTAAAGGTCTCAAGAACAACATTTAAGAGAACTCAGTTATAAAACTTTCATAAAAAGCCCATAATGGGTTGTTAAAAATTTAAATTTTAGCCTACAATTTGAGGCGTAAGCCTCAACCACCTTGATACCCAAGGTGCAAGGCGTAAGCCTTGACGGAGCCGAGGCGTTAGCCTTGGTACACAGATGAGAGGCGTAGCCTCAAAGGCTGTTTTCGACAGCCTCACCTTGAGGCGAGCCTCAAGGCGTAAGCCTCAATAGCTTTTTTAAACTATGAGTGCAATAGATATTTAGCGTTTATGGGATAGAACCAGCATTCTATTCTTCTGGAGGGATGGGTAAAGAGCATCGATTTGAAGTGCCGTTATTTGAAACCTCTCTATACATATTCATTTTACACTCTTCTCCTAGAGAGAGATTCTTTCTTAGATCAGAAATGCTTTTGGTGCAACAAACAGCAGATGACAGGAAAAACAGTCAGTACCAAGTTATTTTCCCTGAACGATGGGTCTTGTAGCTAATAGGGAAAATGGTAAAAAACATGCCCTATACTTTCACACTTTTGCAAGTAAATGCCATGTACTTTGTTAATGGCAGAAAGGTGCTGTGAACTTTGACTTTTTGTACAAAATGTGTATTTGTACATAAATGACGAAATTGCCCATGATATTAAGAATTATATATATATATTTTAAAGTAATTAAAAAAAATAATTCTTAATGTTAAGGGTAATTTCATCATTTACACTCATTTTGCACAAAAAATCAAAGTTCACAGCACATTTTTGCCATTAACAAAGTATAGTGTGTGTTCTTGCAAAAGTGTGATAGTATAAAGTATGTTTTTGCTATTTTCCCTAGTTAATCTTTTCAAGGGGGAGGGAGGGAAGCAGTTCATTGTGCACTATTTCCCCTGAATAACGAGGCTTAAAAACTAATATGCTCTAGAATACTTGTCAAGTATACTGAATAACACGGGAAACATTTTGTAGTAAGTTATCTTCCCCGAACAAGGAGGCCTGAAGGTTCACATTTTCTAAATACTCGTTAAGCTACTTGGAACCCTTATGCCTTGTGATGAAGTGTAATGTCCCAAATCGAATAAAAATAGAAAAAGGAGGTGCAGACCCAACTAAACAGAATTTTGTGGAGCTCGTCCAAATACATGTAACATGATTTAAAAATTCTACACTTTCGGGTGAGATGATTTTTAACATGGTATTAGTGCCTTGTAGACGTAGTGATTGAAGATTCGAATCAAGTTATTTTCCCCGAGCAATGGGGCCTAAAAGCTAACCTTTTTTAAAATACTCGTGAAGTATACCCAGAACCTTTATGCCTTCAGCTGAGATATTTAACAAGGTATGAGTGCCTTGCAGACCTAGTGGTCACTGATTCAAATCTTAAATATTACCCTAATTAAAAATATTTCTGGCAAAATGTAAAAAAGTGGCATTTAATTGAGATGGTCTCCAACAGAAACCAATTATGCAAAATCAGGTAATAGGACCCGTCATCTTTATTAAAGTTTGTTAGTTTGTATTGCTGACAATATGATAATGTTTGCTCAACTTTCATGTAGAGGAAATCTTGTATACCTATTTTCCTGGTAGATTCTTCTTTCATAACTCTTTTTGGTTCGATCAGAGTTCATAGGCAGTATTTTCCCTTTTAATTGCAGATGCTCGTCGAGAAGCCAGGAAAGCTTTCTTAGCATTTTCTTCTGATGATGCAAAGGCAACTGCGGATGCTGAGTCTGTTAAAGGTGACCTTGAAAGTGTTGGTCAGTGGCCTACTAATGATGATGTTCAGTCTTCTCAAAGCACACCTGTGAGGAACTTGTCTTTGCTGATATCATATATGTGATACTTCATTTTTTAATCATTCATATATATCATATTTGATGAACAGAAACTATATTTATTTTTCTTCTACTTCAGGTTTATGTGCTCTACCCAAAGAATAACCTTCATGGTTTAGGTTTTGATCCCTTTAAGCATGCTCCCGAATTTAGGGGTACGTGGTTTTTTGAAGTTAAACTTGGTAAGGACTTAGTATGGTTTTCTAACTTATGGTGACTCATATTGATTTGTTTTATTTCCAGAAAAGAAAAGATCTCGTGTTTCTGGTGGTGTTCCAGAGAAAGATAGTCTTTTTGGTTTAAAATGTAAGAGACATGTTCACTTATTGGCTAAATGCCTATGTATAATCCCATTCACTTTTATACACGCACACAAGCACAACACGCACATTTACTTGTTCATTCCACATGTTTTTATTTCCTCGTAATAATTGTTTTCAGTATTAGAGCTAAGAGTGGCTTACTTTGTATCTTGAGTTCATCAGCAAGAAAAGCTGCTCCTGGTTTTGGAATTGGAGCTCTTGAAGAACTTGATGCTGAAGACGAGGATGTCTATTCCACAAGTATGTATTTCTGCAATTTAGTAGTATAGTTATAAACTTGTTTTGTATTTAATATGGGTATGATCAAAAGGCTGGTTCAGTTTTGTATGAGATATAAGCTTAATTTTGGTGGTTTAATATATGATCTCATTTAATATGGCTGATTGATCAGCTTTCAGATATTTTTGGCTTAATGTTACTTATTTGCTATGCTTCTGTATAACCACTAGGTTTGTCAATTCTTCCAAATTCCTATAGGTATATCTGTGTGTCTGTACAACAATGGTGCATGGTTCTCAAACTAAGTTTTGTACAGGTTATGAGTTGGAGGACACTCATGTTCGGGAAGAAGAAGAAGAAGAAGAGCCTCCAAGGCTTATCATTGATGACAAGAAAAGGTTGACTGGAAAGGAGAGAGGGGCTCTATTTGGCTTTAGAATTGCGTCCAACTCAGACTTTCAGCTGGAGAGGTAATCAGGAAGTAATAAACTCTAGAATTGACTGATGCTAACATATTATTCTGAATAATGTTATTTTGCGAAATCCACAATTTAGTACTGTTGTCTATCCAACTATTTATTGCATGGGAAAGCAGTAATTGGACGTAGATATGAGTTTGATGTACAAACTCTTTTCTCTCTAAATATATCAGTTTTAGCACTACCTGAATGAAATAACTTATAATGCTCAATCAACTTGATGTTTGATGGGCATTAATGAAATAACTTCAAATGCTCAATTAACTTGATCGTTGATGGGCATTAAAGAAATAACTTCTAAATGCTCTATTAACGTGATGTTTGATGGGCATTAGTAATAATATAGTTTTGGTACCAACTCCACATTTATTTTGAAGATTTTAATATGTGTTTGTTTCTTGGAAAATCCAAATTAACCTCAGTTCTGGATTTCTGTTAACTATGCATTTACATCCAACCATTGGCCAATACAAAGGAAGTAGAAAAAATGCTTGATCTGTTTTTTTTCTTTGGTAGCATTGTAACTATTATATGTGAACTGTTGTTCAGATTTGATCCTCCTGTAATTCCAAAAGATTATATACCTCAACATAAGTTCCCTAGCCCTCTGGAGGCTGATAATAAGGTTTCTGATCCTCCACCACTAGAGGTTCCACCTCCTGAGGATAGTAATCTGAAAGTCTTAATTGAGGGAGTTGCAACTTTAGTTGCTCGATGTGGGAAGCTATTTGAAGATCTATCCAGGGAGAAGAATCAATCAAATCCATTATTTAGTTTTCTTTGCGGAGGCACTGGGAGTGATTATTATGCAAGGAAGCTGTGGGAAGGGTGCCAAAAGCATAAAGATCAAACCAAGCTGCAGTTGGTTGAGAAACTGTCTCCAAATGTTCAGAAGATGACAGCAGAAAGTCGTGGCCAGATATTAGGGGAAAGACCATTGGAAAGAAACTCCAAAGATACAAGTTCGTTTGTTCCTTCTGCAGATTTAGTTCATCTTCAAGTCAATCTTAAGGATACATTTAGGAAGCCTGCATCATTTGTGAGTCATTTTTTCTATCTATTTAGTTGTTTATAGTATTTTTATTCAATTTGCTGGACAATCACATGTAGGTTTCTTCTTAGATCACATTTTAGCATGCCTGCTCTTTAAGCATCTAATAATCCCCGACCTTGTTTTTTTTACTTCCCACCCGCTGGTCCAGCATTCAATGGGGGATGATTAGATTCATCTTGATACTTTAAGTATCTTTCCTAGAGTTGAAATTAGGGGTTTACTTTATTCAGTTTGTGGGTTTTAGGATGAGTTGCCGGAAGTCTCGAAACCTTTCACCTCTGATCCGGCAAAGCAAGAGAGATTTGAGCGGTTTCTTAAGGAAAAGTACGAAGGAGGGCTTCGCTCAACATACTCTGCTGGAGCTAGTAATATGTCAGAAAGTGATCGTGCTCGTGAAAGATTGGACTTTGAGTCTGCAGCTGAGGCAATCGAAAAAGGGAAGTGGTCTAGAGATGATAAACTCTCTGTCCCACAGTTTATGGAATTTGCAGCAGCGGGAGGAACAAAGTTTACTTCTGGTGGATTCGAGGTATGATGTCTTAGTTGGTACATTTTTATTTTTGGGTTCACCTTGTTTACTTTGGTCTAATGTCTTGCAACAGCAAGTCAAAGATACTCAAGCAGATGAGTTAATGATGAAGAAAATGTACCCAAAGCGAGGAGAATTCCAATGGCGTCCAGCTCCTGTTTTATGCAAGCGTTTTGATCTTACTGATCCTTACATGGGAAAGGTACTTTGCTTTACTCTCTTAGATTTTTTTCTATCTGCAATGCATGAAGTTTTCAGTTTTTCTTTTCATTCATTACTTTTTTGTCCCAATAATTGTCATTGGGCTAGATTTTATTATCTCTGTCAAGAATCAAGATGGGTGTAATATCATGATTTATTTGATGAATGCAGCACTTCAGATTCTTTGTGGTTTGCTTCTCACTAGTAATCAAAATATTATTTGATTTTTGCAGCCACCACCAGCTCCCCGTATGAGGAGCAAGATTGATTCTCTTATTTTCATGCCGGATTCAGTCAAAGCCGCAAAAGGGGAAGAAACTCAAGCTCTTAGCAGGGATACAATGTTTGCACCACAGTCTGATCATCAAGGACCAAGAAAAGATGATGAAAAGGAAGTTGAAGTTGAAAATGTTGAGAGGCAAGTAGACCTTTATAAGGTATTGTTTATTCGTCAATTTCACATTACATATGTCTATCTTCTCTCATATTTAGACTTCTTAATAAAGCTACATCTCACGCATATTTCAGCATTTTCCTAGTCTCACTTAAGAGTCCCTCTCATACCACACCTGAATTCCATGTCCACATTGTTATTTCTCTACGATATGTGGTCCTGAGAAATTGAGGAACAAACACTTGCATTTTTTGTTTGCCCATCTTGAATTTTCATTACAAAGTTTGTCTGACATCTCAGAAAAGCTATATCATGTTGTCCGAGATAGATTGATTAATAAAATAGGGGAAACTACACTTCATTACGGTGTACTTTGCATGATTTTTACTTGACCACGGTGTACTTAAAGTGCATTAGTTCAATAATTCAAACTTTATTAGAACATCTTTCTGGTTAACTGCTTGTTATGAATTCCACGTCATTCTTGGCTTGTAATGTAGATCAGCAAATACTGAATATCAAACATTGTATCTTCAACTGTGTTATTGTGTTTGTTAATGATAGGTATGCACATTCTAATGTATTATAATGTGAATTTGCTGTACAACTAATGATCTGTATCGACATGCAGGCTATTTTCTCTGATGATTCAGACGATGAAGCAGAAACCATCAGCCTTGAGAAAATGGAAAATCCAGAGAAGAAAGCAGAGGCAGCTAATACTACTCTGAATCGGTTGATTGCTGGGGACTTTTTGGAATCATTGGGTAAGGAACTAGGCCTAGAGGTTCCTCGTGAGGTCCCCAGCTCAGTGATCAAAGCTGAGACCCTCGCTCGCAAAGAGAATACCGATGTGAATGTGGGGAAGGCTCACCCTAGTTCAGGGGTGGAGATTGCTCCCTCCATAAGTAGTGAAATCAACCGGGAAGCTAAAACACCCGCAAGCAGCAGGCATATTGTGGGCGGTAGGTCATCATCAGAAGATGAGAGGAGCAGAAAAAGCTCAAGGAGGCGTCATCGGGACAAAAGCAGGGACACAGACAGTGACTCCTCAAACTCTAGTGAGTACCGAGGTCGTAAAGTTAGAAAGAAAGAGTCACATAGAGAAAAGAGTAGCAGTAGTAGTAGCAGGAAGCACTCAAAAAGTTACAAGCACAAGCGGAGGGAGTCTTCTAAGCATGATAGTAGGGACAGAGAAAGAAGTGAAGGAAAGAGGGAGAAACGGAAATGGAGAGATTGAGATGGCTCTGCTTCTGTATGGCATGGAATTGCATTGCATGTAGTAAAGCAGTTTGATTTTGCTGAATAGATAATGTACAAGAATGTAACTAGGAGGAGGATTTCCCAATCATCTTTTTAGATGTTAAAACCAGTGCTTGCTTGTTGCATCTAATTCACATTCACTGTTGAAATTAATGTTGATTCATAACTGCCACTACATCTCCACTTTGTGCAATCTTCTGTTTTTTTCATTTTGCTTTATTTATGAGTTATTATATTCGTTATTTTTTTCTTTTATTTACTGACTGACGGTTGGGAAATGAGGATTCCAATTCAAATCATGCAGCGGAAGCAATAAATATTACCTTGTTTCGTAAACTCATCTAGCAAATTACCAAATTGGGATTTGGGATTTATACCTTTGTAAATCCGGCTTTAATTCAGAATCAGCAATTATGCAGACGTTACCCGTCCTCTGCCGGTATCCACACCGATGCACCTTGCTTTAAAGCTAATAAGAAAATCACATGCTAGAATAATTTTCTTCTCTATGACGTTTTGAGAGGGAATTTTTCCAGAATTTCAAATTTGTGTCGAACTGTTTTATGAAAAACTGAAGAAGACGTTATATCTGCTTCAGGATGTGGCAAACAGTTGCAGAGATCGTTTCCACAAAAACAGTTGCCCGTGGCCATTTGCTTAGTTCCACCACGGGCCTGTGGCCAATCTTTTGGTCACGATCCCGTGGTTCACCTAGCCACGGTGTTGCCAATCCCACTGCCACAGACCCGTGGCCACTTCCACGGTTCGTGGCCCTCTTCTTTCACCTTATTCTCCCACTAGCTTCGAGTTGCACCGTTTATGTGTAACCTTATAGGCTCATGACTCAGTTGGCAGATTAATGTGAAACCCCATTTCACTTAATCCATCATAAGTGGCCTCTAGCAAAACATTATGATTACCCAATGACCATGATGATCGACTAATTCGACTTGACCTCATGACGTCTATGTTAGTATCCTTTTATCACTAGATTTCCTGATTAATCATAAGCCATAGTACCACCATCCTTATTTGATTAATTATTGTTTCTTGATATGTGAGATGACTGAAAAATGATACCCCGCATCATAAGCATGACCATGCGTTTCCTTTCAGTCATTCTCATCAAGTGGCCCAAACTGATACCCTTCTCATACTAGAGTATGAGGGATAAATCCTTTAGCCTTCTTTCATATCACCCATATGATCCGTCCCCAAGCCAATTATAACCGTTATAGTTACCCTATCACAGATAACGTTAAGTTTAGGTCAAACTCGAATATTGACCATACTGTGATCACAAAGACTCCTTGGTCAAAGGATACGCTGACAAGTTACAACAACTGAATATGCTCATGACAATATTTATGTTGCATATTCAGGTCGGGTCGTCCAATACCATTTCCCAAATGATATCTATGATCTAACTCCGGTAATCCCATTACTAATGATCAGTAGAGCGTGATCATAAAGAGTCATCCTCATACTGGTCCCTTCTGATGAAGCTTTATTGACCAGGGACACGTTAAGTATAATTCAAACAGATCTATAGTTTTACTATTAGTGATGATACACTCAATGATATAAATCGAATTATGCTTAACTTATTACTACAACACGTTAGTAATAAAATGCCGATTTTATTCATTGGCAATTGATGATAACATAAACAATATTGGATTGGGGCACAAATTCCTACTCTGACATTTAACATGCATATATTATTATTGGGACATTTTTTTTTTTATATTTTACTGTTAAATTTAATCTCTCTTGGCACGATCTCTATATATCTTGATCCTCAAGATTTAAGAAGTCTCGCCTAAGTCTTTCATTGCGAAACACTTTCCTAACCAAGCTTTGTTTCTTTCAAGGTTGGGATGTTATTTTCAGTTAGCAGAATGTCATCGACATAGAGCACCAAAAAGACAATGTCAATCCCATTCGCCTTCTTGTAAACGCAGGGCTCATTTTCGTTCTTGATGAAGCCGAATTTCTTCATAGCTTTATCAAAACGAATATTCCAACTACGAGAAGCTTGCTTCAACCCATAAATGGATCTCTACAGCTTGCAAATCTTTCCTTTATTCTTCGGATCGACAAAACCCTCAAGTTGTGTCATATACACATCCTCATTTAAATTCTCATCAAGGAAAGCGGTTTTGACATCCATATGTCATATCTCATAATCGTAATATGCAGCTATGGCTAGAAGAATTTGGATCGATTTGACCATAGCTACTGGAGAAAAGGTTTCGTCATAGTCAATTCCTTGGATTTGCCTATAACCTTTTGCGACCAGTCTTGTTTTATAGGTATGAGGTTTTCCATCCATGTCAGTTTTCACCTTAAAAACCCACTTGCAACCAATGGCTTTTACAGCAGCGGTTGGCTCAACCAAGCTCCAGACTTGGTTATCTGACAAAGATTGCATTTCCTCTTTCATGACTCCCAACCATTTCTCAGAGTCAAGCCCGCCCATGGCTTCTTGAAAGGTTGATGGATCATCTGAATCCACAACTATTAAGTCACCATCGTTAGATACAAGAAACCCAAATCTGACGGGTGGTTGACTTGATCTTCAAGATCGCCTTGTACCTTCTAGAATATCTGCAAGAATTCGTTCTGTCTCTATAACCAGCCCAGGCTCCAATACTTCTATGCCATCAGTATTAGGTTCCTGAATTTCTTCAGAATGTATCACTTCATCCCGAATTTCTTCGAGATGTACAGTACTCCCACTGACTTTCTTGGAAATAAATTCCTTCTCTAAGAATACTCCACCACGAGCAACATAAACTTTTTTCTCGCTCGAATTATAGAAGTAGTACCCACTTGTTTCCTTGGGGTACCCTACGAAGACACATTGATCAGATTTTGGTTCGAGCTTATTCCCAAGCAATCGTTTGACACAAGTTTCACAACTCCAAATCTTTAGAAATGACAATATGGGCTTCTTCTCATGCCATACCTCGTATGGTGTCCCTTTCACTGTCTTCGTTAGAGCACTGTTCAAAATGAATGCGACTGTTCTTAGAGCATAACCCCAGAAAGAAATTGGGAGATCGGTGTGGCTCATCATGGAACGAACCATGTCTAACAAGCTTCGGTTTCTCTGTTCGGACACACCATTTAATTGTGGTGTTCCTGGAGGAGTCCATTCCGATACGATTCCCCATTCATAATTATCTTAATTTAATTATAATAATAATTAATATTAAGAATGGGCTTAAAGCTCATTTAGCTAAAGTCTAGTTAAACCTATTTAAATTGGGTTCTAATTAAAAGGTTTAGCTAAACCGATCCAATTCCTTCAACCGTCTGGTTATAAACCTAGGCCGGAAATCAACCGTTTCGATTTCAATTTAACTAAATTGAAAGGCGGATTCTCCCAATCTTCTATCCAAGTGTGTTTTGCTATATATCATGCTTAAAGTGTGTGACCCTCTAGGCTCATGACCCGTTGGCAGACTGGCAAAATTACCATTTTGCCCTTTCCATCATAAGTGGCATCTAGCAAGACATTATGATTACCCAACGTCCGTGATTATCGATGATTCGATTTAACCTCTCATCGTTCATGTCACTATCCTTTTATCATGCTAATACCTTGATTGATCAAAAGGTATAGAATCGTCATTCTAATTTATCAATCACTGTTTCTTGATATCTGAGACGACTGAAAACTAATACTAAGTATCTCCTGCATGGCCATGCTATTTCTTCAGTCATACTCATCAGGTGGCCTAAACAGATATCATTCCCATACCGGAGTATAGGTGATAAATCCCTCAGCCATTTTTCGAGTTCACTCATGTAAATCATAAGTAAGTCAATTAGAGCCCTTATGGCTACCCTTTTACAAGTAACGTTAGACTAGGTGAAACTTAGAGATTCGTCATATAATGATCACAAAGACTCCTTGGTCTTAGGATATAATGACAAGCTACGATATGTGAGTATGCTCATGATAATATCTATACTGCATACTCACCATCGGGTCGTCCAATACCATCTCCCAGATGATACTTATAATCTAACTCCAGCACTTCCTTGCCATGATCAGTAGAGCGTGATCATAAAGAGTTAGCCTCATACTGATCGCTTCTTAATGAAGCTTGACTGATCATGGACGCATTAAATGTAACTCTTTGTGATCTACAGTTCTACTATTAGTGATGACACACATAATGATATAGATCAAATTACATCTAATATATTACTACAACACATTAGTAATATAATGCTGTTTTATTAATTCGAAAAATGATAAAACATTACATGTAGATTAACTTATTACGTTGGACTAGGGCACAATCCTAACAATATGACCCTTCATATTCAGGACATTTGGACTTATGGGATTACCAGCTGACAGTTTACAGGAAATGAGATTTCTCATGGTGTTATACCTTTCTATTCTCGCCTTTTCCTTAAACATTTTCTTAATCTGTGCCATCATGGCCAAAGGATTATAAGAAAGTTCCATAAACTGCTTTTGGAGGTCACCCTCCATGTAGCCCAACATTATGCAGGCTACATCAATAGAGTCACTGAGATGTTTTTGATAATCATCTCAAACGGCCCTTGTTGAGCCTACTACTAGTTCCACAGGGATAACATTGTCAAGGACATACTCCCTGTGTTCGTGTTTGAGGACTATCCTCATATTTCTGCTCCTGTCTAGAAAATTAACTCCGTTGAGCTTAACCTTATCCAATATGGGTCTCAACGAGCTATTCGCATGAGTGTTTTCCATTTAAATCTACACGAAAAATAAACCTAATCAGTATTAGTTAAATTTAAGTTGAAGATCACGAATTAAATCACAACCATTCGATTCTATAATCTAGAATCTAAACCAAGACCCATGATTTACTCGATTGAAGTGAACAAAGGCTCAACGCTCCAATCGAGTTATGTAGCTAGGACACCTGTGCAATTACACCCAGTGTAATTCTTGGCTAGGGTATGTACATAAATGTACACGTCATACCCTATCCGATACCCTAGGTCAACCCTAGCTGACAATCGTAGTCAAGTCAACCAAATTCAACTATAGTCCAGTTCATATGTGGATACTACGCGAAGGCGCACGCACCCATATATAGCTTACCAACTCATATAGCCTGCATCCTCGTGAATGCTATGCGAAGGTGCACCCACTCACAGGGTGGTATCTCACATGACTTGAATTATTTGTGATTCGGTTGTGTTTACTTACTTAATTGTCTCCAACACAATCTTTATTTGAGTCATCAATTACACATAGTGCATTGAAGACTCAATTACTGGTTTACATGCAAAAGTCTTGATTAATTCCAATTTTAATCTTTTGCATGTTGGTGATAGTTTATCATACATTCTAAACGTAAAATAAACTAAAATATACATTCATACATATCTAACACATATAAATGTACACGTGCATGATATAGCCCTCAATCTTAATTTGGTTCAAAAGGAACCGAACTAATGAAGAACCATCCTCGTTAGGGGTGTTAAAAAAAACCGAACCATCCTCGTAAGGGGTGTTCAAATGGTCGGTTTTGGTAGGTTCGGTTTGGTCTGGTCGGTTTTTGGTCATGGTTTGTTCGGTTTCGGTTCAATTAACCAAAACCGATCAAAAACTAAACCGACCGACTCCGGTTCAAATTATGATGAATCCTCCAGTTTATCCTTCAATTTAATGTGTTTTTCAATTGAATTTTTTTTGGGCTTTATTAAAATTTACTTTAATTAATGTAAATTTATTATACATAATTCCTCTAAAAACCGACCGAAATCTAATCATTTTTTGCTTGATTTATGAAACCTTTTGGTTTTGTGGCTAATTTTCGGTTATCAACATAGTCCTCAGTTTCTTACCTCAAAAAATCAATAACACTAACAGCATGCCTACAAGGTATGCCGTTAAGCTGCCAATCCAGATAGTTGCATTATCTATTCCTTACATTTACCTCTTCTGATATACTTCCCTCCCACACTTGGAATATATCATCCACTCGGATATGGTATACAATTTCTATGTTTCTTCTTAATTGTCTCAAGTCATTTTTGAATTTTCCCACATATCCTATGATGATACCTTTCAAACATCTTATGTCTTTCATAAAACATATTCATGAGTCTCATTCTAATGAACTCACATAATTCATATATTGGCTTATCTCTAGCATCTAAAATCCATTTGTTAAATCATTCAGACATACTATTTGTCTGAATGCTTGTTTTAGCTAATGGAGAGAAAAAAACCTTACACCACCTTTCTGGTTCGCGTACTCGCAACCATTCGTACGCTTTCAGATTGAAGGTCTGCAACTTAGAAATTTGTTCATGAAAGTCCTCCACTGATGTGGCTGTTGCACAATGCCATAGATGAGCCTTAAAATCCTTCCCTTTGAATTTCGTGAACCAATTCTCGTAAAGGTGCCGCATACAATAATGATATTCTACCTCAGGTATCCAATGCTTGAATAACTCCACCAAACCCTATATTTTGTGAGGACATTAGGTTTCTTGTATAAAATATAAATAAATATACTCGGTGTTAACTATGTAATAAAATTATTACCTTATGTTTGTCAGACATAATGACACATTGGAGCGCTTGTATACTACAGTCTTCAAAAAATAGCTCTAGGAACCACCCCCATGTCTCTTTGTTCTCTTGCTCGACAATCGCAAACGCTAGAGGAAACATACCGTCGTTAGCGTCACATCCTACAACAACTAATAATTGCCCTCCATATCTTCCCTTCAGATGACATCCATCAATCCCGATAAAGGACCGACATCCTTTTTCGAATCTCGTCTTCTGTGCTGCATAACATATATATAGTCTTTGAAACCTTGCGTGGGGCTCGGTACTGGGTGGGATAAAGTAGTGTTGCACCTCAATCTTCTTCTTGCTTCACGGATTAGTCTTCTCTATCATGTGACAGTATGCGTAGAGAAGCTTGTACTGTTTGGCTAAGTCACCAGCATTCATCTCTTGAGCCTTTTTTAATGCTCAGTAAATCTGTTTGTGACCAACTAATACTTTCAGCTCCTGTTGCACCATTGTTTTGAATGTTTTCATAGTGATATCAGGAGAAACCCTTATCCTATCCATGTACCTACACAAGCATAATGTAAAATAAGTAATCAATGACAAAAATACTTAACGTGTAATAAAAAACCCCAAGTATAAAAAATAATTTCCTCCTTGCGATGAAATCAGCCGTCACCATTTGAATTCGCAAAGGGCAACAACAATTGTGTTCTCCTCTCTATGCACGAATATGCATAACAGTCCCTCTCCTTCTGCTGCTATACCAACACCAGAATTTACATTTGTAACCTCTACTCATAATACCAATCTTGTGTTTATCATTTCACACAAAGTAGTAGTCGAAGCCTTCTAAGACAACATGTCTTGAATATGTATCGAAACATGTATACGTCACTAAATGTGGAGTACAAATCAATCTCAAATTTATTTTTCACATCAGAATTTCACTTCCAAACTCGCTGACTTGAAAAATTTTCCTTCCCTTTCTTACGTTCAAATACACTTGGCACCCGCCAATCACCAACGTTCTCGACATCTTCAATGCCATCGAAAACGTCATATTGTTTTCCTTCATCGCAACCTTCGGGAAATGGTTGTTTTGGAAGGACATCGTCAGAACCTTCAGCTGTAAACTCAGGTTCAGGTTGTTGTGGAGGTACATCATCACAATTTTCTTCATCTTCAACCACCCCTTTCCCTGTTATTGTCAAACCGAACCTCTCTCAACCATTTTGGAATCTCGAATTCCTTACTGCCATTAGCATTGGGTGCATCAACCTCGACCTCGTCCCTCTCACTGTCTTGTGCAGGAACTTCAACCTCGACCTCTTCCCTCTCACTGTCTTGTATACTTCCTCTCATCCTTGTACCTCTTTTTCCCCATCTCAATTCCTCTCCATCTCCTACACTTGTTTCTTCGTCTATATCAGCGTAAATCATGTCCACAACTTTAAGTATTTTCCCACAAGCTAGTTCATCCATTCCATAACCTGCTTCCTTACAACCATCCAACTCCTCTTTGGACATATATGTGATCTCACATTCTGATTTTCGCTCTCTTTTTTTCAAATGTTTTTTCTTTCCCTTCTCATAAACAATCTCCCCTAATGGAGAAGAGATGGGTATGAGTCCATCTCCATTTACTGCGTAAACTGGTATTGCTTGAACAAATTCGTACAAAGTAAAAATTTGTTCAAATACCTCATCATCTGCCAATTCTTCTATGGACTCTGCTCCATTTAAATAAGGGAAATCCCAATACATTTTGGAATCTGCTTCATACCCTATTTTTTGTATCATGCTCAACATCTTCATAATTGAACAACTATCTTCTCTAAACCTCATTAACTCTACAGAACCCCCAACATATTTCATATTGTGTCTCACACATTCACCCCCATGGTGCACCTCAAAATATCTAATGTCAGTTTCAAATGGAGCTTGATTCACACACCCTGATTTTTTGTTTTTCTGCATAATCAATACAAACTAACTTCAAAGTTCACATTTTCACAATTTCAGACACCCTAATTCTTTTGAACAAAACCCTAACATGCATACTATTCACATGCACACACTTCTATCAACGAATCCTACAAATTTAAGAAAATCAAATAAACAGTATATAAGGGATTTTAGGTTTACCTGAGAATTTTGTGATGATCGATTGGTTACATCTTCACATTCGCTGTTAGTTTCAATGGGTGAACTCGGTGGGGGCTTCTTCGGAGGGTCTAGTTTCATCGGCTTCTTCATCAGTGAATTCCTTTTCGCCGTCGTCTTCATCGGTGACTTCGTCATCGTTTCTCTCTCTATCGCTCTCGGTATTTTGCTTCAGACAAGTCGAACAGTCAAGTCGTGAATGAAGAACAGTCAACGCTCAACTCATTTTATTCAGCTTCATCAATTTACTATTGAGGGTATTTTAGTCTATTCACATGAAATCTTAACAGAGTTATAAGGAGTTTTGCTATCTGTCTGTTTTAGATAGTTTAGTGGGCTAGACATCTACTTTTAAAATTGGGTGTAGCTAGGTGTTTTTTGATCAAACTTGGGTATGGATAAGTGTACTTTACCCTAAAGAAATAAATACGTGAGCAAACTACAATTTGTTGATGTCAAATAAAAATATGATATATTTCATAACCTCATTAAATAATATTTATTGTACATATTTCATCTAAACGAAAATATATTAATGGTTTAGCCCAAGAGTTTAAAACTAACTCACCCAACCAAATCGGGTCTATAATGTGTTGAGTCTAATATTTTTGTGAAGTTGAAGAGGATATGGATAGGAAGTTGTCCAATCAGAGAGCTAGTCTGATCCACGAGGAGATATCATCATCCGCCACACGATTATCTTATTTTAAAAATAGGTTTTGAATTGTTGGGAAGAATAGTGAAATGGCAGCGACGGCGACGGCGAGGGTGTCCTGCGTGGCGGCCACCGGCGCGTTGATTCCAACCTCAAATAGAATCGTCCGCTGCTCCGCTTTGCCTCCTCTCCAATCCCTCAAACTCTCTTCAGGTACCCATTCTTAAATTTGTTCGAAAATGGATATTTGAACTGCAATGTTTATGGGTATTTGTTTTGTCAATGAAATTAATTTCCAGAACCCCAGAGGCAGAGGAGGTTTTCTTTGTTCAAGGCCAGAGCCTCTTCAGAAGAAACTTCAATTGATACTGAGGACCTATTCTCTGACATCAAGGACAAGGTGAGCCACCAATAACTTGTTATGCTATTACTTGACACACTGTTCTTTCCATGTTTGATTGCTTGAATTATATCACAGTGGGATGCAGTAGAAAACAAATCAACACTACTTATCTATGGCGGGGGAGCCATTGTCGCTGTGTGGCTGTCTTCGGTTGTTGTTGGCGCTATCAACTCAGTACCCTTGGTACATTGTCTTCAAATAACCCGTGTTTTATGTATCAACGTCTATTTTCTCTTGCTCGTAATTGACTTTGCAATCATTTCTTACCATGACCAGCTTCCTAAGATCATGGAATTGGTTGGACTTGGATATACAGGATGGTTTGTATACCGATATCTCCTCTTCAAGGTAAATCACTAACACAACATTGTCAACGCTTTGACTCAAAAATTCAGTTTTCCTTTTACTTTATTCTATTGCTCTCGATTTAAATGACTCAAGTCTGAACTTTCTGATTACTCGGTAAATCAACACATTGAGCATAAATATATGAGCAAGATTTGTAAGATATTCTGTTTTTTAAAAAAAAGTGTATTCTTAACTCAATGACTTTAGAGAAACTCCAACCCAAATTGCTAAATCCCCAAAATTATTTCTCAATGACAGGGGAAAAGGCCCCATCCCCATCTAACTCCGACCCAAATCTCCAAAATTTGCTTCGAATATCCTATCAATATAAATTTTCAATATTTTAATAAAATGATTTCAAATATCATTGCTGATCAAAAAAGAAAATTTCAAATATCATTGATTTATTGGTTAAATGTTATATAAAATTATTCAAGTTTGGCAACTATACTACACTGAGTTGGCAAATATGCAAACCCACCATAACAAACTTGGCTAATATGAAAAGGGGAATGAGGATTTAGCAATGGGTTGGAGATGAAAGTTGGGAAGTCCTAAAAAATATGGGGATTTAGCAAAATCCAAATGGAGTTGCTCTTAAGGCTGTCAAAATAAATCAAACCCGACTGGGACTCGATATTCCCGCCCCAATCAGAAATGGGGTACCCCAAAAGTTATAGGTTACGAGACGGGTAACGGGTGTTTTTGCGGGGCCAGGGCAGGCTGACTCTCTTCTGCCCCACTCCATACCCGATACATTAAAAAGATATTTATTATATTTATAATTTACTGGAAGAATAAATTGATAGAAAATGCTTGATTTTATATATTTATTTAATAATTTTGAACATAGCTATTGTTTGATTTTATATTTAATTAATTACATATTTTTGGGGCGGGTATAAGGTATTAGGGAATTCCCGCCCCTGTAAGGTATTTTAGCAGGGCGGGGGAGCGAGTAGGGGGCAGGGATCTCTAACTTAACTTTGGTTGATCCAGCCAAACATATTTGTTTATTGGTTTGAAATCCACCTATTGCTGAACAGTTCACTGATATTTGACATCTTCCCTTGCAGTCGAGCAGAAAAGAACTAGCTACAGACATTGAATCAATTAAGAAGAAGATTGCTGGAGCCGAATAGAATCTAAATATTTGGTTCCAAGTTAATGTATATTTACATCCTGTCATGAATTTAGTTTGTACTAGAAGAGGCTTCTGTATTTTGTAATATGGAATGACACTCTTGTTCTCTACACTTTGTGGTGCAAGTATAATTGATCGATTTGCTATTTCTTAGCATGATTATGAGATTCTAATTGCGGGGAGCATAGCATTTGCAATTGCAAAACCAGCAACTACTAATATCCATTCCTGTTCTTTAAATTTTTTAGGGTTAATTACAGTTTGCCCATACTAGTCCGGCGCGATTTGCAGTTTGTCCAGGCTATAATAAAAAGTTCAAAATAAGATATGCTAATTGTATTTTTTTTACAAAATTAATGATTCCGTCCAAATTTGGATGGAAAACCGGAATTTTTTTCAAAAGGACAAAAATGCCCCTTACCGGTTCTAATGGTTAATTTTTAATAATTGTAAAATGACTAATTTACCCTTCATTCAATACCAAATACAACTAATGGAACAAGGACACATGTGCCTTTTTATATAAACAAATTTTAAAAATTAAAAATTTTTAATAAATGAATGAAATGACAACATTGCCCTCATCTTCAACCTCCCTCTCTCACCAGCTCTACCCATCTCACTGATTTCCGGCAAAATCAGGAGGATATATGTCGCCGGTGAGCATCAGAATCGACGAAGGCGAGCTCTGACAACGGCCATGAGGAGGTCGTCCAATTGGGGATCTCGTTCTGTGCTCGCTTCCAGATTCTGATTTTGTTCGATTTCAGATTCAGATTGGGGATATGGTTGCTGGAGGAAGACGTGTTGGCTGCGCCGGAGGTGGTGGATGAATTATCCAAATCCACCGGCATCGTCTCTGCTTGCTCCACCCCAAATCTGCAAAACCCATAACAACATTAATCTCAGAATCTAAAACAAGTTTCAATCCAACAAATCCCCTACCAGTACCAACTATATTCAGAGACCCAAAATCCCTCCCATTAACCCATAAACCAAATCATCAAACCCACACCCACTAACTCTCGAATCGAGCATATCGTCAAAAAAAATTGAAACTTTACCACAGATTCAGCACTGACTCGGATGGGTTTGACGAGAAATCGGTCTAGGTCGAAGAGACCATGCTTGCTGGAGAAACGTCATTGATGCTGGAGCATGGGGATGGCGATGATGAGGAGCTTGCTAGAGGTGGCTCGCCGGACAGAGCCTCTCGACCCTTTTTTCATTAATTTTATATTTATATTTATTTATTTATATAATTTAAAATTGGAAAATGAATAGTTAAAAAGAGTGGCATTTGTTTGAAAATTCAATGAATAGTCAAGGGCATTTTGGACTTCTTACATTTAAAAAATCCAATTCCGTTAAAATTTGGACGGAATCGTTAATTTTGTAAAAAAAAATGTAATTAGCGTATCTTATATTGAACTTTTTATTATAGTCAGGATAAACTGTAAATCGCCTCAGACTAGTATGGGCAAACTGTAATTAATCCAATTTTTTATGAAGATTTTTACGAGGTATAGTTGAAGTTCAGTACTATCTCTTTGTATTTATAATCACTATCTCTTTGTATATAGCCTCTCTCTCACAGGCACGCACATAAATCGCCACCACTGCATGGTAATGAATAACATTTGTTGTAGGGTTTGTATCTATACCATTATTATGATACATTTGATGGACTCTCAAGTACATTTGGACCATGGAATGACAAGTAATCTTAACTAAATAGTTGTAAAAGTATGTTTGTATGTAACTCCGTTACCTTCGCCCATTTAGACCAGTCCCATCCGACATGTAATCTGTATGATTTAAGGATTGGTTTTAGTATACATATATTTTAATTATTACAAATTTTAAATTATTTCCAATGCTTGTATAAAGTTAAGAAAAATTCCACGTAACCGCACTTAACTATGGCCGAGTTTACTTAGTCCTCTCAATTTCTAAATCAACTTGTGGAGTCTTTAAGTTTGAAAAAACTTTACTTTACCCTTTTTGTTAATTTTTTGAAAATTCTGTTAACTTTTTGTGAAATGACGAAAATACTCTTATATTAAAAATTTAAAATAAATAAAAATGATTTTGAAATTTTTTTTCTATAAAGTTTTCATTATAGAAAATAGAGAATAGAATTATGTTAGTAGTAAAAATAATTTTGAAGAAAAAAATAATAAAATGATTATAAACATAGTTTTTTCTTTTATAATTTTTTTATAAAAAATCAAGGAATAATGACACTTTGTTACACTTAAGTATAACGAAATGACACTTTCATACCCTAACTATTTTTGTCTCTTTTTTAGTACTCTAACAAACTTTTTGTGACAAACTATGCTAAAATGACCAAAATACCCCTGATTTAAGAAATCAAAATAAAACTAGTCCAATATGATTTATCAAACCATATTTGAAATGGTTCAAATTTAATTTTGTATTTTTCTGCATAATTGTATTTGCATCTTAAGTACAAATCAAATTGAATCAGAGATAAAAAAAATTGAACTAATTCAATTTATAGTTTCTTACACTAAGGGTAGTTTAGGTATTTTAGAAATTTTAGAGGTAGGTTGTCACAAAAAAATTGTTAGGGTGCTAAAAAAGAGAGAAAAATAGTTAGGGTATGAAAGTGTCATTATCCCAAAAATCAATATTAAAATATTGTTTTTATTCTTTCTTTTTGTAAAAAAAAGAAGAAAAAAATATTCAAAAGAACATTTATTTATTTATTTTAAATTTTTTAATGTAAAGGTATTTTCGTCATTTTGCAAAAAAAGTTAACAGAATTTTCAGAAAAGTTAACTGAAAAGGGTAAAGTGAAACTTTTTCAAAGTAAAGGAACTCTAAAAGCTGATTTTGAGGTTAATAGAGTTCGGTGAAACTCGTCCAAAGTTAAGAGGGGTTAAGTGGAATTCTCCCATAAAGTTAAGTGTGTGATTTACTTGTTTAAAATCGAAAGTAATCTGATTGCCATTAAATTATTACTGCGTGCCATCAGATTATCATTGTGCTATATCGAGATGTCATCGTGTGGATACGATGACTCTCCGATGAAATTTGATGACACATTATGAACTCCAGTTGCCGATTAAATTTCATGTGAATATGATGGCTCTCTAATGAAACTTCAATAACACATTATTAACTTCAGTGTCTCCATGATTGAAGTTGTTAGGTTATTCACATTGAGAATCCTTGTCAAGGTAATACTGATTGTATTGATCATCAAAGTTTTGTTTTTCCTCTAACCTTTCAGAAAAATGTTGTGCTTCTCAAACGGTGGCTGCCAAACAAAACACCTTACCCTCGGTTTCTCTTCATTTCATAGGTTGATTCCACTAGTCTCCCTGAGATAGAAGCTTCCACCTTCTGCTTCTTGCTTGGGCCTCTATGGCAGAGGAAAGGGATTCCTCTCTTTTGAACTTTCGGTTGGTAGATTCGAGGGTGATGTAATATGAGTTCATTTTAGTTTGGATTAATACGAAAAAAGATATGAGATAAAACAACAAGTGAAATTGATTCCGTTGGAACCCCTTTGATAACAATTGAAATGTTCTTCTCGTTTCTCTCATAGGTTGGATACGAAGCATTTGTTTCTCTAATATAATTGTGTAATAATCCACGTAGAATCTTTAAATCAAACTTTACATGCCCTTTCAACAGTCATGTGAAAATATACATTCCTTTACGATGATTTGTCAAATTAAATTCAATACAGTTCAACATATTCGAGTACATCCGATTCCAATCCGATGACATCTCGATGAAACTCCAATGAGAATATTACATATTGTTTATCATTAGTTTGTCATCGTATAGAATCAAATTCTATCGAATATCTTTTATGTTAAAACGATTAATATATGATCATTGAATTATATTAGATTTCTATCAGAAATCCATTAGATTTAAGCAAGTGAGTGCAAATGGCATTCATATTGTGCACACACGAATATTACAACAATTCACGCACAAACACCTAAATCTATATGAACCATATTGTAGACAATGTTTCCTTACAAATTTCATAAAGTCAGTCAACCCCGTTATGAACGCATATGACATTCTCTCCCCTCTCATGCACGATCGATCCATTTTTTTTAATTATATCTACAACAGTGACACAATACATTACTCATAAATATTAACAACTTGTTCAGATGAATTTTACTACTATATGATGAGACATACAAACAACACATATTCAATATGACTACTCTCTATGACATACGATACAAAAAAGACAAATTAAGTATTATTACATATTGCAAAAAAATAACATTTATACAGAACATACCTTTATATTAAGAAAAAACAATACATTTTATTCACTCGATTACTAATTGAGCATTTTTTAACTTCCAGAATATATGATCAGTTTAAATCTATTCCAACATAAACTTCTCCCCAATATTATAAAATATTACACATTTAAATAGATTTTAGAAACTGAATTAAGGGCATCACATCTACCATGTGTACTTGACCTCTAAGTTTGTGGTATCGTACATTACCTAGGTACACTACCCTTAGATAATAGTCATACTACAACTGCTCTGATAGGAGGAGGCACCCTTGACGAGCTTTGAATTTGGACAAATCTGGTGGCCTTCTTGCACGTACTTGGGCTTGCGATGGGTAGACTTCTTGTGTTTTGGCATGCTTTCATCGAGGTTTTGAAAGATAGATAGTTTGACCTGCTACTGCTGAATGTTTTGGCTCCACTTCTTTGTTTGTAGCCTTACCACATTCTATTCTTCTCTTTGATGCAAAATAGCATAGTGACAGGTAGTCCCCTTGACTTTTCACATGTGCTACTAGAAAATGGAGGATCACATACACATCAGAATCATTTAATTAATCACACTTTCGTCACAATGATCCATGAAAATTAGTATATGGCTTTAACAGATTCTACGCGAGACTTGTGGACCTTCTACGTGAATCAGGTACAACTTCCACACGAATCAGACGTCTCAAACGAGATGCGTCCTCTACCGGTGTCCAAATGAACGAACTGATCGAAGCACAAAGAAGTCGATCTGCTAGGGTCAGCCTTCTTCATCCAGATGACTCTTCAACCAGTTTTGAATATTTTGTGAAAGCTAATAGTGCGCAAAGACTATGACTGAATTGTTCCCATAGAGATGTATTTGTACATCTAGGGTTTCATATTTATTTCAAAAATAAATCCTAATTGATTTCGAATTTCTTAATTCAAAATTTCCTTTATTTCAATTCAGATTCCTAATCCGAATTATACCCTAATATTTTGAATTTGCTAATTCGAAATTTACTCCTCATATTTATTATATTTCTAATATATCTAATATGTATATTTTCACTAATTCAGTATGGGCTTCAAAAGCCCATGTTGCTTCAGGCTCGCTCTTTGTGTGTGACCCTATAGACTCATATAATATTGACAATGACACGAAATCTCTATTTCACCCATTCATCATAAGTGGCCTCTAGTAAGACATTATGATAAATCCAATATTCATAGTTATCGATGATTCAACTTAACCTTTTGTTGTAACTATCACAATCATTTTGTCTCTAGATATCTTGATTGAAAATAAGGCATAGAGCCGTTGTTGTGGGGTCAAAAGGTCTCGTTTCGAGACCGTTTAACCTCACAATTCGGTGCATTTATGTCCGATAGTGGCCGAGTCAGGCCCGGGAGTACATATTTTATGCTTTTTGGTGTTTTGAGGTGCGTACGCAGGAACGGGAGGAAAAAGGGCCAAAAACGAGGCACCGAGCAAAAATGTCAAATGGCGTTGACCAAACAGCCGGGCAGAGAGCATTGGTCACGATCGTGACTAATGGAGGCACGATCGTGGCTCATTAGGCACGATCGTCCCTCAGCTAGCCACGATCGTGCCTCCCCTTTAAAAGAATTGGCCAATTATATTCAAACTTACAGTGCGCTCCCCCGATCTCAGTCACGGGGGAGTCACGATCGTGCCCCAAGGAGGCACGATCGCCCCTCGAAAACCCACGATCGTGGCTTTACAGGGTATAGGATCGAGGAGATTCAAAAATATCTTACCTACCCCGAGCCACGATCGTGCCTGAAGGAGACACGATCGCCACCATGACCAAGTCACGATCGTGCCGCGACCAAGCCACGATCGTGACCCAGCCAGAGGCACGATCGTGCCTTGCTACCCACGATCGTGCCTTCCCTCAGAATCAGAAAAGTATAAAAGGGGTAGAGACACTTTTTGAAGAGGAGGAAGAAACATAGAGAGAGAAAACGAACCAAGGAGCTTTTGAGCCATTTCTTCAAGCGTTCTTCGTGGTTTCTCAAGCGTTCTTCATCTTCCTCGACACCAAAGGCATCCCTAGTTCCACCGGTCTTCATCGCGCATCGAAGACACACCTTGCTCGGGATTCCAAGAGCATTTCCTATCCTTTTATTTTATGTTCTTCATGTTCTTCATGGGTATTAGAGTAACCACCATGTTGATGCTAAACTTGAGCACCATGGTTATGGGCTAAACCCCTTAGCCATGGGTGCTAGACAATATAGAATGTGAATGTAACGTTTAATGAGATTAGTGATTTATTGATGAACAAATGTGTTGTGTGGATTGTTGTTTGAATGCATGTGTTGTTTAAGTGACGTTTTACAATATATGATTGAGGTGTTCTATCCGATACCGAAAGGGAAGGATTAGAACCCGGACTTAGCAACCACCGAGGGTTGTAGGCTCAAGACCGTGTCTTGGCACCTACTATTAACCCTTAGCCTTTTATTGTCGATTGTATGCGATCTCGAGTTTTCTCAATACCAAAAGGGCACGGGAACACTCGAGATTAGGCCAACCTCATTACCGAAAGGCGAGGTCGGCATTTAAGACATAGGCTTGACCGACCGTTTATTCGATAGATTGCTTATCTCTCGAACTTATTCACTTAATGATTGTTTAGCACCCTAGGCGTTTGAATTCATACGTTATCAATACCGTGCGCTAGTATCATTGTCATAATTGCAAACACGTTTATTAACTTGTCGTAAACCCCATATTAATCCCTGTGGACCGACTCGGTATCTTACCGGATCATATAAATATTATTACTTGCGACCCGTGTGCACTTGCACGTGGAAACCATTGTGCGACGTTATCACGTCACATTTTGGCCCAACAGCCGTCACCTTATTTATTCAATCATGTTTCTTGATCTTAAGTTGACTGAGAATGATAATTTTTTATCATATCTTAGTATGGCAATACATTCCCTCTCAGTCACACTCATCAAGAGGCCTAAACAAATATCCTTCCCATAAATAATATGAGGGACAAATTTCTTGACTATCAGTCACATCCCTCATACAACTTGTCACACATCCAATCACATCCTATCACATCCTTTCATTACTAGTTACGGATAAAGTAGATGATCATGTCAAACTATGAAAGTGACTATATATGAATCAATGGAGACTCCAAACTCAGTCATACTCGTCAAAAGGCCTTAACAAATATCTTTCCCATAAATAATATGAGGGAAAAATATCTTGACTATCACTCACATCCCTCATACAACTAGTCACACATCCAATCACACCCTTTCATTACTAGTTACGAATAAAGTAGATGATCATGTCAAACCATGAAAGTGACTATATAGGAATCAATGGAGACTTCAAACTTAGTCACACTCATCAAGAGGCCTAAACAAATATTCTTCCCATAAATAATATGAGGGACAAATTTCTTTACTATCACTCACATCCCTCGTACAACTAGTCACACATCCAATCACTCCCTTTCATTACTAGTTACGGATAAAGTAGATGATCATGTCAAATTATGAAAGTGACTATATAGGAATCAATGGAGACTCCAAACTCTAAAAATTATCTGATAATACGACAATGAGCTATGCTCATGACTTGATCTATGTCGCATGCTCAGGACAAGTCGTCTAATATCATTTCTCTAAATGATATATATGATTTGACTTGTAAGCTCTACCCATGATTAGTAAAACTAGATCATCAATCAACCTCACATTAGTCGCAAGAATGCATTGACCAGGGACCGTTGATCATAATTTATAATTGATTTTAAGAGTTCTACTATCAGTGACTCCCCACATGATAACCTCAGATGAAATTAAACACTCAACTTATTACCATAACACCATGATAATAAAAGTGTCGTTTTCCTACTAGTAAACGATGATATAAATACAAGGAGAAATATAATTGACCTAGTGCATATTTTCGACATGTGCATCATATGCAAAAGAATCTCCTTTCATCCAGACAAGATTATCTCCTGGCTCAGTACATCCCACCATTTATTCATGGAAGTCACAAAACAAAATAGCAGACTCACTATAATAAAACCCCGGTCTTTCATTGAGGTAGAAAGGTTCAAGTATACACATGAATCCATGTATAAAAAAGCACTGGCACATGCATATATATATGTATCAAATACAAATCAGGAGAAAATGTCCAAACGTCCAAACTGTATAACATGCAGTGCAATGTTATATAACATGTTGGACCTGTGCAAAATTGAAGCAATGTATAACATGTAGTGCAACGTTGTATAACTGCCACGTGTTGCAATCTAAGATAATGCGCGTCTTTGATCCGACAGTTAAACATTAGTTTGAACGTTTAGACATTTTTGGTGAGTTTGTATTGGAGTGCATCCCTATATATATGTATATCATTGACTTTATACCTTAAGCTCCCAGACAAAGAAGATCATAAAAACAACCGTTGCGTGCAAACGAAAATATTCGATCAACTCTGGTTAAACTTTAAGGGTAATGTAATAGTTGAGTGTGCGGCCTTTTAATAATCAACGGATGCATACGTAAATAATGTACACGTCTGTTGTTTTAAGGGCGGCATACATAGAACGTACGCTACCCTTAAAAGATTATAAGTTGTATACATGATGTGTACTTGGCTGGTAACTTTTAAGGGCCACACACTTTATTTATGTACACAACTTTTATGGCAAAATAGCGCACTGACATTTTGGATAAAGAGAGTATAAACTATATGGTAATAGACATATATTGTGCATTTAAGAATAAGCCAGGAGTATCATGATGTTTGTTAGGGTCACCTTATAACTTGCTTTTAATTCAATTTCCCTTTCACATCCTTATTGCAATAGGTATGTGGGTGCCTAGTGAGTAGAACCGAACTATTGCTTGCCATATTTAAACGGGATTTTGTTTTTCAAATCTATATTATTTCCACTCATCAATAAGGAAATTAACGATACATTAATTGATGAAGAGTATGATTTAGAAATGGTAGCACCCATGGTTATGTACCACAAATACATATTAGACATATGTATTACAAAAGAAACACATAATCTAGGAACTGTATGGGTCTAAATTAAAGCCAAAGCTATCCTAAGCTTGGCGACCATGAAGACTCCAAGGTTGAAGCAATCACTGTCCGTTGAGGTGTATCTTCTTCCTGTTTGATTACCAGAGATCATATGGCAATGAGAATATATAATTATAAATTCGAGGCTAATATATATATATATATATATAGAACATTAATAGAGCAGGAGAATGAAACGAATTTAAGTATAAAGCCATGTGGACCTCACCTGTCAAATGATGAAAGTTTATACGCTAATAATTTGTGGAAAATAAAAGTTAGAATCATTACCTATTTTATGTGTAAATGATTATTTTGTGCTCTTTATATTCAATCTATTTCTCTACACATATTATCTCAAAATTTAAGAAAAATGTTGGCATATACGTACAGAGATTGAAAATGAGAACAAAATTATAATTGACCTACTTTTCAACCCTTAAACAAACTGAACATAGGACTTTGGCTAAACAAAACTCATTCAAAAGCTCACACACACACATATATATATATAGATAGATGATAAAGGCAGATTAAGACGTGCATGTATGTTTAGATGATGATCAAACACTCTAACTTAAGACGTGCATATGTATGTTTAGATGATCAAACACTCTAACTTTTGAACTGGTCGATCGTTTACAAGAAATAGAAGAAGAAAATGGAGCTCCCTTCACTCCAATACCAAAAAGATAAAAGTAGCCCCGACTCCCAGGTCATGCCAACCCATTGACTGAGACTGAGACTGAGGATTCAAGTGTACAGTGATCAATCAAGAGGTATTCATGAACTAGCAGCTGTGGCTTACTCATCATCTCCTTTCAGACATGGAGCGATGGAGAGCTCCATTCATGATCAACCCAACAAACCCTTATCTATTAGATATTGCCCATATACATGTCTTCTTCTTTCTCATGCTTTAATTTCCATATGTGAGCTTCCTTATATATATAGCCACCTCCTTGCTTTTCTTTGGCTTCAATATCACCCTATGGATTTTTAAAATGTTAAATACTCTTAACTAGCTTTTTAGACATATGTATGAGATTCTATTCAAATGCTTGTAAATAAAAGTGATGACACAAAACAGACTATTGAATTACCAAGAAAATGTGCTGGATTTCACACATCCATTAAATATTTTTAAAATTTAACGTATGAATTGGTTTAATATTTTAAGCCTATTATTGAGCATCAAGATAATTTACGAGCCAAGGAATAAATTTTTCGGTGCATCCGATCATATAATAATTGTTCTCTATAATTATAAACTTAATTAAAATCATTTCGACATGCATGGTGACGTTGGTTGGTGCTGATGGATCAATCAACATCTCTCTCTTTTCTTTTTCTTCTAACTTTTCTTTTATAGATATTATTGGTCGATATCAATATATTAAATTAGCCATTTACACTTAAGGTAGGTGGGCACAAATCTTTATAGGGTGATCGTGGCTGAGGAATATGTGGGTCCGATTTTGTTTTTGATTTTCCGGTAACCGTGTGATTGGGGGATCCCAAGCAGAAGTGGACTGACGTAAGATCATCATTCTGCGTTCCAAAGATTGGGGGATGGTTGCTTTCAACAGTCGACTGCTTTACTTCAAATTTAAATGACCCATCCAATACATTTTTGCATGGCTGGTTCAAGATTTTCTTAGTAAAAATTACAGTCTATCACACGTAGTTATAGTTATAACCATCATATTTATAGAGTATAGCCGAAGAAATAAAGTCTCGTATGGATAATAGGTTGGTATGGTTTCGAAACTGGACCTAACCAGATCTATAGGTTCTTCATTTTCCGTGAACCAGACCTGAAACCATTATATAAAATCGGTTTGATTTTGGAACTAGTTGTCCAGTTCAGATTTTTGGTTCCACATGTTAGAACCAGCTGCTTCTCAGTTTTTGTTAATTAGTCGGTCAATGATCCGAATAAGACGACTTTGATCACGATTTATAGACACAAACTTTTTATTTAAAACTATAAAAAATTATGACGAGAATCGAATGATAAAACTTAATTATTACAATCCTATCGAATTATAAATTTCACCAATAATATACTAATAAAAAAAATTATCTAGAATTTGTTTCGGTTCTTGTCGGGTATCCGACGATTATGAATTTTACGAACCAGACCGAACTGGAATCAAATGGTTCTCTCAGTTTAAGAAACAGAACCATAATTAATACCCATAGTTCCTAGTTCTCCGATTACAGATCTGAAATGGCCACACCTAATCACTGGAGACAACTCACTTATACGAATGGTATAAACTTATAAATTTAATGAAAAATCGGGGGGTAAAATTATTTATTTTTAACGGTAAGACTTAGTGGTACTAACAAAACGGGATAAAAGGAAGTTAGAGTACTACTTAATGGTACTAACAAAATGGGATAAAAGGATGTTGGAGTACTAAAAAATCGTTGGAATAGTAAAGTAAAAATTTGATATAATTAAGTGTAATATACTATATTTTCTCTTTTTCATTTAAATAAACCGAAAATAAGATATGTAAGGGAGAATTACGACGCATATATGATTCCTAGCATATAATTATCATGTACTTTAAAATGCAATAATCTATTATGGTGATTTTTTTCTTCTGAAATGTCAGAATAGCTCTTAAAATTTTAAAATAATTATGAAATTGAGAAAATGATGACGTCAATATGATGTCAGCATTTCTCTCTCATACATAAACATAGGGTTAATTACAGTTTGCCCACACTACACTAACGCGTTTTAAAGTTGGCACTAGCTATAATAAAAAGTTCAAATTAAGATACGATAATTGTATTTTTTTTACAATTCCGTTAGAAATTGGATGGAAACCTAAAAGTTTGGACAGAAACCTAATTTTTTTTTTCAAAAATGACGAAAATACTCCTTCAGCTGTTTTGACTTGGACCAAAAATAAACCAGAATTAATTTCTAGTTTATGTAATTGGACCGGTTCTGTATTAAATTATATAATAATAATAATTATTATTATTATTAAGTAATTAATAATATATTAAAACTTTCGAATGTCATAACTCTTTCATACGAACTCCGTTTCGAGCTCATAGTATATCAAATCAAAGAGAATCGAAAGGTCAACAATTTTGAAAAAAAATTTGTCTATAAATTATCAGTAACTAGTTATATAAATTTTTTAATAATTAGATCTGGATGACATTAATAACTATACATTCGAAATAAATAATAATATAATATTAATAATTAAAATGATTAATTAAAATAATATTATGAAATTTTCGAATGTCATAACTCTCTCATACGAGTTACGTTTCGAGCTTATAGTATATCAAATCGAAGAGAATCCTAAGATAAATAATTTTGAATAAAGAAGTTGTGTTGATATATTATTAATAATTATTAACACTCAAAGTTGTTTATCTTTCGAATTTATAGTTATTAATGTCATCCGGGTCTAATTATTAATAATATATAGACAAATTTTACTTTTTCAAAGTTGTTGATCTTTCGATTCTCTTCAATTTGATATACTACGAGTCTGAAACGGAGCTCTATGAAAGAGTTATGACATTCGAAAGTTTATGTATATTATTAATATTATTTTAATTAATCATTTTAATTATTTTATTTTTTATTTCGAATGTATAGTTATTAATGTCATTCGGGTCTAATTATTAAAAAAATTATATAATTAGAAATTTTTTTAACAAAGTTGTTGATCTTCCGATTCTCTTCGATTTGATATACTATGAGCTCGAAACAGAGCTCGTATGAGAGAGTTATGACATTCGAAAGTTTCAATATATTATTATTATTTTTTTTGTTGTTGTTGTTGTTGTTGTTGTTGTTGTTGTTGTTGTTGTTGTTGTTGTTGTTGTTGTTGTTGTTGTTGTTGTTGTTGTTGTTGTTGTTGTTGTTGTTGTTGTTGTTGTTGTTGTTGTTGTTGTTGTTGTTGTTGTTGTTGTTGTTGTTGTTGTTGTTGTTGTTGTTGTTGTTGTTGTTGTTGTTGTTGTTGTTGTTGTTGTTGTTGTTGTTGTTGTTGTTGTTGTTGTTGTTGTTGTTGTTGTTGTTGTTGTTGTTGTTGTTGTTGTTGTTGTTGTTGTTGTTGTTGTTGTTGTTGTTGTTGTTGTTGTTGTTGTTGTTGTTGTTGTTGTTGTTGTTGTTGTTGTTGTTGTTGTTGTTGTTGTTGTTGTTGTTGTTGTTGTTGTTGTTGTTGTTGTTGTTGTTGTTGTTGTTGTTGTTGTTGTTGTTGTTGTTGTTGTTGTTGTTGTTGTTGTTTAACCGGTCCAATAAAATAAATTTATAAATTAATTCTGGTCTAAGTCAAACCAGCTAACACTATCAGTTTTTTTATTTGTAACGGCGCACGCTAACAGCGCCGTTACAGAGGATTTGTGCGCCGTTACAAACTGTAACGGCGCACAAAAAGGTCTGTAACAGCGCCGTTATCGTGCGCCGTTACAGTGTCGCCGTTACAGGCTGTAAAGGCGCACAACGCGCCGTTACACCCTATAACAGCGCACAAAGGACGTGCGCCGTTACGAACGTTGACGGCGCACACCATCAGTGCGCCGTTACAAATGCTACCGTCACCGTTGATGAAGTTGACGGTGCCGTCACCTTTTGTGACGGCAGCTGTTGTTGGAAGTACTGGAACATCTGCTCGGCATGCTATTTCTCGGCGGCGGCTTGCTGTTTTTCGGCGGCAGCTTGCTCACGTTCAGCCTGACGTTCAGCGCGAAGTTCCGTGAGTTCAGTCCGGAGCTCCGCAATCTCCGCTTGACTACCGTCAGAGGAAGTCGAACGTCTTCTCTGTCTCGGCGGTGCCTCGTAAGCACTCCCGCAACCCCGGATGCGTCGTCCTCTAGAGGGTTCTATGATAACTCCTCTGGCAAGCTCGATCTGGCGAACATGGTCGGCAGCTTGTCGCATGACCTCATCCTCTTCAGCGTCGGTCATCTTGTTCAGCGTTCCATCCTCGTTGTAGTTCGCCTCGTCATTCTTCCAATCCCTAAGCGCACTCTTAATGTAAAGCTGCAAAAAAAATTTGATTAATATGATAAATGTAAATATCAAAATATTAAAAATATTAAAAAAATATTGAAACTTACAAGTTTCAGGTTGAGTCCCTCTTCCTCCTCCTGTGCATCATCACCAGGCCTAGGTAAGACCTTGTGAGCCTTCAGTAAGCCCTCCAGCTTTTTGGAGACCTCCACTTCCCCAGCCGCCGACATCCTCTCCCAAAGCGCTCGAAATGGGACTTTACCAGTGTGGTGGTTTAATTTGTTCTCGCTCCTCCGAATGGCACTCATTTGAGTACCAACATTTTCCTGGAAAAAAAATCAAAGTAAATTCACATGATAAATAGTAAAAATTCAAAAAAAAAATTAAAGTAAAGTAAAAATTAGTAATATACCTCGTTGGCATCGAAATGTTCAACAAGCCACCGCCACTGGGACTTCTTCCCTTTCAGACTCTTGGGAATCTCATTCCGGTCCAATCTAGTCGGGTCGACGTACAGCTTGTATAACCGCTTCATGTTGGATTTTCGCTCCTTGTAAGCGCTTATGGCCGTCTCACGAATCCAACCCCGTAGCTCAACCGAATCGGTCACTTCAAACAAACGCTGAAATTCACAAATATGACGTGAATATTTTTAATACGAACATTTGGAAAAAAATTAGAGTAAACGTTGAAATTACCCCGAAACTCCTCCAAAACGCCTGGAACTCAGACGGCGGCAAATCTCCAAACGTCTGGTAGGAAGCATCGCGTTCCCGAGCGAATTTCCCTATAATCGTCTTCACCCTATCGGCCGAAAGGATTCCTCCTGCGACACGTGGTCGGCCGTTTTCCCACGTCAAGAGCAACAGACCTCCATTCGCCTGAACTACTCTCTCATCGTCGGCGATGTTGATGTCGATCTTTTGGTCCTTCTTTGCCCTGGCTTCCCAGCTCTTCGTGTTGAGGCAGTCGACTTCCACCTTGTAGTCGAAGTACAGCTCGTACCTCGGAATCTCTCTGTACTCGAAAGGAAGGAGCCTCCACTCGTTCAGCGGCAGTTCAGACTCATCCGGCACAAAGTCCTCTTCGGAGGGTCCTGCGACGTCTCCGAGCATCTCCTGGAAACTCCGAGGATCCGGGACCTGGAACTCCCAGCCCGGATAAGTCGGCTGAGTGGGCTGAGTGGGCTGCGGCGGTGACGGAGTGTACATCTCATCATGTACCTCCGGCGCCTGCGAAGCCTGGAAAAATGGAATGTCCATGGTGGCTCGCCTAGGTGCCCTGGCCTTAGGTGCCTTAAGTCTAGGCTCCATTATCTGTAATTGACCGAATAAGACTTTTAAGGTCAATTTGACCGAAAGAATAGAGAAATTCGGCCGAAAATGCCCGAATTACCCTTAGGGGCTAAATTTTTGTGAGTTTTCCAAAATTGCCCCTAAGGGGATAATCTTTTTCAAATTTCCAAAATTGCCCCTAAGGGGCTAATTTTTTGTGAGATTTCCAAAATTGCCCCTTAGGGGCAATTTCTTTCCATATTTCAAAAATTGCCCCTTAGGGGCAATTTTGGAATTTTTCATAATTCCGAAATTGCCCCTAAGGGGTAATTTTTTATATAAATCCAAAATTGCCCCTTAGAGGCTAATTTTTTGTGAGTTTTCCAAAATTGCCCCTAAAGGGCAATTTTTTTATAATTCCAAAATTGCCCCTTAGGGGCAATTTTTTCATAATTCCGAAATTGCCCCTTCGGGGCAATTTTTTCATAATTCCCAAAATGCCCCTAAGGGGCAAATTTTTCATAATTCCCAAATTGCCCCTAAGGGGCAATTTTTTTTTATAATTCTAAAATTGCCCCTTAGGGGCAATTTTTTCATAATTCCCAAATTGTCCCTAAAGGGGCAATTTTTTTTATAATTCCAAAATTGCCCCTTAGGGGCAATTTTTTCATAATTCCCAAATTGCCCCTAAAGTTGCAGTTTTTTTTTATAATTCCAAAATTGCCCTTAGGGGCAATTTTTCATAATTCCAAAATTGCCCCTAAGGGGCATTTTTTTTTAATTCCAAAATTGCCCCTTAGGGGCAATTTTTTCATAATTCCCAAATTGCCCCTAAAGTTGCAATTTTTTCATAATTCCCAAATTGCCCCTAAAGTTGCAATTTTTTTTATAATTCAAAAATTGCCCCTTAGGAGCAATTTTTTCAAAATTCCCAAATTGCCCCTAAGGGTGCAATTTTTTATATAATTCCAAAATTTCCCCTTAGGGGCAATTTTTCAAAATTCCCAAATTGCCCCTAAAGGGGCAATTTTTTTAATAATTCAAAAATTGCCCTTAGGGAGAATTTTTCCATAAATTCCAAATTGTAATTAACATCATAAATAATCCAAAATTGCATAAAACCTAACCCTAACATGCAAACACTAACATGCAAACACAAAATTACATAAAACCTAATCCAAAATTAACATGATTTAACATTATCCATAACTACTTGCAACATTAACATGATTTCCAACATTAACATGCATTTTTTACTTAGAAAGAGCATAATTTTTTTATCAAACACAAAATTTTGACCGTTAACATGGAATGTTTGGATCAAACCCATATTGATCAAAGGCAGAATTAGGGTACTTACCTGAGAAGGGGCGACGGTGGGGTTGACGGCGACGGCGACGGCGACGGCGGAAATCGGCGACGGCAACAAGGGAAGAAGGAGAGAAAAAACGCAGGAGGAAGAAAAAGGGTTCTGCCCAAATTTATCTGCGATATTTGTAACGGTGCACCTTTTAGGGTGCGCCGTTACAAACCGTAACGGTCAGAAATCGAGCCGTTTCTGACCGTTGTCTGAACCCAACGGTCAACTTTTGCAACGGTCAACATATTTGTAACGGCGCACCTTGGTATGTGCGCCGTTACAAGCGAAATTTGTAACGGCGCACATATCCGTGCGCCGTTACTACCAAAATATCCGCGGGAAGTTTAAATTTTCGCGAAATTTACCCGCGAAATTTCGCCGCAAAATTTGATTTTTCGCGTGGCGCCAATTGTGTAACGGCACACATAGCTATGTGCGCCGTTACAAACCTCTTCCCTAAATTTTTCCTAAACTCGATCGTGAATGATAAGCGGTCTTCCCGTGGTTTGATTTTCTTCAAATTTGTACTATACCACGTATATGTAATTTCCAACTAATCGAACGGTTTTGATTGAACATAAAATATATTAATCTACCGAACGTTTGATCATCAATGAGTTTAGGGTTTTTGTGAGTTTTACCTTCCTTAACCCTAAACTCACGCTTTCAACGAAAGTGGAATGTGTTGAAAATAAAGTTTTAATCCAACCGTACGGATAGGAGCGCAATGTATGTGTACTTCATATGCCAAAATTTCATTCAATTCCGATAATGCATGAACCTAGATCTAACCGGTCAATGGGAAGTCAACAGAGTTGACTGGCCTATTTGACTTGTTGTAACGGCGCACGTGGACTATGTGCGCCGTTACAAACGTCCAAAAAAAATATTATTATATTTATGTCGATCCAAAAGTTAATCCGACCGTACCAATTTGAGCGCAATGACTTGTTAGTTCATGTTTCATAATTTCATTTGACTATGTTCAACGTATGAATCTCGATCGGGCTCGAAAACCCGATTTCAAAGGACAAGAGTCAACTGTCTGATTTTTTCCTAAGTGTGGATTTGTAACGGCGCACCTTCCTGTGTGCGCCGTTACAAACCCACACTTAGGAAAAAATCAGACAAGTTGAATGTGAAATTGACCGAATTACCCCTAATTAGGCCGGAATTGACCGAATTACCTTTTTAAGGTCAAATTGACCGAATTAGGGGTAATTCGGTCACGGTCGGAGTTGACCGAATTACCCTTTTAAAGGTCGTATTCACCGAATTACCCCTAATGTAGTCCGAATTGACCGAATTGCCCGAATTACCCTTTGAATGTGAAATTGACCGAATTACCCCTAATTCGGCCGGAGTTGACCCAATTACTCTTTTTTTGGTCGAAATGACCAAATTACCCCTAATTCGGCCGGAATTGACCGAATTACCCTTTCAAGGTGAAATTGACCGAATTACCCCTAATTAGGCCGGAATTGACCGAATTACCTTTTTAAGGTCAAATTGACCGAATTAGGGGTAATTCGGTCGGAGTTGACCGAATTACCCTTTTAAAGGTCGAATTCACCGAATTACCCCTAATGTAGTCCGAATTAACCGAGTTGACCGAATTACCCTTTGAAGGTGAAATTGACCGAATTACCCCTAATTCGGCCGGAGTTGACCCAATTACTCTTTTTTTGGTCGAAATGACCAAATTACCCCTAATTCGGCCGGAATTGACCGAATTACCCTTTCAAGGTAAAATTGACCGAATTACCCCTAATTCGGCCGGAGTTGACCAAATTACTCTTTATAGATGATAGATTAAAAAAACCATTTATTCATAACCAATCAAACATACATATACATATTAAGTATCAAAGTCGGCGGAATCATAATCTTCATGCCCTTCCAAATCGCTGTCATCGGTTTCTTTGTCGTCGTGCTCGGTTTCTTCGTCTTCTTCATCATTCTCAGCTGGAGGTGCTGGCGGTGGACACCGGATTAAGTTTGTTAGATCGATAGTGATACCACCCGGTGTGACGATGTCAATTCGATCTTCTTGGTAAGGTTCATCGACTTCAAACTCCAGGTCGTCGTCGTCACCGGCACAGGCTAAACTGCTCGGTTTGTAGTGACCCCTATGCGACACGACGTTGACAACCTTCCACGGTCCAGATTTAGGGTCGTCGATATAGTATACCTGTTTTGCCATTAAAGCAAGGAAAAATTGGTTTTGTTTGTGACGATCTGTGGACGTGTTGACCGAAATGAATCCATTTGCGTCCTTTCTAACTGTCCGTTCGTCGTACCACCGACACTTGAATAGAACGACTGGCATGCCTTCCGAGTAGGTAAGGATACATACGTCCATAAGAACACCGTAGTAACATATGTCGTTTGCTTCAATCATGACCCCTGAATTTTGATTTCTCCGGCCCTGGTCGATTCTCAAGCATAAAAATTTGACGCCGTTAACAGTACACTGCGAATAAATGGCAGACGAACGAGGACCTCTGGATAGTAGTACCAACTCTCGTTGCCACCCTGGAGCACTCATCTGCACACGGAATTTAAATGAGTTATCCCTAAAATTTGTAAATGGTAATTCAAGTTAACTGATGTCTATTACGTACAATTCTGCGCCACTCGAAGACAAATGACATGACTCGATCTTGAAGAGATTTCCGTGGGTGTATTCGTTGGAACCCTGCACGATGTGATTCTACGAATGTATCTGCTTCGGCAGAATTCTCAATCACTGTCCAATTCGCCCAGAACATCTCGGAGGTGTTCAATTTGTCGTTTCGCACCACGCTCTTAACTTGTACATGTGGGGGAAACAACTGATAAGTTGAAACCTAGAGCTGGACTATCAAAACTTTCGCTGGCTGAAGTGTGGCGGTTAACGTACATCTGAGTGAAGGTGACAGACTCGTGCATCAAGTACTATTGGGCTATACAACCTTCTGGATATCGCGGGGTTTCGGACACTTTTCTTGTACACGCCAAGTTGCCTACAATCGAATTATGAAGGTTAATGTCATATTCGATTATACAGTTCAATGGTAATTCTTCATGATATTTCGAATTCAAGGATCATACCGTTCAATTGGAAACATCCATGTGAAATGAACTGGGCCAGTTCGCAAAACTTGATCCGGGAGGTGCGGTAGAAGGTGAACCATAATTGTACAGAATGAAGGAGGGAAAATAGTTTCCAACTTACAGACTAGAACCACTATATCTTCCCCCAACTTTTTCAGGGCTTTTTTCCTCGGTTCCCTCATGCACAACAATTGAAAGGCCTTGCCCAGCTCTGTTAATGCTTCTGCCACATAAGGCGGAACGTACTTCCGAATGACAAGGGGGAAGATACGTTGCATCAACACGTGACAATCGTGGGTCTTCAATCCGAGGAACTTTTTCTCATCGGGATTCACCTTGCTCTTTAGACTTCCCGCATATCCAGAGGGAAACTTAACAGCTTTTATATGCTCCAGTACTTCCTTCCGATCACGACCCGCCACGCCATAAGGTGCATCTGGGAGCTCCCCGTCTTGCACCCATTGGTCTTGCCGAACACCCTGTTCCTCGTAAGTTCTCCGAGCTTTCACGTCATCCTTAGTCTTCCCTGCAATTCCAAGAACTGTACCTATGACGTTGTCGCATACGTTCTTCTCTATATGCATCAAATCCAACGCATGTCTGACTTTATGAGTTTTCCAATAAGGCAGCTCCCAGAAAATGCTTTTTTGAGACCAACATATACGAACACCACCCCCTTTTCGTTTACTGAATTTCGGATGCAGACTAGGCGGTGGGTATTGATGACGTAGAATCGCACTGAGTACAGCAGCCCCTGAATGCCGGGTAGGCCTTCTCCGTGTCTCTGTCTTCTCGTTAAAGGCCTGCGGCTGAAATCGCAGCGGATGTTTCGGTGGTAAGAACCTACGAGCACCTTGGTAAGAGATTCTTGAGTTACTGTGTTCAGAATCGATCTCGTCCAAGCATAAAGGACATGCCTTATATCCTTTAGTCTGGATGCCTCCCAACATTCCCAAGCCCGGGAAGTCACTTATTGTCCATATCACAGCAGCCCGCATGATGAAAGACTCTTTCTTAGAACCATCCCACGTGACAACTCCGTGCTCCCACAGATGGTTCAACTCATCAATCAGCGGACGCATGAAGTTATTTAAGCATTTCCCCGGTGATTTTGGACCAGATATCAACATGGTGAGGATGTTATACTCCTTTCTCATAGCCATCGAGGGCGGAAAATTCAACGGGATAGCGACTACAGGCCACAAACTGTAACTCGGCGCAGTAGGCCCGTATGGAGAGAACCCGTCGGTTGACAACGGCAGCCGCCCGTTCCGTATTTCTCCAGAAAATACTGGGTATTTAGCGTCAAAATGAATCCAATCCGCACCGTCCGATGGATGTACTAATATTTCATCGTCCTCATTCTCCCGCTCCCTGTGCCATCGCATCCACTCACCCGTCTCTGGGGCAAGATATAAACGTTGAAGTCGAGGAGTCAATGGGAAGTACCACAACGTCTTTTTCGGAACTAATTTTTTTCCCACCTTCGCGTATCGTGCCTCTGCACAAACGCCACATGTCTGGAGTTGCGATTGTGTGCCGTAGTACAATGTGCATCCGTACAGACATGCATCATATTTCACGTGTGGCAGTTGGATTGCCTTCATTTTCTGCTTCGCCGCTGCATAGCTAGATGGATACGTATTAGGTTGGGGTAACGTAGAACAATAATCTTTGGCAACCTTGGTAAAAGCTTCGTCAGACATCCCGGTGCTCTGCTTGATGGACAACATCCTTAACATTGCTGCTAATGAAGTATCCTCACTATTTTCGTACAACGGCTTTTGCGAGTCCGTCACCAACCGGTTGTATGCTGTCATGGTTGCCTTAGCGACTCCCTCCTCGACTTCGGTTATTATTCCAATGTTCTGTTGTTCGTCCTCGTCCTCGTCCTCATCAATCCTTACATCTCTAATCGGGTCTACATCATCCACAAGCTGATGCACAGGATCAACGTATACTGGATTGTTGTCCGACGTCGAACAAGGCTGATTCGCCGATGTTTCCCTCAAACTGATATCCCAATTCCGGCTCGAGCTATCTCCTTCGGCTTCGCCATGATGGAACCACACATTATACGATCTAAGAAAATCTTTCCTCAATATATGATCGCAAATAGTCTCCATATCGTGCCAAGCAGAATTACAACACCTTGTGCATGGACACTTGAAACGTCCCACACCATCTCTTGGAGCGTTTTTTCTCGCAAATTTTACAAAACTGCTTAATCCTTTCATCCATTCCTCACTCATTTTTACGGATCCCATCCATCTCCGATCCATTCTATATATGTAATATATATAAATTCGGTTAACAATTGATTTACATAATATTGCATTATTTCAAAATATGTACGTACCTTCTAATTCACATAAATTACCTAATTACCCTTGTTTGGTCATTTATAACCTTATTACCCCTAATTAGGTCATAAATGACCAAAATACCCCTAATTAGGTTCTAAATGTCCAACAATTATGGGAGAATTTACCCTAATGTTATCATGCAATTAATGGAATCGGGAGAATTGATCCTAATGTTATCATGCAATTCATGGAATCGAGTAATTTATTTCATCAGTTCCAAAACTAATTTAATAAATTTAACATGCAAATTATTCATACAAGCAAAATCATACAAAATCTAAACTTGGATTGATGAAATCATATACAAATTTGCAGTTATATGTAGTGCATTATTTAAAAATTTGTACATACCCTCTCGGGAGATTTGTCTGAGGGTGCTCGGGCAAATTTATAAATTTTCAAAATTACGAAATTACCCTTGTCGGGAGAAAAGTAGGTGTGAGATATGTTGTAGGAAAAGAAGGGGAGGTTCTGCCAAGATTTATAATACATATTTGTAACGGCGCACATACCATTGTGCGCCGTTACAAACTTCTAGTAACGGCGCACATACCAAGGTGCGCCGTTACAAACTAACGGTAACAACAACGGCTCAATTTCCGACCGTTTTCCATAACGGCAACAAAAGTGGTCAACGGTCAACACAATTTGTAATGGCGCACATAACGGTGTGCGTCGTTACATAGGTGTGATATTAACGGCGCACGTTTAACGTTCGCCGTTACAGACATTTGTAACGGCGCACATTTACCGTGCGCCGTTACAAATGTCGGTTCTAACGGTGCACATACCTTTTGTGCGCCGTTACAGTTGCAAAAACTGATAGTGTAAAAAGGTATTTTCGTCTTTTTTGAAAAAAATTTCTAAGTTTCCGTCCAAATTTATAGATTTCCATCCAATTTCTAACGGAATTGTAAAAAAAATACAATTAGCATATCTCAATTTGAACTTTTTATTATAGACGGGGTAAATTGTAAAACGCGTCAGTATGGGCAAACTGAAATTAACCCTAAACTTTATCGTGTATTCAAAGTGATGGCCATGTAACTTGATCTAGATATGAGTTCTAAACCTTGGGAGCAAGATCGTTAAGTAAGCCTACTTGTGCGTGTCATCATCCACCTTACCAGCATCAGACTTTTAGGTTGATCAGAGATCACTGTCAACTTGAACCACACATCTGAAGATTAGAGAAGATTTCGAATTCAACTCAAACGTGAGGTAGATCATTTTTTAGACGATGGCTTTTCAAAATTAAGTAAGATTTTGTTGAGTCATGTGTTCCTTATATACTTTTATGTCTCATCCCTCATTTGAATTGGCAATTGTGCAATTTTGGTGAACCCTTGGGCTTGAACTTGGGTTCTCCCAAGTATGTGTCGTCGTCTAACTCTGACTTGGGCGTGGTGATAAGAACGTATGTTGAGAATCGTGGGATTTCAAACACAGTGATAATAGACAATACTGTTGGGATTTTGTGCCCAAGCACAATGTAATTTCAATCTAGTCATGTAATAAGATTATTAGTTGAAATAAAATCGGCATTCATATTACTAAATGTTGTAGTAATATCTTAAGTATGATTTGATTTGTATCATTGATGTGTCAACACATAACAGTAGATCTACATATCAGATAAAATTTTACTTAAGCAGTCCCCCATCAGAATAGCTTCGTAAGAAGCGATCGGTATGAGGCTAACTCCAAATGATCATGCTCTACTGATCATGGCCAGAATGGGGCCAGAGTTAGGTCATAGTATCACCAGACATGGGTGATATAGGACGACCCGATCATGAGTATGTTACATAGACACAGTCATGAACATACTCATATGTCGGCACATGAAATCACGTTCTCAGATGGAATGATCATTGAGGTCACTATGTAATGAGTGACGAGTTTGACTCAGTCTAACGTCTCCTATAAAAGGTTTACAATAACGACTGTGATTGGCTCGATCACGAGTTACATGAGTTGACTCAATAGATCACTGAAAATTTTATCCCTCATACGGACGTATGAGCAGATATCTGTTTAGGCCACTTGATGAGTATAACTGAAATACAAAAGCATGGCCATGCAGTCGACACATGACTGTCTATGCCTCGTGGTTGTCAAAATATCAAGAGAATAAAAGGATAGATTCATGTACGACAAGGTTAAGTCGAAATCTCGATAATCACAAGCGTTGGGTAATCATAATGTCTTGCTGGAAGCCACTCATGATGGAAAGAGTAAAATGGTAATTTTACCAGTTCGCCAACATGTCGTGAGCCTAGAGGGTCACACACTAAAGGTTGAGTAAAACGGATGGAATCATATAGAGGAATCATGAGAGAGACAAAATCTTGTTTTGGATTAAACTGGATTAGACCGATTTCGGTTTAGGATTAAACCAAAAATCAATAACGGTTTAGCTGGACCAATAAAATGTAATGTAAATAAATAGATTTAATTAATTTAGCTAAACAGGGCCTAGCCAGATTAGGCTAAGCCAGAATGAGCTTCGCTACATTAATTAATTAATAAGCTTTGGATTTTAAGCCCATTAAGGCTTTTAATTAATTATTTCCTAAAAAGAGTTATAAAAAGGAAAAAATTTCAAACCCCTCTCTCTCTCTCTCTCTCTCTCTCTCTCTTGGCCGACCGGCCCCCTCTCCCTCTCTCCTTCCCGTTTTGCTTGCTTCGATCTTCTAGTAAGGATCGTTGTGAGTATCTTCGGATTGCTCTTCCTGTGTGGACGTTCTTTAAAGGTCACTGAATCTTATTTAGTGACAAAGGGATTTGAAATCAAGGTAAATCTATAAATGTTATTCTAGCCTAGATCTCATGATCAATTAATGATCATGTAAGATCCTTATTAAATATGGAACTTTGAGGTTAATTTCTTGTATGGGCATGAAAATAATTGACTGGAACCCTCAAAAATTCCTTCAGTGACATCAGACCAAGTTACACATGATTATTGTATTCGAGCTTGATAGGCTAGATTTAATTTTGCAATTTATTTCGGTGTTATGAGATTGAAATTGCAAATTTTCAGTTTTTGGTTAATGAATTAATTGTTGGAATTTATTTAATTATTGCTGAAAATAAAATTTTGATCGAGCGAGATTAGGTCGAGACCCGCGGGAGACCGAGGCTAGCCGAGAGGCTAACCCCGGTCGAGCCACGGGCCGACCGGCCGGAACGGGAAGGCCGACCAGATCTGCCCGTGGCAGATCTGGCCAAGCCTCTCGGCTCCGGCCAGGGGAGGTCACGGCCTGACCGTAACCGGCCAGGCGGCCCACCACGGCCAGTCCTCACGGGCTGGTCGGTCATGGCGCGGCCAGCCCTGGCAGCTAGGGTTTGGCCGAACCTTCATTGGCCCTCGGGTCAATTTTGGTTCGGTCAAAACGGAAAAGATTCGGGTCAGAACCGACCTAGAAAAATCCAGAATTTGCAGCGAGAATTAATTAAAATTTCAGGCTGGTTCAGTTTCGATTAATCAGAGCGTGAACTAATTTAATTCATAAATTAACCGGTCCAAAATAAAGGTTTCAATAAACCGTATTTTATGATTTAAATCAAGATAAAATTGGAATTAATTTGTTTGCTTGATAACATGCTTGTTTGACAACATGATTCTCTGATAACACGGTGTTTGCAACATAATTGCTAAGTTAGCCCGATTTAGAATTTAATTTCGATTTGCAACCTGGGAGTTGCTTTTGGATTGTAATTGAATTGTGACTTGCGTGTCACGATATTTATTTTATTTAAATTTTAATGTAATTACGTAAATCCAACACGAGAAGGACGGTGATCCCGAGGAGGCGTGGAGCCAGTAGGAGTCCTTGAGAATGAGGAAAGACAAGACCTAGTATAGCTTTAGTTTATTCCAGTAGGATTAGCGGCCTAGCTAAAGCAAGTTTACATTTATGTTTATGAATGTATGATTTAATTTTTCATAAGTTTATGTTAATTAGATCATCAACCACATGTGTAAAGATTAATAATAATGAGTTAATCACGCACATGTAAACCGGAATGAAAATATCTCTACATGGATTTGTAGATGATAATTTCAAGTTAAGATCAAGTAATGATCAGTGAGAATGGACATTTAAACGGCAAGTAATTTCAAGTCAAGCTAGATACCGTCCACTTTTCATCACTTCGATTAGTTCACAGACCCATGGGTGGATACGATTAACGTGGATCCATGGGAATGGGTTCTAATAGAAGATAGAAAATCTTGCATGGGTGCGTGCGCATTAGCGTAGTAACCATGCAGATTGAACCATGCGTTGAAAGTGGTAGACTTGGCTGCGATTCTCAGATGATCTGAGCCAGGGTATCAGATATAGGGCAATGTCGTATACATATAATGTATAAGCCTTAGCCAAGAATCATATGGTTTTGTGAAAGGACTGGACTATCCTACTCCAATGTCCAAAATTGGGGCGATGAGATTAACTCACTTCAGTTTTGGGTACGCGGAGATTTTAGTTTAGATTTAGATATAAGAATCAGATATGTTCATACTCAAGTATCTCGCACTTCAACTTAATTAAGAATCTCATTGAATTTATTTTCATGTGTAGATTAAATGGCACCGTCGCAACCCAAATCAACATGTTCTGGCAGTAAAGCACTAAAGTCTCTTCTGTCGAATGACAAGCTGTCAGGAACCAATTTCCTGGTTTGGGAGAGGAACCTGAAGCTTGCCCTTCAGTATGACAGACAGGAGTATATCCTTACGGATAAGCCAATGAAAGTGTCTGCAGATGATGCCAGCGAGGCCGATAAGAATACTTATGACAAGTATCTTAGGGATCAACAAGATGTTGGCATCCTCGTGGTCGGGTCCATGGAAAATGACACCCAAGACCAGTTTATGCATCTCATGGACAATCCACAAGAAATGATGGAGGAGATCAAAGTATACTACCAGAAGAATGCTCGTGTCGAAAGATACGACACTCTTAGGGAGTTATTCTACAACAGACACAATGTTGGTGAGGTAGTGAGCCCACATATCCTCAAGATGAAGTGGCTCTTTGATCGCTTGTCCAGTCTAGGTCACAGCTTCACAGAGCAGCTGAAACCAGACATAGTTCTAATGTCGCTTCCTAAGCTTTATGGAGATGTGATTACAAGTTACAATCTCCATAATATAGAAAAGACCATCAAAGAACTACATGGAATGTTGGTGACAGCAGAGAAAAATCTCAAGGGCAAGACCCCTGAGGTTCTGATGGTCAATAAGGATGTCAACTTCAAATGAGCTGGCAAACCTACTGGCAGGTCACCGGGACATCCCAACAAGGGCAGGGCACCAGCAGTGGTGGGTAAGGGTAAGGCGCCAATGCACCTAGATGGACAGATAAGGGTACCCATAGGTCCGAAGATCTAAGCGGTTCCTAGAAACGAAGGGAATACTTCGACCTCAGGGGTAATCTCTTATTAATGCCAGCAGCCAGGTCATTGGAAAAAGGATTGCATGCAACACAAGGAATATGTGAAGGGCTTGCAGAAGGGAGGACACCCTTCAGGACCTGGATCAGGTATTTACGTTGTTGAGTATAATCTCAACGTTACTTTCTCAGATACATGGGTAGTTGATACCGGAGCAGAAACTCACATTTGTGTTAATCTGCATGATCTGGAAAGTAAGAAGCTCATTGGGAAAGGCGAGCGGGATCTGAGAGTCGGAGACAACAGTTCGGTGTCAATGACGATTATTTTAGTTTTGGAAGATGTCTTATGTGTACCTACTTTTAGTAGAAATATTATTTCAGTGTCCAGTTAAACTTGGTTTTGTATTTACCATAGATAATGGTTTATTTACTTTATCAAGAAATAATATTGTTTATGGCACTGCATCTATGGTTGGTGGTTTATACGTTCTAAATGTTGATAACTCTAACTACAGTTCAAATTATAACGTAAATAAGAGGTTGAAGTCGGATGACTTAAACCAGACAGTGATGTGGCACTGTCGTCTAGGCCATACTGGCGAGAAACGCTTCTCTACACTTCACAAGTGTGGGCTATTAAGTCCGTTTGAATTCACACCAATCGAGAGATGTGAATCTTGCATTATGAGAAAGATGACAAAGGCGCCTTTTCGCGGCTTAGGTGAAAGGGCGAGTGATGTGGCACTCGCCTTTTGGCTCTCGATCGGATGACTTAAACCAGACAGTGATGTGGCACTGTCGTCTGGGCCATATTGGCGAGAAACGTTTCTCTTTACTTCACAAGTGTGAGATATTAAGTCCGTTTGAATTCACACCAATCGAGAGATGTGAATCTTGCATTATGGGAAAGATGACAAAGGTGCCTTTTGGCAGCTTAGGTGAAAGGGCAAGTGATCTCCTGGGCCTAATACATTCAGACGTATGTGAGCCCATGAGCACACAAGTCAGGAGAGGTTTCAGGTACTTCATAACCTTTACCGACGATTTCAGTAGGTATGGGTATGTCTATTTAATGAGACATAAGTCGGAGTCCTTTGATAAATTCAAAGAATTCCAGAATGAAGTACAAAACCAACTTGGTAAAATTATAAAGGCACTTCATTCTGATCGAGGTGGCGAGTACTTAGATCAAGAAGTTCTCAATCACCTAAGGGATAATGGTATTCTCTCGGAACTAACTCCGCTAGGAACCCCTCAGCTGAATGGTGTTTCCGAACGGAGGAACATTGCTTACTCGACATGGTTCGTTCCATGATGAGTCATGCCGACCTTCCAGTATCTTTTTGGGGTCATACCCTAGAAATGGCCGCATTCATTTTGAATTGGACACCTACAAAGGCAGTAGAGACCACTCCATTTGAGGTTTGCCAAGGGAAAGCTCCTAAGTTGTCTTTCCTCAAGATCTGGGGGTGCGACATATAATTACCCAAATGCCCTCAATGTATAATTTTCTAGTTTTATATAATTACCCCTTTACCCTTATTTGAATAATTGACTTTACCAAAAGATTAAGGGTAAAATGGTCTTTGTAAGTAAACAAATAAAAAATTAAAACTTTTAAAATAACTTATGAAATTATATTTATATCCCTCTCTTTTAATACTAATTACACACTATACCCTACCCTAATTCTCTTCCACTTCCGCAACCACACCATAACCACAACCCTTCCAGTTCCAATTCCACTGCCTCACCCTGGAGCAAGCCGTCGGGACCCACAACCTCACCATCTTCGCTCTCAATCACTGATCCGCCTCAACCTTGGACACCCACCATTTGAGCACCAGCTGGAGCTTTAGCAAGAGGGTCGTCAACTCCGCCGAGGTCATCCACCCAGACGATGTCGTTCGCCCCGACGGCGTCATCCACGGAATCGAGCGCCTCATCGTCCCTCGCTCCGTCCAGGAGGACTTCAACCGGAGGAGGAGCCTCAGCTCCATCTCCGCGGTGCTTCCCCAGGGCGCTCCGGTGGTGGACCCCAAGACCCACCGCCTCAAGAAGTCCTCCGGCTCATCCCCGGTTGCCTCCGGCGACCAGACCTGGATCGATTCGACCATCCCGTCCTCGACTCCGACAACCACTTCCAGACCCCAGACGTTGTCTTGTTTTGTTCTGTTGTTTTAATTTAAGTTGTTTTGTTTATCAATTTAGTTCACTGAAATTAGAAATTAAAAAAATTTCTCAGTGCTCAATTATGTTTTGGTGCACGATTATGTATGATTATGTGTTGAATTTGATCAAATATTTGTTGAATGAGATGCTTTGATGAATAAGAGATAGGGGAGAGTGAGAGATGGGAGATGAGAGATAAGGGGTTGAAGAATGGGGCAATATGGCCATTTCACTAGTATTTATGTTTTGTTTTTTATTTTATTTTTTGAAAATACTAAAATACCCTTATCCACACAGTTATATTTTTTTTATTCAATTGGGGGTAATTTGGTCATTGTATAGTTATATATTTTTTATTTCATTGTATACTTGAAAATTCAAATTTTCCCTCAAACTTTACTCATATTAGTCCTTCAATGAGGGATGAAATAGTCATGTCATAATCATATCAATAATCACAACAAATCAGAATTATAACTCAATGGCATTTTGGACTTTTTACAAACCACATCAGTTAAATCTAACAAAATTTGAGTTAAGTGTAACGTAATCAAAGTTTGGGGAGTGAGAGAAAAAAATTGAAAGTTGGGTATAGTGATATGAGAACGAGGTTTGAGATGGTATAGTGATCTGTAATTATCCCTTCTATGTACAAACCCTAGTCAAGAATTACATGAACTTGTAATTGGATGAGTTATCCTACCTTTGTACCATCAGTTGGAGCGGTGAGCCTAAGTTCACTTCAATCGAGGGTATGCGAGGATCCTGGTTCTGATTCTAAAATTTTAGAATCAGAAAAGTGTTTTAGAGCTCAAATCTCCGACTTTAATTTTAATTAATACTAATTAAAATTACTTTTATCGTGTAGATATAATGGGAAATACAACACACTCTAGCAAAAGCGCACTAAGGTCCCTAATCGAGCAATATAAGCTTAACGGCATTAAGTTTCTCGATTGGGACTGGAACTTGAGACTTGTTCTCAAGCATGAACGTAAGGATTATATCATTACCCAGGACCCACCTGCTGAGACAGCACTAAACGCCGCTAGGGCGGTAAGGGATGCTTACCAAAAATTCCTTAGCGACCGGATCGACGTTCCGTGGATCATATTGGGCAGCATGGTGCCTGACTTACAGAAACAGTTCATGGACATTTCAGATGATCCTAAGGCCTTAATGGCAGAGGTCAAGGAAATGTCTAAGGAAAAAGCGCGGTTGAAAGATATGAAACTTTTACCGATCTGATGTCCTGCAAGCTCAACGTTGGAGCTCCGATTAGTCCCCATGTCTTGAAGATGAAACATCTTCTGGAGCACCTGACTAGACTCGGTCTTGTTTCTCAGAAGGAAATGGTTTCAGACTTTGTGATGCATTCACTTTCAGATACATATCGTGATTTCATTGTAAATTACAATATGCATGACATGGAAAATACTGTGATAGAGCTCCATGGGATGCTCGTGACCGCTGAAAAGAGCCTCAAGGGCAAGTCTAATGAGGTTCTTATGGTCAACAATCAAGTCAAATTCAAGAAAGCTGGGACGGGTAAGGGTAAGGCTCCGGGGCACCTGGCAGGGAAAATTAGACACCCTAAGGGTCCAAAGGTTCAAGCAGTTCCTAAGGCTGCTGTGAATGCTAAGGACACACAGGTTGTCTGTTATTATTGCCAAGAGTCGGGGCACTGGAAAAGGGATTGCAAAAGGCACAAGGAGTATCTGAAGAAGAAGGGGACTTTCACGTCTTCAGGACCAGGTATTTATGTTATTGAGTTTAATCTCAGTCTTTCTACTTCAGATTCTTGGGTACTCGATACCGGTGAAGAGTTTCACATTTGTGTTAATGTGCAGGTTCGAAAAAGTAGAAGAGATATGGGCAGAGGCGAGAAACACATCTCAACACTGCACAAGTGTGGACTTCTAAGTCCATTTGAATTCACTTTAACTGAGAGATGTGAATCTTGCCTAATGGGAAACATGACAAAGGCACCTTTCACGGGTTTCGGTGAAAGGGTGAGCGACTTGTTAGGTCTTATACATTCCGATGTATGTGGACCCATGACTACTCAGGCCAGAAGGAGTTTTATTTACTTCGTCACATTTACTGATGATTTCAGTAGATATGGCTATGTCGACCTAATGAGACATAAGTTTAAAACCTTTGACAAGTTCAAAGAGTTCCAAAATGAAGTGCAAAACCATTTTGGAAAGAGTATAAAGGCACTTCGATCTAACCGGGGTGGTGAATACTTAGACCAAGAGTTTCACAGTCATTTAAAGGATTGTGGGATCCTCTCTCAATTGACTCCGCCTGGAACACCTCAGTTAAATGGTGCAGACCTTACTAGATATAGTTCGATCAATGATGGGTCAGGCTAATCTCCCAATCTCATTCTGGGGTTATGCCCTGGAAACGGCCGCATTCATTTTGAATCGGCCTCCGACAAAGGTAGTGGAAAGTACATCATACGAAGTATGGAGTGGGAAGAAACCCACGTTGTCTTTCCTAATGATTTGGGGATGCGAAGCTTATGTCAAGCGTTTGCAAGGCGATAAGCTCGAACCCAAATCAGACAAATGTGTCTTTGTAGGGTATCCCAAGGAAACAAGGGGTACTATTTCTACAAACCCAACGAGAACAAAGTTTTGGTTGCTCGTGTTGGGGTATGTTTGGAAAGGGAATTTATTTCCAAAACAGCTAGTGGGAGTCCCGTGCATCTCGAAGAAATTCGAGAGAGTACGGAACAGCCTGAAGCAATTTAGGAGCATGCTATGCAAGATGTAGAAATACAGGAGCCTGAGGTGGTTGTAGATCAAGGACCAATCCCTACAAAAATTCCAGAAGGTCCAAGGAGGTCTGAAAGATCTCGTCAAGCTCCCGTCAGATCTGGCTTTCTAGCCACTTAGGGAAATGACTTGATATTTGTGGATCAAGATGATCCAGCAACCTTTCGACAAGACTTGGTCAGTACCAACTCTGATAAATGGCAGGAAGCCATGAATGAGAAGATGAAATCCATGTATGATAACCAAGTATGGAAACTGGTTGATCAAACCACTGGGATAAAACCCATCGGTTGTAAGTGGGTCTATAAGCTCAAGACCGACATGGATGAAAAACCTCAAACCTATAAGGCTAGATTGGTTGCAAAAGGTTATCGCCAGATTGAAGGTCTGGATTATGATGAAACGTTTTCACCAGTAACCGTGGTCAATTCTATCTGGATCATTCTAGACATAGCTGCATACCACGACTATGAGATATGGCAGATGGATGTCAAAATCGCATTCCTTAACGGGAACTTAAAAGAGGACGTGTATATGACACAACCTAAGGGTTTTGTCGATTTAGAGAATCCCGAAAGATATGTAAGCTGCAAAGATCCATTTATGGGTTGAAGCAAGCTTCACGGAGTTGGAATCTTCATTTTGATGAGGCTATAAGAGAATTCGGCTTCATCAAGAATGAAAATGAACCTTGCATTTATAAGAAAGCGAGTGGGAGTAACATTGTATTCCTAGTGATTTATGTCGATGACATATTGATCATCGGGAATGACATCCCGACCTTGCTTGAAGTCAAAGGTTGGCTAGGGAAGTACTTCTCAATGAAAGACTTAGGTGATGATGAATTCATTTTGGGCATCAAGATCTACAGCGATCATTCCAAAAGGATTTTGGGCTTAAGTCAAAGCACTTACATAGACAAAGTGTTGAGAAGATTCGCAATGCTTGATTCTAAGAAGGGATACATACTCATGCGTCATGGCATTAAGCTTAGCAAGAAACAGGGTCCTAGTACGCCTGATAAGCTGAGCAAGATGAGTAAGATCCCATATGCCTCGGCTATAGGCAATGATATGCACGAGACCAGATGTCTCATTCGCACTCAGCTGTGCCATCAGATTTCAGTCTAACAATGGACTGATGTCAAGACCATTCTTAAATATTTGAGGAGGATTAAGGACGTATTCTTAGTATATGGAGGGATAGATGAGAACTAGCAGTCAAAGGATATGTTTATGCTAGTTTTCAGAAAGCTCATGATGACTTCAAATCTCAGGCGGGATATGTCTTTGTGTTGAACGGTGGAGCATTCAGCTGGAAGAGCTTCAAGCAAGCCACAACTGCCGATTCTACGACGGAGGCTGATTACTTAGCTACAGCGAAAGCAGCTAAGGAGGCCGTATGGGTTGAAGCTTTCTAACCGGGTTAGATGTAATTTCGCGAGCTTCTGATCCGGTAAGTTTGTTGTGTGACAACACGAGGGGCCATAACGCTTGCTTAGGAGCCCAGATTCCACAACATAACCAAACACATACACAGAAAGTATCACATTATCACAGAGTACGTTGATAATGCTGGCGTGGAGATTATATATGTTCCAACTCATGATAGTATGGTCGATCCCTTGACGAAGGCTCTATCGCACCCTAAGCATGAAAGGCATGTGAAGTCTATGGGAGTAGATTGGAACTAGGGGCAAGTGGGAGATTGTTAGGGTTGTGCCATATCCCAATGTAATAAGTTATTTACATTGTAATGTTTTATCATCTTTCAGAATAAATAAAACGGCATTATATTACTAATGTGTTGTAGCAATATATGAAATATGGTTTGATTTGTATCATTATGTGTGTCATCACTAATAGTAGAACTGTGGATCTTAACGAATCATATGTAATGTGTCCCTGGTCAGTTAAGCTTCATTAGAAACGACCAATATATGACTAACTCCTTATGATCACACTCTACTAATCATGGCAAGTCGAGTGCCGGAGTTAGATCATAGATATCACTAAGAGAATGATATTGGACGACCCGGTGGTGAGTATGTAGCATAGATGATGTCATGAGCATACTCACATATCGTAGTTTGTCGTTGTATCCTTAGACTAGGTAGTCTTTATGATCACTATGCAATAAGTATTTGAGTTTAACTTAGTCTAACGTTGCATGTAAAAGGGTAGCTACAACGACTCTGATTGACTTTAATATAAGTTACATGAGTGAACTCGAAAGACGGCTAAGGGATTTATCACTCATACTCCGGTATGGGAATGATATCTGTTTAGGCCACTTGATGAGTATGACTGAAGGAAATTGCATGGCCATGCGGGAGATACTTAGTATCAGTTTTCAGTGGTCTCAGATATCTAAAAACAGTGATTGATAAATAAGGATGACAGTTCTATGCCTTATGATCAATCTGAATATCGGGTGATAACAGGATAGTGACATGAACGATAAGAGGTTAAATTGAATCATTGATAATCATGGACGTTGGGTAATCATAATGTCTTGCTAGAGGCCACTTATGATGGAAAGGGCGAAATGGTAATTTTGTGCCGGTCTGTCAACGGGTCATGAGCCTAGAGGGTCACACACTTTAAGCAATGTATATAGCAAAAGGAACTTGAAAAGTCAGTATTCGAGAAGTATGAGAATCGGGAGAATTTGTCTTTCGGTTTACTTAAATCGGAACGATTTAGATTGAACCAGTTGGTTAAGAAAATCAGTTTAAAAAGATTGTGTCGGTCTAGCTAAATCATTTAATTAGAACCCAATCTAAATGAGTTTAATTAAGGTATTTCTAGAATGGGCCATGAGCCCATCTTAATTATAATAATTTTATAATTATAAATTAAGATGATAATAATGAGAATTAAAAGTAAAAATTCATGGTTTTGAATTTTGTTTTAATTCTCATTTAATCACTATAAGTGACCCAACCCCTCCATCTCCTTCATGCCGTGCCCTCTCTCATTTTACTACTTCTTCATTCTAATTCTAGCAAAATTGTGTGGAGAAACTTTGAGTGAAAAGAACCTTGCATGTGTGGACTATTCTACAGAAAACAATAATCTTTTTTATTTATTGAATCAAGTTTGGAAAAGATAATTTCCATGTTCTTATTATGCTCAAATTATCATAACATGATGGTCAGATTAGTTTAGTTCAATTTTCCATTGTCAAATTTGCTTCCGTTGCATGAAACTATTTATTTGTAACCCATGGAATTCCAACATTGTAAACCTATTAGAAAGGTTAAAGTCGAAACTCATGGTTCGAGATTTCATAGGAAAATAATTTGGACTATTAGTCATTTGGCTTGGCGCTGATACCATCTTTGGCTTAGGCTTGGACACGGGTTAGGCTGAGCTTGGGACTGGGTTGAGTACTAGTGGTGTGAGATAAATTATCCTTTTGGGGAATATTTATTGAAATGTATTATTAATTTGAATTTCAAATGGTTTTGAATAGTTATACATTATAGGCGACGTGCATGGTTATGTGATGATATTCCATGAACATTTTCTAATTCCCATAATTGATTGTTGACTACTACTCCTTGATACCCTCGAAAAAACACCAATTTTTGGGTAGTTAATTTTCATATTTTCACCTTCTTTTCGTTCGACTTAGGTACGAAAACCCATCTATTTTAGTTCTTTTGCTTCACGGCCTCTGTTAGCAAAAATTGCAGATTTTATGGCCAAAAAGGGCCTTTCTGGAGATTTTCCAAGGTTTCACTATGGCCAAAGGCCATGGGCCCGTGACTAACAAAGGGCCACTATGTAGCCACCAACTAGAGCCCAACAACTTTCCAAAAATGCCAAGAAACACGACTACACCATGGGAATGTCCCCATGGAAAAGCAACACGCCATGCCCGTGGCAGGCTTCGAGGCCAAAACAGCAGGGGAAACTGTGGCCACTCAACCACTTCAGATCGTAGAGAAGTTGTTGGGGTTTGGGGGATATCATACATAGCAGCGGAAACAATATAACAAAAGTTTAACCCCGAACCCTAGCAAGGATCTTCTGCATGTTTAAGCCTAATTGATCAAAGGGTTAGATCTTCAAGTTTACCTCTTGTAGATTCAACTTTACACGACCTGTAGATTCAACTTTACACGACCTTTGAGAGTGAACATGTCCTTCACGAATTGCGCACTCTACTGGTATCCACACGAACAAGTTTTGTTCGAAACTTGACGAAGAACAACCTACTAGAATTGTTCTTCTCAAATCAGATCTGATCAATTAATGATCATATGTGGATTATTAGGTGGAGTTGCTAATGTCGCAAATATCGCATTAGGGTTTCAGCCAAACCGATGCAACATACATATAGGCAAAGGGTGTATGGATTTTATTCATAAAATTCTACTTATTCATGAATTCCTAATTAAGAATTATTCCCAAAACTCATGCTCATTAATTCCCAATTGCCTAATAGAAATCTGATTCGTTTTACGAAATTGAAAACTGAACAGTACTATCGCCACGGACCCGCCACGAGGTCGTGGCTGATTCAGCCGCTCCGTGGCCAACTCTTGGTCACGGAGGATCCACGGTCGCGTGGCCCCTTGGATGTCCTGTGCCCAACTTTTTCCACGGGCTCGTGGCCACTTGGGTGATCCGTGGCCAACTCTTGGTTACGGTCCCCTTAGGTCAAGTGTCCTATTTTTCACTTGTACTCCAAAATGTTTCGGACTTGCTTTTTGTGTGTGACCCTGTAGGCTCATGATTACATTAGAAAATATTTATAATCTCTATTCGTTGCATTCATCATAAGTGTTCTTTAGTAAGACATTATGATTACCCAACGTGCAAGATGATCGGTGATTCGATTTAACTATTTTTTGTAGTTATCACAATCCCTTTGTCACTGGATATCTTGTTTGAACATAAGGCATAGAAAAATTCACCCTTATATATTCAAACCTTTTTCTTGATCTCGAGATGACTGAATACGATAACTCATTATCACTGATGCAACCGCTCACTTTGTTTCAGTCTTTCTCATCAAGAGGCCTAAACAAATACCGCTCCTATTAGTACGTGAGAACAAATCCCTTGACCGTCAACTGTATTCCTCATATATCCCATCACATAGCCAATCATACCTCTATTGTAGCCAATTACGGACAACGTTGAAGAGTATGTCAAACTATGAGAGTTGCTATATAGGAATCCACAGAGACTCCTAAGTCTATAAGGATTCAATGATACTACGATAGCTAAGAATGCTCATGAATTTTATCTATGACACATTTCTCAGGTCAGGTCGTCCAAATATCATTTCTTTCCCGAAATTATATCTATGATTCTAGCTTAGTAACTTTTTACGCATGATCAGTAGAGCGTGATCATCAGTCATCCTCATACTGGTCGCTTTATATATGATGGCATATGTGTAGCTTACTGACCAGGGACCTGCTAAGTACAATTTGTGGCAATATCAATTGTCGTGTCTAAGGGTTCTACTATCAGTGCGGACACACATGATGACCTTAGGCTAAATTATGCTTAGCTTATTATCATAACACAATAAATAATAAAAAGTGCCAATTTATTACTAATAGAAGATAAAACGTTTTATCCATAAAATGTTATTGGACAAGGGCATATATCTTTCAGTCTCCCAGTTGCCCTTTTTCCCAGTCTATATTACATTTTAATCTCATCCCTGCCACATGACCCTCATGTTTCGGCTGTGTTAAAGCCTTCGTTAATGGGTCGGCTATATTATCTTCTTTAGCAACCTTGTGTATCTTTACTTCTCCTTCCTTTATCATTTCTCTGATGATGTGGTAGTGCGTGAGTATATGTTTGGATTTGTAATGTGATCTTGGCTCTTTAGCTTGCGTTACGGCTCCAGTGGCCAACTTTTTCCACAGGCCCGTGGCATCTTGGGTGATTCGTGGCCAACTCTTGGTCACGGTCCCCTTGTGGTCACGTGTCCTATTCTCCACTTGTACTCACAAATGTTTTGGGCTTGCTCTTTGTGTGTGACCCTTTAGGCTCATAATTACATTGGCAAATGAGCCTAATCTCTATTCGGTCCATTCATTATAAGTGATCTCTTGTAAGACATTATAATTACCCAATGGTCATGATGATCGGTGATTTGATTTAAACTTTTGTTGTGGTTATCACAATCCCTTTGTCACTGGATATCTTGTTTGAACATAAGGTATAGAAAAAGTCACCCTTATATATTCAAACCTATTTTTTGATCCCGATATGTCTAAACGGATATCGCTCCCACTAGTACGTGAGGGACAAATCCCTTGACCGTCAACTGTATTTCTCATATATCTCATCACATAGCCAATCATACCTATATTGTACCCAGTTACAGACAACGTAGAAGAGTATGTCAAATCATGAGAGTTCCCATATAGAAATCCACAAAGAGTCCAAAGTTTGTAAGGATTCAATGATACTACGACAACTGAGAATGCTCGTGACTTTTATCTATGACACATTTCTCAGGTTGGGTCGTCCAAATATCATTTCTTCCCCAAAATGATATCTATGATTCTGGCTTAGGTACTCTTTACACATGATCAGTAGAGCGTGATCATCAGCCATTCTCATACTGGTCGCTTTATATATGATGGCATATGTGTAACTTATTGGCCAGGGACCTGCTAAGTACAATTTATGGCAATATCAATTGTGTGTCTAATGGTTCTATTATTAGTGATGACACACATGATGACCTTAGGCTAAACTATGCTTAGCTTATTATCATAACACAATGAATAATAAAAGTGTCAAATTATTATTAACAAAAGATAAAACGTTTTATACATAAAATGTGATTGGACTAGGGCATATATCTTTCAGTCGTGACTGAAACTTGCAAAGAACGGAGTTGACCGTAGCCGTCGCCACGGTACGTGGCCATCCCGTGGCCAAGAGATCAGTCGCCCACGCAGACTTCGTGACCGCTAAAAAAAGGCACGACCTTACCACGGTCTCGTGGCGATTCGACCACGCCCCCGTGGCGGGTCGGAAACTTTTCAGTATTAAAGGCGCTCCGCTGAAATTGAAAAGTATCGATTAAAATTCATAATTAAATCTGAGAGGGCCAGAGCTATGGTTGATGATGATTCGTTCCGTTAATTTCGAATATATTACCCAAGTTTGCTAATATACTGTAAAAAGGAGTTGGTAAATGGAAATGAGTAAACGAAACTGGGTTTAAATCTGACCTTTAAGTAGGCTGGTTGATACAGTAGTAGCATCCAAAGATCCAGAGTTTTCACAGAACATAATACTAATAAGTCGGTTAAATCTGAACTTTAAGTAGGCTGGTTACCTTAGCGAGTTATAGACTGTTTATCTACTTACCCAGGGGTATTAGGTTGATTAGGAATTCTTTTTACTTCCCTAAAATAGCAAAACCCTCGTGCATATTTATAATTTAATTCCTAATATATTAATTATTTATTTAATCTAACTCAACGATGTTTAGATTAATGAATTTAATTCTTTTATAATCTTGTATATCTGTCTTTATTTTCATTATTTTTATTTTTTATAACTCCAACCTTTCGATCAATCAAGATCAGTCATGAAATTTAATTAGAGTGTCTGAAGTTAGATATATATTTATTTTCCTTTGGGTTCGATAAACCCATGGTCGTAATTCACTACCAAGTATTACTTGCGACCGGTACACTTTCGGGAATCTGAAATTCGACTCGCATATTTTTGCGTGTCGCATTTTGGACGCACTACTCCTGTAAATAAACTCTTTACAGTTGCTCATTCGTTTTACGAAAAACTGCATATCCCTAGAGCTTCCGTTTTTTATGATTTCTAAGAACGTAATGTTTTGAGTTCACTGCAGGACCAGAGTTCTTAACAGAGAACCACTCGTTGAGGGTTCATCGACTTTACTGTTTTGGTTCTTAACTCTAATCACCTAGACTTACAATTTGTTCTTTGCTCTAGGGTATTTCCATCATATAGTTCCATTCTCTGTCAGTGTGAGTGGGTATGGAGAAGAGAAGTAAATGGGTTAGCCCTAGGAAGCAACTAGTCTCCACCGCGACCATCTCTAGAAATTTCTTATAAGTCAACACTCTGTCACGACACAACATTCGATCACCAAAGTTGTAAGTTCACTTTCCATTACGGTTGTCGAGATTACATTCAACATTTAGAGGGGTGTATTCAATCATGATTTTAATGGATTTAAGAAGTCTTTCCAAGTCTTGTGGTATATCATGATTTTAGAAATACTTTTAAAGTCTTGTGGTATTCAATCATGACTTTAAAAATACTTTGAGGGGGTGTATTCAATTAGGATTTTAATGGATTTTGAATGACTCTTTCTTAAAGTTTACAAGACTTTTTCATGTCTATAAAGAGTCTTGATGATTTTAATGGAATGACTTTGCAAATCTCATGATTTGAGATGATACTTCTAAAAGAGTTTGTTATGCCTACAAAAACTTTTAAAATCATTCAAAGTCATCAATTTCTCAAAATCATTTAAAGTCATTGACTTTTAGAATACCTTTAGAGTTTAAAAGTATTCTTAAAGTCATAATTGAATATCAAAAGACTTTAAAAATATTTTTAAAGTCATAATTGAATACCACAAGACTTTAAAAGTATTTCTAAAATCATGATTGAATACCACAAGACTTGGAAATACTTCTTAAATCCATTAAATTCATTATTGAATACACCCCCTTAAAATCTAAAGATATCCTAAAAGTAAATGACTTTAAATGATTTTGAGAAATTGATAACTTTGAATGATTTTGAAAGTATTTGTAGGCATAACAAACTCTTTTAAAAGTATCATCCCAAATTATGAGATTTGCAAAGTCATTTCATTAAAATCATCAAGACTTTTTATAGACTTGAAAGAGTCTTGTAAACTTTAAGAATCCATGAACTTTTAAAAGTCATTCAAAATCCATTAAAATCATAATTGAATACACCCTCTTAATGTCTATACCAAGTCTAAGCTTCACTCTATCTTCATGTTCTCGGCCTTATTATTCGACGAGCACAATGTGGGACTAGTGATGTCTATGTCATCGCAAAGTGGGAGGGCTCATATGGAGACAAGGAAGATCAAGTAACATCGAAGTGACTTGGTTTCTTATAATCGTTGAATTAGATCTTTTGAGAAGAATATCTAGCTACGGATGTTGATCTACAATGTTTCCATCCATGTCAATCTTTAGTGATGGCTTTTGTTGGTGTAATGATAGAATAGTCAAAAGTCAACATTTTGATAACAATACTCTATCTCCATTTTAAATATTTGTTGAAGATTCATTGTATATTCCTAAAATATCAATACAAGTCGCCAATGATATTACTTTCGGTTTTCCCAATACACGACATTCTGCGTCCGAATATTTTATTTTCTCGGGTGATGATTTGGTGTCTTGTTCTTCCAAACGCCAACCTACACTATCTCGATCCAGCACCGAGGCTGAATATCGTGGGGTCACAAATGTGGTCTCCGTGTCCTTCTGGCTCCAAAACTTTTTACTTGAGCTTCATTGTCCTATTTCTCAGGCTACTCGGGTCTACTGCGACAAAATCAGCGTTATTTACTTGTCCAACACCAGAGGACCAAGCATATATCGAAGTGAATATTCATCTCGTACGTGAAAAGATTGCTCATGGACAAGTCGTGTATTACATGTTCCATCTCGCTCCAAGATTGCAGATATTTTCACGAAGGAAATTTCCCGACTTCTTTTTAATGATTTTTTTTCCAGTCTCAACGTACGGGAACCTTCCATTCTGACTGCAAGGAGGTGATAGATATAATCAATATTCTGATAACAGTATTTGATCTCCATTTTAAATATTTGTTAGCGATTTATTGTGTAAATTAATTCTTAAAATATCAATAATGTTACCTTTGGTAACAAATATCCTCGTCTTTGGTGATGGATATCCATTTTTATAATTTTCTATTAAGAAGGTGAAATCTATTATGCATAATACTATTCAAATTTTTTTTAAACATAACTTTTTTATATAATAAATAATAATAAAAACTAATTTTAGTATAAAAATAAATCAAAAAACAAAAATTTAGAGTAAGAAAACTATGTTTAAAAACCGTTTTTCAGTTTTAATATTTTTAAAAAGATAAATTTTAAAAAATAATAATAATATTAAAATCAGTTTTTTAGCTTTTTCATAAAAATATTTATAAGAAACAAGTTTTACAAAAATTTCATTTTTTGAATAGGGGTATTTTCATTATTTATAGAAAAGTTAACAAATTTTCTTAAAAAATAATAGAGTGGGATTTTAGTGAATTTAAGAGATCTGACAATTAGCCTTCATAATTTAAGGATGTAAGTAATATTTTAAAAAACTTATGAAGATTTATATAAAATTATCCCTGCTATGTTTTTTATTGGATTGATGCCCGGGATATACGCATTTTTCGGGTCTGTTGTGTAATCAGATTAGCATGTATAGAGCGCTAATCGTGTCTATGTACCAAATGTTTGCAAATAAATTAATATTTTATTTGAAGGTCACAAATCAATCGAAATTATCTGTCAATATGAAGCACATTATGCTATTAAGATAAAAATAAGAAAAAAGTAGATTATTTCCGAAGAAAATTGTAATAAATTATTGTTCCAGTTTTTTTAAAAGTTGTCCACTAAGATAAAACTGTATACTTAATTACCATTATTATATGATGTTTCATTTCTATAGAACCTTTACTTTATTCATCAAGAAAATGTGCAAACCAACTTACGAATACAAAAAAAAGAAATAATTAAAATATTCACTTCCATGTTGTTTGGTGACCAGAATAATTGTTAAAGGGACACTCCTTTTAAAAGGAAAAATATTTTACTCAAAGTGAATAAATTCTTTATGTTTCCATAACCATATTAAAATGAATTGTATTAAATTTGACGAGTCACGAATTGTGAATAGATAAAGCATTCATGTTTACTCTTTGAAAACCCTTCTGCTCGCTCGAGGAAAAGCATCCAAGAAAAAATAATATATTTGGTCCAATTGATGTACGTCTTTGACTCATAATTAGTGGAATACCTAAAAAACTACATTTTATATTAATAAAGTTATTAGGCATAATTAGTTATGGATTAAGCTGATACTGATCGATATAATGGCGATAATATATCGGTATTTTCAAATTTTTTAAGACGAAACAACATATAGGTTAAAATAACGGTCAAACCCAGTTAACCCAGTCAAATTCAAATTAGTTCCGCTTTAATCCGATCCAAATCAGTAAATTTTGGTTTACTCCGACCTAAATTTATTAATTTCAGTTTAATCCGTTATAATCTGATCCACCTAATTAATTCCAATTTAAATGGCGATAATTTTCATCCGGAATCGGAGATGAAAGAAATGTAAATGATGAATATAATTTCAATGAAGAAAGAGAATGAGATGTAATAGGACTTTAAGATGAAGATTAAATATGTGTTTGTGTCTTAAGTGATCGACATTGTGTTGTGTTGTGAATTGTGATTCAATTTGTATAACAGAAAATAGTGATTATTGACCAGTTTTAAACAAATAATAATTAAATATCATTCACTTTGTCTTTAATAAATAAAATTTAATAAAGACAATATATAGGGCATTCGGCTGAGAACCAAATGTTGTATGAGAACATGAGAACCACTGGACAATCACTTATTTTCGTTGGACATTCATTTATTTTTAATGGCCAAAGTCTTTCCGTTGGACATTCACCTATTTCCGTTGGACATTCACTTTCATTGGATATTACCATTTTCATTACACATTTACTTATTTCCGTTTGACATTCACTTATTTTCATTGGACAAAGTCAGTTCTCACGTTCTCACAAAAGAGTTTAGTTCTCACCTGATTTGTCCCCAAAGTCAGTTCTCACGTTTTCACAAAAGGGTTTAGTTCTCACCTGATTTGTCCTATATATATATATATATCACACTCGATTACAAACTCATATAAAACATCCAAACCATGTTGAATCGTCGAATATGCCAAGATGGAGATCACCCCTTCTTTAAATCAAAGACATCTTCAATTCATTCTGTTATTGCTGTTTGGGCAAAATCGTAATTGGATCATGAGGCACGATCGCGCATTTAAAATGCGATCATTCAGCGATTCACACTAAAAATATGCTAGATCTAGAAAGCGATGATTCAACGTTTTATGTGTTGTTGAACATTATCTAATTAAGATGGTTATAAAATATATAACAGCATATTATACATGGTATACCAACATGTTATATATAGACAGTAAGACTTTTATACACAAACCTCTGAAGTGCATAATCGTTTTATGTGTTGCAGAACATCATCTAACTACGTTGGTTATACAGTATATAACAACATGTTATACATGGTACACCACAATGTTCTACATAACCAGTCAAACAGTAACACATAAACCTCGGAAGTGAGTAATCGTTTTATACGCTGCTGAACATCATCTAACTACATTGGTTATATAGTATATAACAACGTGTTATACATGATAGACCGCCATGTTTGAATTTTAGAAGTTCTACAAATTTCAAATCAAACAAAAAACTCCAAAATCATTTTTTTTTCGAATCTCAAATCAAACAAAAATCTGTTGAAAATAGAGAAGAAACCATGCAACATCAATCTCATTATAAAGAATGATTACTTACTGGAATCGATGAATGAATCAATCTCAACTTTCTTCCGCAAGCAATATCCATATGCACATAGGTTTGATCGAAACAAAATTTCAATTTGGTTGCGCGATTTGGCAACAATGATTTAGAGAATATTATATACTAATCGCTTAGGTCAAATGTGCGAAATGATGAGCGTGCCCTCAACTCTCCGTCTATTTGTATGTAACGGGGTTAACGAACCGTCTCCACCACGTGTCGCTTGATCGTTGCTCGCGAAAAATTGTGCGGGCAGAAGATGGGTTTGGATGTTTTTTTTGTTTGTAGCTGATATCTCTCTCTCTCTCTCTCTCTCTCTCTCTCTCTCTCTCTCTCTCTCTCTCTCTCTCTCTCTCTCTCTCTCTCTCTCTCTCTCTCTCTCTCTCTCTCTCTCTCTCTCTGTTTGTAGCTTGATATCTTTGTAGCTGATATCTTGTCAAATTTGTATATATATATATACAAATTTGACAAAATTGTCAAAACGTCCAAACTTTATACCGACCGTAGAATTGACGCGCGAGAGAGGAGATGGTGACACCTGGCGCAGACGAAGAATCTCCCCACTTAACAGCGACTTACCACCGTCGATGCATGTTTTTTACTCATTTTATGTGTTTGTAATGTTTTTGTAAGCGCTTGTCCTTCAGGGCAAGTTTTAGATTAATCAAGTTTGCAACTGTCTTTCGGTTTATGTATAACATGTCGATATATCATGTATAACATGTCAGTTTGTACTGTATCACCTATGTTAAAGTTGATCCATATTCTTGAGATCATAATCGTATATTAGCTTGGTTGACTTATAATTTATGTCCTACTTAACTATTTGCAGTATATGCTCAACTAATTTAGAAATAAATCTTCAATTAATCATAAATAAATTTAGTAACAAATAGTTGATTCATTTTACATACTGATATTTTTGGATATACATGTATTTAATGTTATACACCCAACACAAAATGTTATACATCACATATGATATTGGAATGACGAGCGTGCCCTCAGCTCTCCATTTGTTTGTGACTAACGGGGTCAACGAACTGCTCCGCTACATGTCGCTTGATCGTCGCTCGCGAAAAAATGGATGGGTAGATGAAGGTTTGGACGTTTGGACGTTTTATTGGAGTTTGTATCCGAGTGCGCCCCTATATATATAATATAGATCAATGGAGAACAAAAGTTTTATGTTAAAACGTTAGAACACTTCATGGCCCTTGGATCATATTGATGAACCGTTGGATCATTTGAGCGGGTGAAGCAATAACATGCGCGCACAGTGGCGCCCATTCGCATCAAAACTGATATTGCAGGGGTATTCTCGTCAAATCATGGCTCTGACCTAGAATCACTCTTCTTGTTAAATTGTTTATTCTTACAACACACTCTTAATAAAGCGTCTCTTGACTTCATTGATATCCAATTCAATTCGGTCACCAAGACGAAGAAGTTGAAGAGGTTTTTGATCACTGGGTGTAAATAGGTGTCCACTTTTCAATATGAGTGTAGTTATTTGTCTTTTGACCTAATATAGGTGCAGCTATATGTACTTTTTCCAATTTTAATTTTTTATAACCTAACAAGGTTATCTATTTTATCAATTAGGAGATACGTGATTTTAAATATTGAATATTTTATCAATTTGTATTTAACCATGTAAAAAAGAAGTTTTAAGGGAAGATCACGTGCCCAAAAACTACATAATAATTAGTGTATTAATGCAATTATGCCTAATAATTATTCCAATTTCATCAAAATAAGACATATGATGAGTTACGGTCATTGGAACATCGTTATTCAGCAACAAGAGATCACTAATTACCAAATTTTATTCATACTCGATAATCAAATACCAAATTTCCAACTCCACTTTGCAAATAACAATATTTCTATTCTATTTGATCAAAAACACTCAAGTAAAATGCAAAAGGTGAATAATTTAGCTCACACAACCAATCCTACAACGCCATCAACGACAATCAATCATCACTCCTCACCGTTACTTCCGACTTAGCCAAAGACAGAGTCATCTCACTGTTCATTTTACCTCACTGATTTCGCTTTTCTGATTTGACGGTGTCTGACTCATCGTCTTCTCCGTAAACAATATGCACAACAATTTCGCAAAACTCCACTTCGTCAGCCTTTTTTTTTCCTCAAAAATTAGGATCCCCATGTATTCCACCACCTTCTCCGATGGCGGACATTCTGATGGCGAACGGTACAACTAAATGAAATCTTACAGTGGTGACATGCAACTAAAAAAAGTAAATGGTGGTGACATGCAAAAGTTGTATAGTACAGGATAGTGACCTGCAATTTCTCCTTAATTTAATATGCATATACAAAAGAACTAAATGCAAGAAAGGAAAAGGAATAAAGCATAACAATTGCAAATTAATTTACGGGAGTGAATTGAGGGTTGATAATGGATATAAATCGTGGAGATTTCTATCCATAGCCAATATTATCTCTAAGTTAGGGCATATAAATTCGTAATGCCTAACTTACGAAAAAATTTATGAAAACGGTCCCTCCCTAGACTTTTGGTAATAATATCGGTGAGCTGGTGTCTGTTGGCGGTGGGTCGAAGGCAGAGTACTGATGCATGAACTTTTTGACAAACGAAGTGACGGTTGATCCTCGATGTGCTTTATTCGTTCGTGAAAAATGGATTGACAACTATGCAGATAGTCGCATGGTTGTCATAGTACAAAGGGATTGTTGCATTTTGGGGAGACTAAAGATCGTGTAAAACTGGGTTGTACATATCGGGCTGGGCTCCAGAACTAAAAACTCAAGCTTATTAGTTGGGGGTTTACTATTCCCTTTACACAAAACATTTTGATTCCATATTCTTTCAATTTGAGATTTTATATTCTCAAGACTCCCCCTGGCACGTGAGCCTTTATTAACTCACTCCCCCTTACGTGAGAAATTTTCGTAACCAAAATATTTCATGACTCGTGGCGGCCATGGTTATGTATTCACCTTCAGCTGAAGAACAAATTGTTGGACATGTTCATTATGTTCCACGGGCACCTGCTTATGCGCAAATGCATATGATCGTTACAAGTAATAACTGGTAATGTCGGGTCGAATCCAAAATGACTAAATGGGGTTAACTCAATCTAATGCGTAGTTCGTAACTTTGTTTTGTAACAAAAGTAAATAGCAAGTGATCGCTATCAAGTAATGACATAGATTACCTTTAACGCTTTTGAATCTCCTCTCGAAGCCTTTAAATTGTCCATGGGACCTCAAGTCTTCGCCCTCTTTCTATTCTCCCGATAGTCAATCGTCAAAATAGGTTAAAATCACGTTTTAAGTGAAAATTAGACACTTCGAGACCTTGGAAAAAAGTTGTAATATTGTAGCATAGTCATGTAGCATACGTGGCTAGGAAGAATTTTTTATCAAAAATTTGTTGATTCTTGCGAATACCGAAGGTGATAGATTTGAGGGAAACCTCAATTTTTTTATTAAACTTCAAAACTAAATAACAATAAACTTATAAAAGTGCTTAAATAGGCAAATCCTAGCCAAACCCTAATTGTAGAAAAGGAAATCCTAAAATTATAGGAAAAAGAAACAAATTATTAAAATTGCCTGAAACTTAAGAAACTGTGATTTTGACCCTCTAGATGATCTCCAATGGCCGAAATTAGTCGTATCTCATGGAAAAGTCATCAATTTGACTCAGACTGCCGTTTCAGCCCGGAAAACACTAGTTTTTTTTCCAAATCTGACACTTTTGCGATAACTCTAGGTGTTCTAGCTTCTGCATACCGACTTCTTTGACCGCACTGCATCATTCTCTCTTGGATGGAGAAGATTCGACCTCGAATCTAGATCCGCAACATCCTCCTCAGAAGAAAAATCACCCCGGGATCCCATATCTTTGTAACACCTCCTATCGAATTTTCAGCTGTATTAAGTACTCTCACCTTGCTCGCAAGCTGGATCGTAAATGTGTAACACTTCATCTCGGGTTTCATGTTGAATTTTTGGACTTTCCTTATCAAAGTACACGCCCTTTGATCGATTACGCAACCTTGGAATTCGAGTTTTCTATCGTTGATACATGATGCTGGTATTAGGTTCTCGTTGTTGATTAAGGAAACAATATACATGTAAGGCTCCCAATAATTTTCGGCTTCTCTTGCAAGATTTTCAGTCCTGCCTTCATCGTACAAGCTCTTAATGCCCTCCAAAAATTGTTCGTAACCATTGTTGTATGAATCAGGTAAGAACAAGTATTTGACGCAACATAAAGTTTCATCCCTTGCTAACAAAAGCATCTCTTCCTCGAATATTCTGCTCATGTTGACTCAATTGTGCTTCTACAGTTTCAGCTTATGCATCTGCATTTGGTTCAACATAATCATCATAAACTGGGGGTGATAGCCAATCTATGAACACATCTGTTTTAAGACAGTCGTCGAATTGTGAAATTTCCACCTTGAAACCCTGTTCCCACCAATGGTTAGGGCGTTCGGGTGAACGATTCTGAAACCCGACGAAAGGATTTTTGTCTGCGAGAGTATCATCATCACGACAATGCAATTCGTCCATTTGTTGGGTCAATAATTCAACATGCTGCCTCAAATCGTCGTTCTCTCGTCGAAATTCAGCCTTTTCACGTCGTAACTCAACTTGATCATCATCAGCACCTTGTGGAGCGGCTCGTTGTTGTCTACGGGGCGGCATACCTCAGGATCGACTAGAATCTAATACCAACTGATGCATCGTACGTGGCTAGGAAGAATTCTATATCAAAAATTTGTTGATTCTTGCGAATACCGAAGGTGATAGATTTGAGGGAAATCTCGATTTTTTATTAAACTTCAAAACTAAATAACAATAAACTTATAAGAGTGCTTAAATAGGCAAAACATAGACAAACCCTGATTGTAGAAAAGGAAATTCTAAACTTATTGGAAATATAAACAAATTATTAAAATTGCAAAAACGGCCTGAAACTTAAGAAACTGCGATTTTGACCCTCTAGATGATCTCCAATGGCCGAAATTAGTCGTATCTCATGGAAAAGCCATGAATTTAACTCAGACCGCCATTTCTGCCCGGAAAACACTAGTCTTTTGTCCAAATTTGACATTTTCGCGATAACTCCAGGTGTTCTACCTTCTGCATACCAACTTATTCAACCGCATTGCATCACATAGGATGTCTTTTTGGGTCAATCTATGATGATGTTACAAAATTTGACGAAATTTCCTTCTCCATAGTTGTAGATCTTTGAATTCCCTTAAAATATTTCCAAACAATTATGAGGATGCATTCAATAATTCAATATTTTGTAAACGTGTTTCCAATATAATGTTAGTTTGTATCCAATAGAATTTTGAACATGCCGTCAAAAGCAACTTGGCAAAATTTTCTCAGGATTTTTTTGGATCCTAACAGAATATTGATTCATTTTTCAGTTCTAGTGTCATTTAGTCCCACACGTATATTCAGTAAGTTTTGAAAAATTAATAACTGATTAAGTTTTTTCTTTAAATTATACTTATTTATTTCAAAATAAATTATTTATTATAATTGTCTTCAACGCTTGTGACATAGATTGTCTTCAACGCTTGTGACATAGATTGTCTTCAACGCTTTTAAATCTCCTCTCGAAGCCTTTAAAATTGTCTCTGGGACCTCAAGTCGTCGCCCTCTTTCTATTCTCCCGATAGTCAATCGTCAAAATAGGTTAAAATCGCGTTTTAAATGAAAATCATACGCTTCGAAACCTTGGAAAAAAGGTGTCATGTCGAGGCATAGGATGTCTTTTTGGGTCAATCTTGGATGATGTTCCGGTCTTGGGGTGATTGTTGTCACGTTTGTAACATGGAGGCAATGACATGCCCTAAACGTCAAAATCTAACGAAATTTTCTTATCCATAGTTGTAGATCTTTGAATTCTCTTAAAAATATTCCAACCAAGTATGAGGATGCATCCAATATTCTGTAAACGCGTTTCCAATATAATGTTAGTTTGTATCCAATAGAATTTTGAACATGCCGTCAAAAACATTTAGTCCCACACATATATTTAGTAAGTTTTGAAAAATTATTAACTGGTTAAGTTTTTTCTTTAAATTATACTTATTTATTTAAAAATAAATTATTTATTATAATACGTCATCATATATAGGTGTCCATTTTAAACAAAAAAACGACACAAAATCAAGAATCATACCAAACTTAAACTAAAAAATTAAAAATTATGGATTATGGTTTGGTTATGATTTATTTTTTAAGTAAATCAGTCAATTTTGGTTTGAATATGGTTCATATAATAAAAATTGTTATACTGGAATTCCACTTAGTAGCACACATACCCAAAATCATCCGTGCATTATTAAGGGAATCTTTTTTTATTTATACAAATGACATATTTTAACTCACACAAAAATTCATACCTAACTCTCAATTACATTCACCTACCGACTTTGTCACCAGTGTTGCAGAAAACGGCCGAGACGGCCACCGAGGCGTCGATGAGGCGCTAGAAGCCACCAAACCACCAGACGAGACTACTAGGAGGGTCGTCGCTCTTGCCGGAGGAGGGTTGGGGACGTGCTGAAGAACCGTCGGAGATGGTTGGGGGCACACTGGAGCAACATCGATCTCAAGACATGTATTTTTATGCCACTTTTGCACTTCCCCGATTGATCCCGTTTGGAGTTCTATGCTTGGAGTTTTGCGACACACGAAGACGGCGTAGAACAAATCTCCACTTTTATAATTAAGTTATTTCTGGGCTTGGACTAACTTCACTCTTTGGGCTTTACTATTTAGGCTTCACTATTTGGGCTTGGACCAATATATTGCAAAAATATTATAAAAATGTTAACGCTATACTTACGCATATTAAATAAATTTTAAAAAAGTATAAAAATTAAATCCTCCTATGCCCCGTCTAGTGTTTTCAACAACCTTATTTGTCACGACAACTTTTACCTTATTGGCTTCTTTCCTTTTAAGATTTACTTTTTTTTTCTAAATCTTACTCTAATACAAATCAGAATCGTATTGTATTACAACTAGGGTAAGGCGAAAAATCAATATTTCTTTCCTATTTGACTTTCTGAAATCCTCTTCGCCCCTTCTTATTTTCCATATATAAATGTTCTCAAAATCGATTCGATGAATGAATAAAAAATTGGGCCAAAAAATATAAGACTCATAAATTTGGTTGGTTCGATCTAAACCAAAAATTAAACCATTTTCTAGTGGTTAAAAATTAACAATTCAATTGTATACGATTTTGGTTATGGTTCTAAAAATTGTGAAACTATAATTCTTGATTCGGTTCAACTTTAGACTCTTTAATTCAGCTAACTGGACCATGAACAACCCTAATTATGTATTATTATTGTAATGAGTAAATAAATAAAATAATATATATATATATAAACTTATTTTATTACTAAAAATTTGTAAAATCATACTAACGGATATTGGGGGTAGTTTTTAGAATTGGATTTTAGATATCTTAGAGTATCTTCAATGGTATTCTATGCATATAAACTAATACGGTAAGTGATTTGCATTAAAACTAAAATATAGATATAAAATATTATGAAATTGATAGAAACTAAATATCTTCTATCTAAAAATAAGAATTACAAAACTTCTCATGTTGTCATTCTTATGTTTATCAGTTCAAGTTTAAGGGTACAAATATATGTGGCCTTAATTGGATTGGATCACTAGTTATTTTCAGTTGTGCCTATAATAGAACCATGTATCATGACTCTCTTGGCATTTAAATTGTTCTCGTGCATGTTACTGTGCTCCCTGTCTGCTTCTCTCTTTTCCTTGGACTAACCTCATGCAGGCACCCACATGTCCCTAGTAGAAACCAACCAATCTAATCCCCCCGACCCCGATCAAAATAGTACAGGAAATACATAACCAGCATAAGAAAAACATTCAAAATATTTTATTATCAAAATGTTATCATAACAATAGAGGCAAAATCAGCTACAAACCAGAAGAAAAAAAAATATTAAGAACATGTATTGCAATGTTGTTGAACCATTTAGAACATGTAGTGTTGTAGAACATGCTAGACCTGTGCAAAATTGAAGTCATGCAGAACATATAATGCAATGTTGTAGAACATGATGAACCCTGCCACGTGTTGCACGCTGAGACAATGCGCGTCTCAGATTCGACGAATCTATATGGTTTGGACGTTTTGAACGTTCTACATAAATTTGTAGATGAATGCGACCCCATAACAATATATTGTTTTTAAAATATATCAGCTGGTTCCCCAAAATATTTTTGACCCTCGTCTTACCTTGTAATGCAAGTCCCTATCATGAAAGGAGGTTAATTACCTTGTAATGCAGTCCCTACCTAGTCTTATTCTATTCTTAGTCACGGTTATGAATAACTTGACTGATTTGGTATCCCATTGGTAAACCATATAAATTGAGCATCATCTTAGTATCCCAAAGATGATTTAACTGTAATATAGTTTACATTGGAAAAGATGACTGTGATGAGTAATCCTCAAAAAATTACACTACAATTGCTTTGGAGCACACAATGTTTGTTCCAAAGATGATTCATGATAATTTTTAGATTTTAGTGTGTGCTAAAGACACAAAACTCTAAGTCAACCAGGTGACAAGGTTATATGTTGGTCAGGTGTCATGTACCGGATTTTGTATGTCTAATTTTGAAATATGTCAAGAATATGCTTCGATTACATCTTTGTATGGATTTTACATACTACACAGGGTAATTTTATGCTCAACTGCTTTCATTTATCATCCAAAGTTTAATTTCAAGTTATAACACTAGAATCGGATTTTAGATGGTTGTGTCACATTCCGCAGCCTTCTACTACTGCGATACTTATAGTTGCACTACTGCATCTGTACCCTTTTTTATGGGCCATAGTCATAGCGTACGAGACCTGTAATTGTATCTCTTTCACCTTCTCACATTAATCTTAATTTAGTAAACATTCAAATGTGACGCAATTGAATATCTCAAGCATGCCAACAAATTTGACAATCAAACAGATTGTTAGAACATATTAACCTTAGTACAGAAAACATGCAAAAGCATTTTCAATCATCCTGTTTTAAGCCTAGCATGCACGGGAGTTTCCAATACATTGTGAACGTGTTTCCATCACAGCATTCCAAAAATTTGTAGTCCAATTTTCTGCGAGAATTTTACATTGTTGGTGGTGTGTTTCTAACAAACGCCATAAAAATGGCAAATTTTTCTTAGGAATTTTTTTGGATCTTAGCATAGATTTTGATTCAATTATCCACCTCCAGAGTAATGTTTAGTTCCAACAACTAAGTTGGACAAATAAGTTAGTGTGGTGGTTACCATGAAAACATGGTTATGAATAACTTGAACATGTAGCCATCAAAGGGAGGTTACTTACCTAGTTTCCATTGTGAGGTAAGAGTCACTAGTCTTTTCCTATTCTCAGCTATGGTTATGAATAACTTTGTGATTTGCCTAACTGAATTGATATTTTCAGATAATGAGCTACTATATATCATACTTGGATCGAATTTCACATCTAAACATTCTAACCAAATGACAACAACTATCCTCCATTTCCCAGGTACTTATCATAGAAACAGACACAACAGACACAAGAAAATCAAATAGAAGCAAAGACAAGAAAGAAAAGGCACCATGAAATCTAAAGCCTTGAAAGAAAAAGAAAATAGGTTTGTTTTCACACAAGAAAAAAGGTGCAAGTAATCAAAACCACATTGAGTTCACAAGTAATATGTGTAGATGCAGAAACTTAAGACTCGTCCAATTCTATGAAAAGGCTATGAACCTAATATTCTGAGCATCATAAACTGTCTTCTCTCTCAGCCACAGAAACAGAGAGCACTCACTAGTAGTCATTTCATTATAGCTGTCTAGTAGGACCACCTTGCAACTAATAATAATGTCACCCACCACAAACATGGTTCCATTCCATCAATACCTTGGTGAACAAACACTTAAGAACATAAATAGCAAACATTCAACCAAACCAACAACCATGAATTTAAGAATATAGAGATTATCAAAGGAAACGATGATAGTTGGTATATCTGAAATGGACTCAACCATGAATATAAGATCAAGTAGCCAGGAAAAGTATGAATGTTTGGGTTGAGAAAATGTGCTTGCCTCTCAGCCATGTGTATTCACAGCTTCCCATAGCAAGTTCTGAGGAGCAGGATTGGTGAGGTCTCTTGCCTGCAGAGCGGCGGTTCTCAGCGTCCTTAGAGTCCACTGGTTGGCCTCTATGAAGGACAAGCTCCTATACGGCAGATTGTGCTTCTTGCACAGATCCCTCACCACCGGCGCTATGTTCCTGAGCTGGCACCGCGGCATCCTCGGAAACAGGTGGTGCTCCAGCTGAAACTGCAGCCCTCCGAAGAACCAGTCCATCCAGGGGGAGCACGATATGTCTAGCGTCCCCGCAGTCTGCTTCTCGAACCAGTTGTTGCCCATTGGAGGACCCAGATACACATTGGCCGCGAAATGGTTCAATGTGAATTGAACATGCTGCAGGGACGTCACCACAAAGCTTGCCATCACAAACATGACCCTCTCGGGCCAATTGGGCAGTGCCATCACCAGGAGAGGGAACCACGTCCAGAACACTGCAATGCCCGCGATGTTCAAGGCTCTGTCCGGGACCTTGCGGCCCGAGAACAAGAGCAGGAACGTCTGTACAAACAAATTAACCCTGGCAACACACATCACAGGATAGTACGTCATGTGCTGGTAGCTGATGAAGAACCTGGCGACCGAGTCAAACGTCAGGGTCCTGCCGTAGAACCTGGACCTGATGTGATTGAAGAAGCGAGAGGACACGGCCAGCATGGGAATGTGCTGCAGATCGGGGTCGTAGTCGAGGCTGTTGCAGGCGATGTGGTGGGCGTTGTGGGTCCACTTCCACCAGGCAATGCTGATTCCAGTGAGGCAGTTCCCGGCGAGGAGCTGGGCGATCTTGTTGGATCTGGCGGTGGGCATCACCTGAGAATGCCCAGAATCGTGACCCACGTAGGCGCTCTGGATCCAGAGCATCCCGAGAATCATGCCGCTGAAGAGATGGACCAATGTGCTCTCGCTCCCCAAAACGCCGTAGAAAACCATCGCCAACATAATCAGGACAGACGAGAAGGAGTACAAGATGACATGGCCCTTCTTCTCGAAGAGGCCCATCTTGGAGAACTCGGCGGAGAGCTTCCTGAAATCCTTGGAGACGTCGGAGGCCTGGAAGTCCTGGAGGTAGAAGCCGGTGAAGAAGCGGTCCAGATGCTTCCAGGCGGAGCCGGGGTGGTAGGCGATGAAGGCGTCGGTGACGTCCTGACCGCCCATGTTGAGGAGAGGGACGTCGCCGCCGGGATGCTCCTTGGACCACTCGGTAACGTCGTAGACCTTGCCCTGAATAGAGATCCACAGATCTCCGGCTTGGTCGTGCTTCTGAAGCTCCTCCGCCGTCACGTACTTACGGTCACCGCCGTCCATGGAGATCTAAACACCAAAACCAGACAAAATCAAAATACAAGATGGATAGCAGGGACCGGAAGGACCAGAAACCGTAAAATGTGGTGCCAAAACCGCAGATTGAACCGTTGAAACTCAAATCAAACGGAGAATAACACGAGCTCGGTCTGAGATTTGATTTGATATCGAGATCTCAAAGAAGAAGAAGAAGAAAAGTAAATCTTCTGGCTATCTGTGAGAGAGCGTTATATGAGAATGAGATTGGGGAGATCTGGTTTGGTTTGGTTTGTAGAAGAGAAGTAGAGAGAGGGTTAGATATATAATAACGTTTAGGGAACTGAAAATAGGTTTGTTTGGTTTCCTCTCAGCGTTTGGATTTTGATTTTGATTTACTGCGAGATACGCGCGGTAACAAACCAACCCACTCCCAGCCGACGCTGAGCCTAGCTGGCAATCCTATCACTTGATTAATTTCATTTTCTATGCCGCTTTAATAATTTCAAATAAACTCTTACCATTTCAAAATATTCTATTCTTATTGACTTCACTTTTTATATTTTCTTTTCTATTTTGGAAAAATTCGCTTACCTTGTTCGTAATTTACACAATTTTCACTTAACTCCCTCGCAAAAAATAATCGATATGTAGAGTCCTTGTTTTTTTTATCACCAATATTGTGGAGTCTCTGTGTTTTACAAAATTTTCACTTACATCTAACGGTATTAGTTTTTGGTCAAAAGTTAACTATTTTTTAGAAAAAGACAAAAATGCTATATGTATATATACGCCATGGTGGTGGTTCCAAAACCGTGGCCGTGAGCATCTCCGACGAAACGAAACGGTCGCCGGAAAATCGACCCCCGCTGCCAATCCACACCTTCCACTAGGGTTGTCCATTTTACCCGGTAACCCGACTCACCCGACGACCTGACCGACACCCGACTCGACTAACTCGATACTTGACTGACCCGATACTCGACCACCCGACAAGCCAACCGAGTCGAGTATTTGGTCAAATTGTATAACCCGCCGGGTACCTGACTACCCGACAGTATATATAAAAATATACTTATTTTACCCTAGAGCCCAACCAACCCACCAAGAATAATGAGCACAACCCAGCCCATCCCAGTTCAGCCCAATCTCATCTTACCTTCAAAGTGTCAATTGAAGCTTATAAACGTTTCAACACATTCATACGTTTCCGATGTACAACTCGTTAGAGTGGCGCAACGTCAACCGCGCGACGTGGCGCAACGTCCGCCCTCGATCTTCTTGAGCCGAATTCATCGAAACCATCCATTCATTTGCAACGTGGCTTTCTCCTCCTAAACTCCCCACACCTCTCATTTTCTGTCTGCTCACCATCACACACACACACGAAGCCATGAACCTCTCATTCTCTCAGTCGAATCCAGTGCGATTTCTTCTCACTGTTTCTTCCTTTTCAGTCTGAAACCACCGCCTCTCGCCTCCTCTCTCATCATCCATCAATGAATCGATTTCGCACTCCCTCTCACACAACGAATTGATTTTGTAGTTTCTGTTGCGAATCGATCTGTTGGAGAACCCTTTTTCCACTATAAATCATCGATGGTGGGGAAAGGACTCTCCAATGGATCAATTCTCCAGTAGAGACCAAAGATTCACACACCGATGAGATGGCTGGAACTCTGGTAAGAAAGGTTTTATGTGTTTATGTTAGGGCTAGATTTATTCCCTTCATTTTCAATTTCTTGGTTGGGATTTCAATTGAGTTTAGAATTGGGGGTTTTACTTTCGGGGTTTTACGAATTCGATTGGGGTTTTAGAATTAGGGTTTTGGATTCAGTATTTAGGGTGTCAAAATCCTGACTTTCTGTTTTCAATTTAGGGGTTAGGGTTTCGAAATTAGGGTTTGGGTTTTAATTTTACTTTCAATTTTGGGGTTTAGGGTTCCTAATTGGAGGTTAGGAATTTAAGGTTCCAATTTCAGGGGTTAATTTCAATAATATTTTTGGGGAGTAATTTCAGTTCTAATTTGGGGTTTAGGGTTCTCAATTTGGGATTAAGATTCGGGTTCAATTTAGGGTTTCAATTTCAATTTCAGATTGAATGTTTTATTTTTAATACTGAATTCTGAATTATTAATTAGGGTTTTTGAAAATTACTTGATTAAGTATTAAGTAATGAAAATTGGGGCTGTTTTGAAAATTTAGGAATTGTTCATCGGGTGTGTAGGGTTCACCCGACTCACTCGAGACCTGAGTCCACCCAAACCCGACTACCCGACGACAGTACCGAGTCGAGTATTGGGTCTAGGTTCCACCACCCGACTCAAACCGAGTCGGGTCTGACCCGAGCCGAGTCTACCCAACCCGACTCGATGAACATCCCTACCTCCCACCACTCGATGTCGCTGCAAATGGCTCCGACCACACACTCTGTTTTGCACCAGAACACTGACACCTCACTATCGTCAATCGAGGCTCTGTACTCCATCGAGAAACATCCTTTGTTTCTCACAAATTTAATGGGCTCTCACCAGCGGCAGCCATCTCCGGTCTATTCTGCTCACAGCCAGCACGTGAACACTTTTCCTCACAACTTCGCCCGATCTGCATCTCCGCCGCAACCCTCCGCCGCTTCACGCGCAGCCTCTAAGCGCCACCGTATTCCTCCACACGACAGCCAGCGCACCAGTCTGTCGGAGCCTTTGCCACTGTCGCCTCCCTCTCTGCCAAGCCGCATTTCCCGCCGTAGTTGCATCAACGTCTGCGCTCCGCCTCCGCCTTGGCACTCCACCTCAGGCCGCGTCCGTCTCCCCCGCATCAGTCTCAGCGACGACCTCAGCTCGAGCCTCTCCTCCCTCTGGCCTTTCCATCATTTGCTAACTACCGTCAGCACCGTCATCGATCGATCTACACCAAAATCGGCCTCAAAGATGGCGACGGCTACCGACCTCAAGATGTTTACCTCATCTCAGACTCTCGGCCTCCGCCGGACAGCAGTCTCTGTTCATCGTTGCCGCTCCAGGTAGGGATCATTTTCTCTAAGTATTGTTCAGAAATGGAAGTGTGTTTGGATTTGAAAAGACAAAAAAAAATCAAAGATGGAGAAAGCCAGATAGAGAAGGAGTGGCATAGGTTTGAAAATTTAATGGTTAACTGAGGGCATTTTGAACTTTTCACCAGTAAACTAACACTGTTAGACCTAAGTGAAAACTTTGTAAAACATGGGGACTCCACGGATCGATTTTTTTACCTAAGTGAAAATCGTGTAAACTACGAGAGAGGTAAGTGAACTTTTCCATATTTTATTCTTACCTTTTTCAGAAATGAATAAAAAATATAATTAAATCATTTAATGAGCACAACCCTGCATTTTACACACACCCATTGACTTCGAACAGGTGCTCAACCAGGAGAAGAAAAAAAAACCCGCTCATCGTGAGCAAATGTTAGACTCGCGAAAAAAATTGTCAGGTACGGGTTTTCTCCAAAGAGGATTAGGCAGGATATGACGAAGTACACTTGGTACATAAGCAAATACGGATCACATGGGTTTTTACTCATCCGCTTTCAAGTTGTCGAGTAACGATTGCTCCATCTACGTTAAAAGTCAGGCCCGAGTCCTTGTTTTTATTTGTAGGACCTTCTTCGGATGTGGGCGAAAATTCCTGCTAATGGATGAGATGTTTAGTCGACTCCCTCCCCCTTTATGGGGGCCTGGGCCCCTACGAGTGAACAGTAAATAGAGAAGGAAATAAGTCTTGGCGAAACGTCATAATTCTAATTAGTGACTTTCAAAATATTCTATTCTTATTGACTTTAGTTTTTATAATTTTGTTCTTACCTTTTCCGAAAATGAATAAAAAATATAATTAGAGCATTTAATGTGCACAAGCCGACAGTTCACCCTCACCTTTTGACTTTGAATGGGTGCCCAGAAAAAAAAAAACCACGCTCACCGTGAGCAGGTGTCAGACCCGCAAAAAACTCCTCGATTACGGGTTTTCTTCGAAACCCGACATGCCATCAAGTAGCATGATACAAATAAGCCAGTGAAAGAGGAGTAGGCAGGGTACGACAAAGTACACGTGAGTTTGTATTGATCTACTTTCAAGTTGTCGAGTGATGATTGCTCCATGTATGTTGAAAGTCATACTTAAGTCCTCGTTTATATTTAAAGGACCTCTTGGGACGCGGGAGAAAATTTCTGCTAATGGCTAAAATGTTCAGTCGACTCCCTCCTCCTTTGTGGGGGGGTCCGGGCCACTACGAGTGAGCAATAAATTGAGGAGGAAATAAGTCATGGCGAACCGTCATAATTCTAATTAGTGAACAAGTGTAAGCTTCGCTACCCAAAAATATAAAGTACTGACAAACATTCAATATTAATTTAATTAACAATTTTCTTACAAGATAAGCAAAGAAATTAATATTATATTATATATATTTAGGTTTTTTTCGTGAGTGGGTAATTAAAATTAGATTTTTCATCTTTTTGTTAAAAAATTAATAAGAATATAAATTATATTATATAATATGAAGAAAAAGAATTAAATTTGTACGCGTGTGGGTCAATATCGGATCGGGTACACCCGCTTAAAAACTCGAACCCACAAAAATTTGAGTTTCACCCGTTCCGATCGGAGCGGGTTCATCAAGTACTCGTCGGGTTCAAAAACTTTTTTGCCATCCGTAGGCTAGGATTTTACAACTGGGCATGTTTGTGGCGATTTTCTGGTTTTGTAATTTTATTTCTACTTTAACTCTGATTATATTAAAGATGGGGTAAATTTCGCGTATGTATGCATAGAGAAACCCCAATATCTTATGATATCCAGGTGAATGATTATTACTTTTTTTTGAAATTATAATTATTACTTTATTGTTTTCAAATGTAATGGAAAAACCAAGTCGAACGTGAATTTCGTATGAAAAATCGACAATTAAATAAACAAAATTGTACAAGTTGAACAAGTGTAAGCTTCACTGCCTAACAGTATAGAGTACAGACGAAAATTAAAATATGAATTTAATTAGCAATTTTCTTACAACCTAAGTAAAGAAATTAATATTGTATTTATTTCGGTTTTTTTGCGTGAGTGGGTAATGAAAATTTAGGTTTTTCACTTTTTTGTTAAGATATGAATAAGAATATAAATTATATTATATAATATGGAAAAAAATTAAAATTTGTATACGTGCGAGTCAAAATCGGATCGGGTACGGATCAACCTACACCTGCTCAAAAGTTCGAGTTTCACTCATTCTGATCAGAGCGGAGGTAGGATTTGGGCCCTACTCTAATACAAATTAGTTTGTAATAGTTTTGTCATCTTTACGAAATGAAATAAAATCGGCATTATATTACTGATGTGTTGAAGTAATATGTTAAATGTGATTTGATCTATATCATTAAGTGTGTCATCACTAATAGTAGAACTATAGATCTGCACGGATCACATTTAATGAGTTCCTGGTCAATTATGCTTCACCAGAAGTGACCAGTTTGAGGATGACTATTTATGATCACGCTCTACTGATCATTGGCAATGAGATTGTCGGAATTAGACCATAGATATCATTTGGAAAATGATATTAGACGACCCGACCTGAGTATGCAGCATAGATGTTGTCATGAGCATACTCAGTTGTCGTATCTTGTCATTGTATCATTAGACCAAAGAGTCTTTTTGATTACTATGTAGTCAATATCTGAGTTTAACATATGCCTAACGTTACCTGTGACAGGGTAGCCATGAGGGCTATTATTGGCTCAGGGACGGACTACATTAGTGATAAGAAAGACGGCTAAGAGATTTGTCCCTCACACTCCGGTGTGGGAATGATATCTGTTTAGGCCACTTGATGAGTGTGACTGAAAGGAAATGTATGGTCATGCACATGATACAGGGTATCATTTTAAGTCATCTCACATATCAAGAACCAATAATTGATTAAATAAGGATGACGACTCTATGTCTTATGATCGATCAGGACATCTAGTGGCAAAGGGATAGTGACATGGACGATTTGAGGTTAAGTCGAATCATCGATCTCATGATCATTGGGTAATCGTAATGTCTTACTAGAGGTCACTTATGATGGATAAGATGAAATATGATTTCATGCCAATATGCTAATGAGCCATGAGCCTACAGGGTCACACACAAAGAGCAAGACCCGAAGCATATGACTTTAGAAGCCAATGGGAAAAAGAAGGTGTCGATCGACACATGGTGTGTCGACAAGAGTGTTGGTCGACACATGAGATGTGTCGATCGACACCTAGGTCGGCAGCAGAAACTACAAAAGGGCATGAGGGGCTCCAAAATCCTACACACCATCTCTTTTTCCTTAGCCTCATTTTCTCTCCTTCTTCATCAGACTAGGTCTGATAGAATAACACCTAATTCTAGTAGGTTAGAGGTTGTTCTTGCTTTGGATCGTCTTGCTCGTGTGGATGACGGTAGAGGGTGCCTCCATACGGCGTTGCCTTGATCGATTTGATTGCCTCCATTTTTCCAGCATCAAAAAGGTAGAAACTTTCTCCTATATTTCGATTAATCCGCTCTAAAGCTATGATCTAGTGACCGGGAACAAGGTTATGATTTCCGTTGTGTATGTTCGATTGGACCCCTTGTTCCCAACAGCGAGTTCATCGAGTACCCGTCGAACTCACATTCTTTCTCCATCCCTAAGTTAGGATTGAACTATGGGCATGTTTGTGCTGATTTTGTAATTTCATTTCTACTTTAATTCTGATCATATTAAAAATAAGGTAAATTTCGCGTATGTATGCATGGAGAAACCCCAATATCTTATAAGATCCAGGTTGATGATTATTTTTTTTGAAATTATGAATATTACTTTATTATTTTCAAAAGTAACCAAATTGAACTGAATTTTGTATGAAAAATCATACAATTAAATAAAAAAAATTTAGATTTGTAAAAATGAAACTCCTATTATAAATTATTAATTTTTTGTGTAAATTCTGTTATCGTGCAAATAAGATCTTGAAATCGAAAAATATGAAATCGTTTAAAATTTGTGTAAATATGGTATTTGTAAAAATGAAATATTTAAAAGAAATAGATTTAGTTAGATTGTATGTATGTATTTTATTTAAGTTGTTTTAGAGGCGAGCCGAGCCGAGCCGAGAAGCCGGTTGGGTTTAGTTTAGTATTTAATTAAGCTTGGCTTCAAGCCACGCATCGCCGTATGGTAAGTTTTTAAATTTTGGACACGTTCGAAAACGAGTGCCAACGGCCGATCCACGTTGTTTGACTAGGTTTGACGTTGGAGTTACCATAACACCCCTGAGGTATTCTGAAAATACCAATCTGAACCACACATGAGTGTGGGCCCCAGCAATCGACGTGCCTGGACGAGGCGTCACGCAAATGAAGTGGGCGCGCGACGCAGGAAGAGAAAAAGATATTTTCGGGGACAGCCCATCATGCCCATCCCATGAGCTGACATGAAACTCGTTAATTATTTAGTCATATTATATAGATAAAATAAAGGAAAAGAGGTATAATAATAATAACAACTTTATGAAGAAAATATTATATTAATGTGGAGGGCAGATGCTGTTGCTTAACGCGCTCCTTTCTTGTGCCATTTCAACAGCTTTATTAAATTAAATGGACGCTTCTCTTCCACTTGTTTTTATTATTTATCCTCCCAATTTTACCCTCCGATTCTTCACCTATTATCGGAATAGGGTATACTACTATTCAACCCGTCGAAAGAACACGTATCAAACAGACTTCACCACTTCTATTTATAGAGCTTCAAGAGGTCGGTACATCACTCCTTCTTTAGTGTAATGTTCATATATTGTAGAGCTCATATATATCATAGAGAACGAAGATACTGCTCCCAATCTTTTGTTCTTGTCTGCGTTTCAAATGCTCTCTTTTCTTTGTTTTAATTCTCTTTTATCTCACTGCACCAGATTGTCTTAACGTCTGCGCACACAGAGAATGTGCGCAGGCGTAAGCCTAGCCAAGAACTGCGCACATGTAAGTGCGCAGTTACAAGCTTAGGACTGCGCACTTACATGTGCGTGCGCAATCAGTATTGGTTGACTAAAATTGACCGACCGTTGGCAACGGTCGGATGTATAGCCGTTACATGAGACCGTTGCCAAGGACAGCGCACAAGGTGAATGTGCGTTGTCCTTAGCTTGTGCCTACGCACAATTTTTGGTGCACAGTCATCAACTTTCTGCCTATAAATTGCAGAAAGTTGATGTTTTGTTGTGAGAGTTTGGATAGATATTTCTTCCAAAATTGAGGGTTCGAATATACGACTTGTAGAGGCAAATAAATCCATCAAGAATCCGGAGATATCGTATGTGCACATCATTCGTCCATTCTAAGGTATGTACGTATATGTGTGTGTGTATATATATATATATATATATATATATATATATATATATATATATATATATATATCGTTTTGTTTCAAAATAGAGTTTAGATATAGTAGTGTTATTTAGTGATTGTTTAAAACGTAGATAAAAAATGGATCGATCGTGGATGAGAATGGATAGGTCAACAAATGCTTTCAAGAGAGGTGTTAGCAGTTTCGTAATTTTTGCGAGAGAAAATGATATACAATACGGGCCAGATCGATTCAAGTGCCCGTGTTTGACATGTTGTAATTTTCGTTTCCACGAGATGCCGACCATTTTTACACATTTAATTAGGAAAGGGTTCATGAGATATTATACAATATGGACCAAACATGGCGAAGTGGGAGAAGTCGGGGAGAGCAGTAACCAGGGTCTTCGTTATTCCCCTGTTCACAGTCCCGTGGTTGATCATGTTCATCAGTTCGTGCATGATGTAGACCCAGGTCGAGAGGTTAGAGTTGAACCACTTGGAGAAGCAACTGATATGGCGATTCAAGTAGATGCTGATGCTGCTAAAGCAACGACGAGAAAGTACAAGCAGTTGGTGGCAGAGATGGAGAAACCATTGTATGATGGTAGCGATGATACAGCGTTGGCCGCACTGCTGCAAATTCTGTCAATAAAACATAAGACGGGGATGAAAGACATGACATTTGACGATGTAGCTGCGTACGTTTCCAGCAAGTTGCCGCAACCCAATGTGCATGTGGCAAACTACGCATCAGCGAAGCAAAAATTGAAGTCAATAAAATTGCCGTTGGTGAAATATGATGCATGTTACCACGGTTGCATATTGTACTACAAAGAGCACATATATTCCACAGAGTGTCCAGTATGTGGAGATTGTCGGTACGAGTATGCTGGAAGTTTGACAGTGGCAAAGAAGACATTATGGTATTTTCCATTGGCACTGCGTTTGCAGCGACTATTTGCCGTACCCGAGACGTCTGAATGGATGCGTTGGCACGGGGAGCGGGAGAGGGTGGACGATGATACACTCGAACATCCAGCAGGCGGAGAAGATTGGATTATGTTTAACAGGACATACCCGTGTTTTTCAGCAGAAATTCGTAACGTGCGCCTCGCCATTGCAACTGACGGTTTCTGTCCGTTCGGACCATACACACCGCCTTATAGCTTTTGACCCGTCGTCGCTATCCCGCTAAATTTCCCCCCTATCAATGACAATGAAGAAGGAATACAATCTGCTGACGATGTTGATATCTGGTCCAAAGTCACCAGGTAAATGTTTGAATAATTTTATGAGGACATTGATCGATGAGTTGCATGAACTATGGCATCAAGGAGTTCCGACATGGGATGGGTTTAAGGATGAAGCTTTCCAAATGCGTGATTATCCAGGGCTAGGCATGTTGGGTGGAATTCAGACAAAAGGTTACAAGGTTTGTCCTGTATGCATGGACGACATTGATTCCACTCATAAACGGGGGAGAACGTCGTACTTGGGTGCACGCAACTACTTACATCGAAGGCATCGATTGCGTCGGGCGAGACAAGCTTTTAATGGAACAGTTGAAGAAAGAGACGCGCCTCGTATCTGCTCTGGGGAGGAAGTATTTTCATTCATATTGCAAAATGAATATCCAATACAGAGTTGGGACCCGCTGTTGAAATCCAGGGCAACTTGGGATAAGTATTATTGGACGCACAAAAGCATATTTTGGCAGCTGGATTATTGGAAGACTTATCAAGTGAGATATGCCCTTGATGTGATGCATATAGAGAAGAATGTGTGCGACAATGTTATGAGCACCGTTATGGGAGTTGGTGGGAAGACTAAGGATGATGAGAAGGCCTGATTCACGTTACAGGATTTGAACGTGCGACCGCATCTATGGCATGTACATGGTAATGATGGAAAATGGGTTCTCCCCCAAGCAAGGTATGTTGTGAAGCCAAAAGATCGTGGAGAAGTACTTGACCATCTTAGGATGGTCAAGTACCCAAGTGGATATGCGGGAAGTCTAAAAAGTAAAATAAAGGAAGACAAAAGATTTTACGGGCTCAAGACGCACGACTGTCACGTGTTGATTCAGAGGATATTTCCGATTATGATTCGAAAATACGTCGATCCAGAAGTAGCAGACGTATTGGTCGAGTTGGGAACATTTTTTCAGAAGTTGTGTGCCAGTGAGTTAAAAAAATCCACCCTCATCCAGATGAGAGAAGACATCGCGATGATTCAGTGCAAGTTGGAGATGATTTTTCCCCCGGCATTCTTCACAATACAGGCGCACCTACCTATACATCTTGCAGATCAGGTTTTGCGAACTGGACCAGCTCACTTCACGTGGATGTTTCCGATTGAAAGGTATGTGATATTTAAGTTATCGGCTAGTACAGTTCATTTCATCCTAAATGAACTTGAATTTATACTTTAACGTGCAGGCAACTCGGCGAGTACAAGAGAAGTGTGCGTAACATGCGATATCCTGAAGGGTGCATAGCGCAACAATATTTGATGCAAGAGTCAGTTATTTTTACTCGCATGTACCTAAATCGAGGTACCTCGTCCATTCCCAGCGCGGTGAATGCAACCATGGTACATGACCTCTCGGTAGTGTCTCAGTTGATTGAATTGCGTAGCGTCGTTCGCAATTCAAAATTGCCAAGAGATGAGTTGTTTTGGGCCCATTTGACATTCACGGAGAATTGCGCAGAGATGGATACATTCGTAGACACGCATGAAAACTAGTTCGAAAGAAAACAACTCAATGGCAGCATTGAAGATCGGGTCCTTTCCTTCAACAAAAAATTCGCAAAATGTGTAAGTGCTCAAATCTAAAATCGCGTGTACTAATTATTGCCAATATTTTGGACTTAACCCAACTTTTATTGTTATTACAGATGCAAAATCCTGGGTATAAGAATGAATTGACGTTGCTTTCTCATGGACCCTAGAGTTCGAGCATATATTCGCAATGTATAGTGAATGGCGTGAAGTTCGTTTGTCAACGATTAGACGAAAGGAGAGTGAATCATAATTCAGGAATAATGTTAGAAGCGATCGACAAGACATATTTTGGTGTTCTTCTGGACGTCTGCGTACTTAAATACCCCCAGAGTTTGCATGTGGTTGTGTTCAAGTGTAGATGGTACGATAAGAGCAGGTTACGGCATGATCAGGGGTTGATGTCGGTTAACACGACAACCAATTGTCACAGGGAGAACCCATTCTGTCTTGCCTTAAAGGCGAAACAGGTTTTCTATGTCGAATATCCGAGAACTGGTCGCGGGTGGAAAGTTGTGAACTTTGTCAGCCATAGGGGTTCTTACAACCCGAAGACACTAGCCCGTACAGCCGAAGCCCCCACGTACGAGGTGAACGAGCCTTACCAAGAGCCAAAAACGAACAGAATTGAGATTGACAGGCCGGGAAGAATAACAATAGATCTTAGCAGTTTTCAGTTCCAATCAAATATACCGCCCGTTCAAATTGCCGACATACCACCAGACATAGAAGAATATAGTAGTAGTGCATCCGACAATAGCGATATGGAAGGGCATGAAGATTATGTATCTGATTGAAAGTGTTGTAATTTCGTTTTGAATTGATAATAAATTTCAAAGTTTGCAAAATGTGCTCAGTTAAAAAAAATGTGCTAAGTTAGGAATATGGTGTTAGGAAAAAAGTGTTATAAAAATTGTGATAAGTTAGGAGAAAAGTGTGCGTCTTAGGAAAAAAATAGTCAACACTTAAAAAAAATCAGCTAAAATTTTTTCTAAATGTTAAGGACTGCGCACATGTAAATGTGCGCCGTCCTTAAGTGTTGACTGTTGACTATTTAGGTCAAATCAACGTTTGACCTCAATTTCCCATGCTCTCGATAAATTAATTTTTTAATCGTAGGTCTTGATTTGTCAATAAAATTTATCGATGTTGACTGCGCACTGTAAAATTGTTCAATATCGACTAAAAACGTAGCAAAAATTGATGATCTTGGTATATACACACGTGTCCGCAACTCATCGGGTACTTTATCGATGTTAATTTGTCAATAAAATTATTCAATATTTTACGACTAAAAGAGAATCATATATTCGGTCTCATTCGTATGGTTGGATTATAATTTTTTTTTGTCAACATTGAATCGTCTTCAATGTACAAGTTTATGTTTATTGAAAATAAGGGTTCACATTGTACGATTTAACAATCTACAATGACCGAACGTAACAAAAGTGAATTATAAAAATCGAAACTGTAGGATATGTAGAGAATCATGGATTACATATACACAACAATTTTTACAGAAATCGAACCACGGGATCCTAATCGATGAGGCGACAGAATATAAAGTCAACCATTGAATGGTTGGGATCCTAATCGATGAGGCGACAGAATATAAAGTCAACCATTGAAGTCAACCATTCAATGGTTGAAGACTGCGTAGATAGGCAAGTGCGCAGTCTTTATAACATCTTATGACTGCGCACAATGCCTTTGTGCGCAGTCATAACATGTAAGGCCTGCACACATAGGCAAGTGCGCATGCGTTACATGTTATGACTGCGCACAAAGGCAATGTGCGCAGTCATAAGCCATTATAACCCCGATTTCAGTGCCATTTTTTATTATTCTGCGAAACCTAAAACCTAAACTCTCGAAACTCTCTCTCCCGATCGACTCCGCCCGCCTCGCCTCCTCCCGCATCCGCCTCCGCTCCC